>JAJGRX010001135.1:382500-455853 GCA_025461125.1 Carex kokanica | reverse complement strand
CCTTAATGTTTAATATGTTAGGCTTTTTTTCCGAGTATTTAATTAATCTTTTTTTTTTTTTTTTTTGTACTCTCAATTGCAATATGCTATTTGGCCTTTTTTTTCTTTGTTTTTTCTTTCTTTAAAAAAGAGCCATATGTAATGGAGTTTGGGAAATGGTACGTAATTGTTGACATGTTTTATTCATACTCTCCTTTCGTTTTCTTAAATTTCATTGTTATATATATAAACATGTCGATGGCCAAGTAGGGGTGTTTAAATAGTGGGTTCGGTTATAACTAAATTAAAATTTTATTCGGTTCTCAAATTTTAATCAAACCAACTGAATTAAACTTGTCAACCGAATTAAAAAAACCGAAGTAAATTTTAGTTTGTTTGGTTAAATCAAAATAAAAGAGATTGAATTTCAAAAGTCAAAATTAAATACATAATCAAATACATTTAATAATTAGTTGAATCGTAACAAGAGAGATTAAACTGAACCAAAACCACAGAATTCAAGTAAATATCAAGTAAATATTAATTTTTTGTATTGGACCATAAAGAGAAATTAAACCGAATTAAATATAAAAAACTCAAAATAATTCAAAATTTCAACCGAATCATTTATCATTGAGTGAGGCTATGGTGCTATGCATAGCACCAATGGCTAGTGTACTACGGCTCAATATGGTACTTTTTAAAATCCTAACGATCGATCCGACCGTTCAATGTGATATCCATATGAATATGTACTTGCAAACTAAATTTTATATTTTTTCGAATTTTTTTACTATTTTTTTAGATGGGTAGAAAAATCAGTGTTTTTTGAAAATTCTGGACCATCAAAATTCTACCTATCTGAAAAAATAGTAAAAAAATTCGAAAAAATATAAAATTTAGTTTGCAAGTACATATTCATATGGTTATCACATTGAACGGTCGGATCGACCGTTAGAATTTTAAAAAGTACCATATTGAGCCGTAGTACACTAGCCATCCGTGCTATGCATAGCACCATAGCCTCACTCTTTATCATTTATCGGTTTGTTTGAAAATTAAAGAAACAAGATCCATGAACAACAACCCTACCAATAAGTGTAAGCATAATGTCTAGATTGCAAGCTAATAATATGTTCATACAAAGAGCCTTAAATTTCCTCAAAATAAATTAAATTACATGTATAACTATCTGTCTTTTAACTATAGATCGATCGGGAGGAGAAATGGTGAACATGAAAATCGGAATATATAAAATAATAACCTTGAAATGGAAAAACAAGAAATGTTATCTATCTAATATGTACATAAAATATAAATCATCCTTATCCCCCAATTGCTTAGAAGATAATTCTGATTATTTTTCTCCCTATCATATCATCACCTAATATTATAATTTATTATATAAACCAATATGGATAACTGATTATTTTTTGACATCCTATCATCACCTAACGCATGCAGCATATGTGATTGTGTTAGTGGATATAATTATATAGAGTGAGGCTACGGTACTATGCATAGCACCGATTGGTCCGTGCTACGGCTCAATATTTGAGTTTTCAAAATTCTAACGGTCGATCCGAACCGTTCAACATGATTATAAAATGAATATGTACTTGCAAACCAAATTTTACATTTTTTTCGAATTTTTTTACTATTTTTTTAGATAGGTAGAAAATTACTGTTTTTGGATGGTCCAGAATTTTCAGATCAAGTGATTTTCTACCTATCTAAAAAAATAGTAAAAAAGTTCGAAAAAATGTAACATTTGGTTTGCAAGTACATATTCATTTTATAATCATGTTGAATGGTTCGGATCAACCGTTAGGATTTTGAAAACTCAAATATTGAGCCGTAGCACGGACCAAACCGTGCTATGCATAGTACCGTAGCCTCACTCTACTTATATATATACTGTTTATTTTTTATTTATTTTTTTACTTTTTTTCTTAGGTTAAGCCATGTGTTCCATTAAATATAGTCAAGGAAGATATTGCTATTTAATTATTTTAGTGTATAACCTAGGGGTGAAAATGGAGCGGATAGTGGTAAAACCATATCCATATCCACGTTTCAAAGAGCGGATACGAATACGGATACGGATATGGATAGTAAACGGATGTCAAAATGTAAAACCAAATTCACCTTAAACGGATACAGATACGAAGCAGATAATCTATGAATACGGATTCAAATACAGATACAAGACGAACAATTGTTGGATAATTGAGTTATATGAACTTTAAGATATAATTAATAATTAATAAAATTTAAATATGAAAATAAATAAATAAATTCAAGTTGATAGAGAGATTGATGTTGGAAAGATGGGAGATATAAGATATTCCATTGATATAATATATAAACAAAATAAAGTAGTAACAAAAGATAGTATGGTGTAGTGGTTTGTAACTTGGTTGTATAGATCCTCTTCTCACATGACATGGGTTCGAATTCCGTTTTTGAAGGCAAAACAATTTCTTTTATACTAGTGGGTCCAAAAATATTTATTGGGTTTCGGATGGGTCCGGATATCCGTTCCGTTTAGATATTAGTATCCGTATCCGTATCCGAATCCGTATCCGAATTCGGATCTTCTGTGAGTAATTGATAACTATCTGGATCCGTATCCGTATCCGTATCCATTTAAATCCGAATTCGGATAACAAACGGATTCGGAGCGTATATACATCCGGATATCCACATCCGTTTACAACCCTAGTATAACCCTATAAAAAAGCATCTATCCCTAAAACAAAATTTACAAAAAAAATGGTAAATAAAAGGTGGCTAGCTACTGATTGTAATTAATGAAGAAGTTACATTACAATTACATCCATGTAATATTTAGTTACTAGTACTAAAATCCAAACATGCATTATATAGTGACATGACTAGTGAAGTAGTGATGCTATGATAACTAAGAAATAAAGTTGAAATATGATTGACAGTGAGTGATGTGTTATATTGACCTATCCATACATATTTCACTTTATTAGCACCTAGCTATATAGGCTTCTTTTGAGCTTGTCATGATATTTTCTTTTGAAAGCGAAACCACCGAAATTAAACAAAAAAAGTTGCATAATAATGATTAATGAATCCGACATCTTGAAGACACCATGCATGTGTAAATCTCTACATCAAATCAGCATTATAATTTGTACTGTTCCTTGTGAAATAATAATAATAATAATTGTAGATCAAATTTTACATTTTTTATAATTGTTTTAGATTGGTAGAAAATTACTTGATTTAAAAATTATTCTAGATCATTCAAAAATCAAAAGTAGCGATTTTCTAAAAAAATAGTAAAAAAATTCTAAAAAATATAAAATTTAGTTTGCAAGTACATTTTCATATGAAAATTACGTTGAACGGTTCATATTGACTAGAACCTTGAAAACTAAAATGTTGATCCGTAGTATAGACCTAGCCTCACTCTTAATATTTGACTTAATGTATGAACCGTTTTGGTTAATCTTTAAAAAAAGAAAAAAAAAATAGTGCATGACTTTTTTGAGACATAATTTGTAGGGATAGCAATGAAGATTTGGAGAATTAATGGGCGGTGGCGTGGTGTAGCTACAATAACAACAACAACAACTACAGGAGAAAGAGAGAGAAAGGAGAGATGCTTTGGATGTATAAATATTCAGAAAAAATGACAAGGCAATATGATAGATTCCGAAATTTTTATTAATAGAAAATAAAATAAATAAATATCGACATTGAAGAAGAGTTTCGTGAAAATTCGAGATATAGCAATTCCGTTATAGTCCATAACGTCCAGGGGATGTTATGGACCATCGCGGCCCGGTTAGCGAAATCAAGTTACCGCTAATTAACCAAAATAAACACTGTAGCTGGCCGTTATGGTCTATAACGTCCAGCTACAGTGTTTTTTTATTTTTCAAAAAAATTCACAAACGAAGCAGCAAAAAAAAACACTGTAGCTGGACGTTATGGACAATAACGGCCAGCTACAGTGTTTTTTGTTAATTAGAGATCAAAAAGGAAAAAATAGTGACTTTCTACCTATTTAAAAAATTTTATATTTGAGCCATAAAAAATAGTGACTTTCTACCTATTTAAAAAAATAGTAAAAAGAAAAAAAAAATATATATATATATATATATAAATGTTAAATTTGGTCACCAAATACATTTTTATACGGAGATCATGTTGAGTGGTTCATATTGACTGTTTGGTCTTTAAAAACAAAGACATATATCCATAAAACAGACCGATCCGTGCTTTGCAAAATTCCAAATATAGCCTCACTCATACACATATCATATCATATTGCTGGAGAGGATATATACAAGGAGTGGTTACTTTCCTTTTCCCCACTGAACATCAATCTTTCATGTCTTCTTCTTGCCTGTTGTTTCTCTCTCCTCTCACACACACACACTCTCTTTCATTCTATCTTTTGTTGGGAGATCAATATCACCCAATATTACATGTCCTCTTTGGTTGAAAACACATGGACACACAAAAATTCACTTATCCTCAGTTTTATTAAGCAAAATATTTGGCACCAACCAATATGTACCACTCCCAAAGTTTATCACTCCTACATTACTTCAATTTCAGACTAATAGAAACCCTGGATGAATTAAAAAAAAAAATGAATTGATTTCCAACTAACTTCAAAAAGGAGGAAGAAAAATACAACAATTCCAAGAGACAAAGTTGCAAAACAATTATTACTCTGGGAAAAAAAAGCATCAGAATTTGAACTTTGCAAAACTTTATTTTGACTTGGAGAAACTGCGGCCGGTTATTTGCTCGGATTCGTACAACATGTGATTTATGAGGCCCCTTGCAGCACTGCAAAAACAGATTGCTCACATTATCTTTTTTAATAAAAAAAATTCAGTTTTGCCCCTCCATAACCTCAGAATATCAGTAATATCCCTGATAACTGAGAGATATCTAATGTACCCGTGTAATACATACAAAATAAGTAAATAACACATAACACATATCGCTCTCTTCCAATTTTTCAGTTCTGTAGCACAAGAAATGGGCAAAGAGGGGTTTGATTGGGCATATTTTGAATAAAGGGGGGAAGAGAGACAGAGAACCTAATTTTCACTTTCTGTAGGAATATGCATGACATTTTATATTACATGTTCCAAAAGATACAAACAAATACAGCTATTCCTTTAAAAGACAGATTATTAGTAGAATTATTACGGGCATCAGTTCTTTGGTCTATTTGGCTGGAAAGGAATCGCATTTGTTTTAATGATACTCATCCTCTATCTTTTAAATCAATTGGTACCAAGATAATCTCATTAGCAAATTTTTGGTGTCAATTTAGCTCTAAACATTCTTTACTTACCTTAAGTTTGATCCTTTTGATATTAAGGACCTCCCAGATCTCATTCTGGAGGAGGAATTCAGCAATCTGGATACAACTCAGGTTTCCGAGGACCTCTCTACTCAGGATTTTGGAGTTGGCAGCCTCCAAAATCAAATGTATGGAGAAGAGTTGAATGATGATGATGAAGTGCATTAGGTTGAAATAGTTTTATATCTTTTTAGTCATACTGTTCCTACATTGCTATTTTTGTTCCCTCTTTGATGTTTTAGGGTTGTTAGTTTAGAATACTATGGCTGTTGTTATTTTTAGTTTTTCTGCTAGCTTTGATGTACAACTCTTGTATCTGGTGTATGGTACCTATTTTGGGTACCTAATCAGATTCTTATGATTTTTATATGAAATCGGTGGATATATTTCCACTATTCTTCAAAAAAAAAGATACAAACAAATATATAGCACAAAATAGGTACACACTCATCCTTGAGTTTTTGTATCTTTTCAGGATCAGTTTCATTTTTGTGCATCTTGAACTGCTGCCTCACCATGTTCACTAGTAGCCCTGTATTGTGTTTCTGAAATTGAAAAAATAAAGCGAAATATTTAACATCAAAAAAACACATTCACTACGACAGAATAAGGCAAAATAAAGGTTAAAAGGAATTCATGCTTAGTTGTCTATTGGCATGATTATGGGTTATTAAGTGAAATCTTGTTGCACTGAGGAAATTGCAGTTTTTATTACACAAAATCCTGTTTTAGCAGACAAATGTACAGTTCTAAACTGATAATACGATAAAAAAAAAAAGTAAATAGCTAAATTTTCTATCTCAAACCAATCTTCTTGTGTTAGGTGATCAACAAAAAAAATGACTGAAAACTAAACCTTAATGACCCTAACCTGGGAGAAAAAAGAAAAAAAAAAAGGATCTCAAAATTGGGTTAGTTCAATAGCATTACGGCTTCTAGGTTTATACATGTCTAAATGTTAGCTGAACTTCACAGCCAAGTATTAATTCAGCTCGAATAGCGAATAACTTTTGTTGGTTTTCTTTCTTCAAATAAAAACTTCAAGTAATAAGATAACACAAAATATTTTTAATTCAAAATCCTATAATAATAGTAATCGCTGAAAGAAAGCACATCTTACTGCTGCTCATTGGTTGCAATAACTAAACCTCTTTTACAACAAAACCAATTAACGAATCAATCTCATAATTAAAACTTTATTAGTGCAAATAAACAATACCAGCACGTCAATAAATATGCCATATAGTCTTAAATTGAACTGAGCAGAGGTACCATATAGTCCAGCACAACACTAATATGACACGTTTCGTTTCAGAAATAGCTAAAGAAGCAACTAGTCTAGTTGGATTCTAAGTTGAATTCAGTAAAAACCCAAAATCATTCCAAGAGCAAAACCTCACTGTAGTTGTACCAACAACTGTACTGGTACAAATTGCTATGCAGTAATAAGAAGGAACAAAGAAAAAAAGAAGGTACCTTTTGACCAATATATGTAGCCCTCCTCAAGCATTCTCTGTACAACTACAACATAACAAAGAGTGAGGCTATGGTGCTATGCATAGCATGGATGGCTAGTGTACTACGGCTCAATATGGTACTTTTTAAAATCCTAAAGGTCGATCCGACCGTTCAATGTGATAACCATATGAATATGTACTTGCAAACTAAATTTTATATTTTTTCGAATTTTTTTACTATTTTTTCAGATAGGTAGAATTTTGATGGTCCAGAATTTTCAAAAAACACTGATTTTTCTACCTATCTAAAAAAATAGTAAAAAAATTTAAAAAAATATAAAATTTAGTTTGCAAGTACATATTCATATGGATATTACATTGAACGGTCGGATCGACCGTTAGAATTTTAAAAAGTACCATATTGAGCCGTAGTACACTAGCCATTGGTGCTATGCATAGCACCATAGCCTCACTCACATAACAAATTTGTAGCTTTAGATAGTTAATGAAGGAAAATTTAATTGGTAATAAAAAAAATGATGATCATCGATCCCAATAGCAACAAAAGAGAAATACTTACGCGGATTACATTGTCGGCTAGTTCAGGAGGCAACGATCCCTGAAGCGAAGGCATTTTTTCTTATTTCGCTCTAGTTTTCTTCTATTTTTTCTTCGATCCTCTTTTGGGAGCTGGGAGAAAGAAAGAAAGCGGTGTCTGGCGTTTGTTTCCCATGGGCCTTGGGCCTTGGGCCTCAAATTTTAAATTAAAAGAAGAATCTAAAGCTGAATCCCTGATCCAATGTAATATGGCATTCATGATAAGGGCTTTTGCAAATCAATTGTGGAGGGTTCTACTTCATTTACGAAATTTGGAATTCAGTTTTGAATATTCAAATTTGGAATTTAGAAATTTAATTTGGTCTTTTCAAGTTTCAAAATATAAAAAAAATAAGAATTTCCCTAATTTGTAAATATTCAAATATAAAATTTTATATTTGAAATATTGGACTACAAACTTGTCAAGTTTTGTGTTATTATTTTCAAAAACTGAACCTGAAATTTCACAAGTCATAAATGTAACATCTTCAATTTCTATAGTTCAAAGTTTTATCATGAAGCCTATCTATAGGCATTTTGCATTATAGAAAAGAAAAAGAAACTTAACAGCACCACATTCATCATTCCTTCCAAGTAACATTGATTGCAAAAAAAAAAAAAGAGTACAAAACAAATAGGTTGATTAACTAAGAAAAAAAATGCTGAAAACAACCATCAATAATCTCTCAAGTCTTGATTAATTATTATAGAGGGTAAATGAGATAAAAAAATTAAGTTCGCAACAAAACGAAGAACAATATCTGACATGAGAATTAGTTGACAGGGGTGGGCTGGAAATCGATGACAATGACTTTGTCAAGAGCAGGGAGGAAGATGTTCGCAAATTCTACATGAACCGGATGCACAATGTACTCCGCAATTCCTTGCTTGCTATCGAATGTCGACTCAAACACGTGTGTGAATCCCTGGTGCAAGTTCTCTATGCTCACATCTTTCCCCCTGAAATCAAGTTACTGTTTAAGAAAACATTTCTCACTTAATACTAAAACCAGGGCTTTACTGCAGATTAATGATTATTTATTTCAGGTTTGACAGGGACGATTCGGGCTTAACTGCACAACTCAGGAATCAATCGGGATCGTTTAGTTAGGTTACTGGTTACTAGGGGTGAAAACGGGTTTGATATTATCCGACCGAATCCGGATCCGTATTTGAAAATTAGATACGGATATCCGATATCCGAATATCCGTGCGGATATGGTTTTGAATTTTAATTATCCGTATCCGAATAGTAGATATATATCATGAGGAGGGATCCAATTACACCTTTTTTAGTGACACATCATGACACCGTTTTTTTCATAAGTCAATTTTGCGATTTCAAAATCCATCAGTCGATCCGAACCGTTTAACATAATCACCATATTAAAATGTGCTTGGAGATCAAATTTTACATTTTTTTGAATTTTTTTACTATTTATTAAGATGGTTACAAAATCGCTGTTTTTCAATGGTCTGAAAACAACGATTTTGTAATCATCTTAATAAATAGTAAAAAAATTCAAAAAAATGTAAAATTTGATCTCCAAGCACATTTTAATATATCCATCATGTTGAATGGTTTGGATCGACTATTTGGACTTTGAAAATGGTAGGTGTCAAAGTGTGTCACCAAAAAAGGTGTAATTTGATCCCTCCTCATATATCATATAGTTTAATATATATTATGAAAATATTTATGTATATATCTACGGATATCCGATATCCAATCCGTACCCGTATGTATCCGTCTAATATCCGATCCGTATCCGGAAAAAAAAAAAACAGATACAGATATAATTTTACCACTATCCGATCCGTTTTCACCCCTACTGGTTACCCCTCTCAATCTCAATTAGGGCAGCAAACCCTCCCTGTCTGAGTCTGAAACTTGAGGAGGTAAGAATTTACCAGAACCAGATCCGACTGTCAGATCTGGCACTGGCAAATAAAGTAATAGAGGAGAGGTAGGTAGCAGAGGATCTTAACTAAATGATCCTGATTGATTAAGATGAGAGGAAAGCTATATAATGTAAATGATCAGAGGTAGGAGTAGGATCTTATTCTTACCAGTGGAAAGCTTTCATGGAAGGGACGAGAGAGACGAGGTTGGCGTAACCCTTGATCAGCTCCTCTATCTTCTCCTCTGTCACCTCTTCCTTGAATTTCGCCAGTAGCACATGCTTCATCACCATCTTCTTCCCCTCTCTCTTCTCTCTTCTCTCACAGTCTCTCTCGCTTTCCTCGCAAATCAAAAGTAAAAAATACTTCATAGATCATAGATAATTCGCGAAACTTTTTTATTTTATTTTGGGAAAGTTTCATTTATACCCCTCAAAAACATAGAAATAACGTATTTTGTATTTACCTTTCTAAACTTCAAAAACTCTACAAATTTACTCATTTTATTGTCTTTTCTATTAAACCTCATTTTAAATTTATAAAATATCTATTTTTTCCTTCATTAAAAAAAATAAAAAAAGTATGTAACATGTTTCAAAAAAATATCAGTTATTTCTGAAGGCAAACTAATCATTTCTCTACTTCTTCTGATGCTTACAATATTTAAAGGCAAATTCTTCTATGGACATAAGGACCTATTGTAAAATAAATATATTTTTATTTTCAAAGTTCAAACCGTCGATCCGACCGTTCAACATTATCTCTATATTAAAATGTACTTGGAGGTCAAATTGTACATTTTTTTGAATTTTTTTACTATTTATTAAGTATTTTACAAAATTCAATGGTCTGAATTTGACTAGTTTTTGTAAAATACTTAATAAATAGTAAAAAAATTCAAAAAAATGTAAAATTTGACCTCCAAGTACATTTTAATATGGAGATAATGTTGAACGGTCGGATCGACTGTTTGAACTTTGAAAATGAAAATATGTTCATTTTACAAATAGGTCCTTATGTCCATAGAAGCATCTCTCATACTTAAATGTCACTGTGTAAACGTTATAAGTATATAAATGACCCATTTGCTGTTTTTGTTATCATTTATTTTGCAGGTCGCTATAACCATACTTCCGTAGATTTGTGTACATAGTTTTTGATGTATTTTTTCTATTTAGAGCAAATAGATTCCCGAGCATATAAATGGCAATAATTTTTATTTTCAGGTCGCTATAATCATACTTCCGTAGCTTTATTGCTCTGACATGATGCACATATATTTATTTTTTAATAAAGGATTAAATGGAAACTCTATAAAATTAAAAGAGTGAGGCTATGGTGCTATGCATAGCACGGATGGCTAGTGTACTACGACTCAATATGGTACTTTTTAAAATCCTAACGGTCGATCCGACCGTTCAATGTGATATCCATATGAATATGTACTTGCAAACTAAATTTTATATTTTTTCGAATTTTTTTACTATTTTTTTAGATGGGTAGAAAAATCAGTGTTTTTTAAAAATTCTGGACCATCAAAATTCTACCTATCTGAAAAAATAGTAAAAAAATTCGAAAAAATATAAAATTTAGTTTGCAAGTACATATTCATATGGTTATCACATTGAACGGTCGGATCGACCGTTAGGATTTTAAAAAGTACCATATTGAGCCGTAGTACACTAGCCATCCGTGCTATGCATAGCACCATAGCCTCACTCAAATTAAAATGAGTTTTAATAGAAAAGATAATAAGTTTGATAAGTTTGTGAGTTTTTTAAATTAAAAAAGAGTAAATATTTTTTTGAGGAAAAAAGAAGTAAATTTCGAAATTTATAAGGGTGTATACTTGAAATTCCCTCAAAAATATATTATTTAAGGTGATGTAAAAAGATATAATAATCTCAAATAAGACCTTCTTTATCCGAACAAAATAGAATATTTAAAAAAATGAAGACATAAATCAAGAAAAATTAATTAAGAGATATATTGTATTATTAAGGACGGAACTAGAAAATTTAGACAGGGAGGTCAAAATTTAAAATGCATAATGTATAGCCGGAACTTGAACTCAAGTTCAAAATAACAAATTAGAATTCTAACCACGAGAGGGCTAAACTATATAATAATAATAATAAAAATTCAACAAAATTGCAATTTATACATGATTAAAAATTGTGAAATTACAAAAATAATTAAGCACTCCTGGATTATACCAATGTTGTAAATAACGGTATGCGCTCGTCGGACGGACAGGGTACCGCCAAGCGATTAATCGGTATGCGGCCGATTAATCGGAATTATGCGGCCAATTAATCGTTTTCATTAAAATTACGTGTATATATTCATAATTTATTAAAAATGATTTATTTAACTCATCAAACTTATCAAATAAACTTAATTTAACTTAGTTTTATTATTATAACATGACACTACGCTTATTTCTTCTTAACAACACATACATATTTTACATTTGTAAGTAACACATTTATTTAATGCAAAAATAAATTCGAAAATTAAGCTTTTTGAAATATTAATAATATATTATTTGAAAGAAATGAAACATTCCAACATAAAAAAAAACTAAATTTAGTTAATAATAACAACTTAATTTTATACATGAACATGACGTACTAATTGAAAAAATTATATCAGTAAGTAAGAAAAACATATGCTATATAAATAATAGAAGAATTAATCAATTTCAAAATAATTAAGAAGAAAAAACATATATAAAAAATATTGGATGTATATTCAAGTACAAATAAAACTATAATACAGTATCACATATAGTCACAGAAAAAAAAAATGTGAAAATAACTATTCACTGGAATAATCGGCCGATTAATCGGAAAAATCAGTTAATATACCTCCGATTAGTGTATTCGTAACGGTTTGACCGCCGTTAACGATTAAACGGACGTTTAATCGGCCGTTAAGGGCGTTTTTTACAACACTGGATTATACACAGATCTGCCCCAGTGCATTATTTGAGAAATGACTAAATAGAATATAATTGTCCATCCATTAAAATAATTAATTAATATTGATGATAAAAAGTGTTGCGTTAATAGCAGCTCCCTCCAGGAATAACTGCGATCCCTGCTATTCACGGGAAGGAGTGCGCATCTGTATCTCTCTTTTCTCTTTTCTCTTTTCTCTTTCTTATTAAATAAAATTTATAACAATCAATTGTTTATGTACCATCAATTGTATATGTTATGTAGTACTTGTTTATTTATTTATTTGTTTGTTGTCCCCAAAACGGCTAAATTTTTTAACAAATCATTTTTGACTTCATGCAGGAGCAGGTGCAGCCTACAAATTATAGAATTAAAACAATGATGCATATGGTTCGTGCGCTGCATGAAGCCAAAATTACTCTGTTAATAAAATACTTTTGCAGCGAAGACCGAAGACCTCAAAAAAGCCGAAATTTTTATATATAAGAAAATGAATAAATAAAATATTAAAAATAAGAAACTGTTCACCAGATTTTTAAAAACAAGAAGGACGCCATCCCGCATGGCGTCCCTGCCGGACGCCATCCCAGGTGCCGACCGGGGAAAAAAAAAAAAAAAAAAAAAACAAAAAATGCTGGACGCCATCCCAGGTGCCGACCGGGGAAAAAAAAAAAAAAAAAAAACAAAAAATGCTGGACGCCATCCCAGGTGCCGACCGGGGAAAAAAAAAAAAAAAAAAAAACTAAAATCCGGGACGCCATCCCAGGTGCCGATCGGGAAAAAAAAAAAAAAAATATAAATCCGGGACGCCATCCCAGGTGCCGACCGGGAAAAAAAAAAATAAAAATAAAACCGGGACGCCATCCCAGTTGCCGACCACTACTAAACTCGTTTATTTCTTCCGGTCTGTCACTCTCATGCCATTCTGGGGCTTACCATTTAGAAAATCGACGGACTCTGGCGAATTTTCCGGTAATAATTTTTTAGTTAATTTATTTACAATATTTTTTAACTCAATTTGTTGTATAACAATTAATATTTACATTTTGTAATTAATATTCATTGTATAGGGTTTTTCGGAAACAATCCATTATGGTATTAGTAAATGTATTTATCGGCGGTGAAATTCGATACGGTCCGAGGGGCGCGGAGTATAGTATTAGTCATCGATACTCATTTCGTGCGACCGGTGAATAAAATTTTGAAGATTTGAAAGGTATGATTTATCGGCATTTTGGATATTCCGAGAATGAATACAACCTAATCATTTATGCTCGATGTAATGTTGGTACACCTACTGGCCGTTATTACGAGGTTGTGGAACTTATTTGCAATGAAGGTTGGAAGATAATTTTTGAGCAGTTAATGAATTCCGGAAGAGAATACCGTGTCATTGATTTTTTCATTGAGTTTGTTCCAATTGTGGGCACGACGCAACTCCAGTTGTTATTTGATGGTAGTGTACCTGAGACGCAGCTAGAACCTCCTCAGTCTCGGTACTGTGATCCACATGCGGGTTCCAGTCGGACCCGACCTTGTCAGAGAGAACAAACACCGCCCCAAAATATTTACTCTGAACCTTATCCCAACATGAATGAGTTTTCACCGGCCGTCCAGGCAGAGGTGAATTGGACACCATACGATAATTATAATAGTACATATGAGATGCCTGGTTTTGGTGATCATGGTCCCGATAATGACGACTTGTCACAAAGTGATGACGAGGATGATGGAGACTGTTGTGATGATGATGAATCTGATGAAAATGATTCGGAAGATGATGTCTTGCTAGAGTCTCATACACATGCAGATTTCGGTCGGGGTGACCGTTGCCCTATACCGAGTTTCAGTGATACATCTGGATTTCGGGAAGCAGATGTAGGTTTTTTTCGGTACGACCCCACGTTTTGATGATAAATCTCTTGTGGTGGATCAAGTATTCCCGTCAAAAGATGCTATGAACAGAGTTATAAAGGAGTTCCATGTACGCAAGAATATTGAAGTGTATTGGAAAGAAAGTAGCAAAACCAAAATTGTGGTCGTGTGCAAGGACACCAGGTGCAATTGGCGACTGTATGCCACGTCTTCTTATTTTGGAGCTCGGTGGACAATTAAAACATTAAATACACCGCATACATGCCGTGCCCCAACTAATCGTACTGATCATGCACAACTAACTGCAGCAGTGATTGCCAATGCTATAAAGCAAGATATGAGAGAAGATGTTACAAAAAGCATTAGTGACATCAAATCGATAATCCGTGCTAAATTCGAAGGAATTGTTCCCAAGTACAACAGGTTATGGCGTGGCCGAGAGCTGGCAATTGAACAAATGTTTGGCAGTTGGGAGGGCTCATATGCAATTCTCACACCAATTTTACAAGCAATAACTAGAGCAAATCCAGGGACAAAATGGGCAGTTAAATCAGAACCCACCGCGAAAGAGACAGAGCGATTGTTTAAAGCAGCAGCGTGGGCGTACGGTCCATGTATTGCGGCAGTGCCTCATCTGAGGCCTATCATTAGCATTGATGCATGCTTCCTGTCCGGTAGGTACAAGGGGAGATTGCTTATAGCTTGCGGTTATGATGCTGAGAATCAGTTGCTACCTTTGGCTTTTGGATTAGTTGAGGAAGAGAGTTTCGAGAACTGGGGATGGTTTATGAGGTGGCTGCGACAAGAGGTAATTGGTTTTGGAAGGTTCATGTGCGTTGTTTCAGATAGACACTTGGGAATAAGGAAGGTCTTCAAAGATAGACATGGTGGTTGGTGGGAGGACGGCGGAGAGTGTGTTCAGACATTGTGTACACAGCATGTCGCTGAGAATTTAATGAAGAAGGTCCATGACAAAGATGTTTGTGAGATATTTAAAATACTTGTCCGTAAAAGGAAGCCAAGAGCATATGAAGAGTGGATGCAAATTCTACGCCTAAAATGTCCGGCAGCAATTCCATACTTGGACAAAGTCGGTAAATACCGTGACAACGATGAATCTGAGGCCCCCAAACCATGGAAGGTATTTCAAACATTTGATTGCGGTGTCCGTTGGGGGATTATGACAACTAATGGGTCAGAATCATTGAACAATGTATTCCAAAAAAGTCGAAGACTACCGGTCGTCGCACTGGTCGAAGACACATTTGACAAACTAGTCGAATGGTTTAGGGAGAGAAAGGCGAAAGCCGTGGCTCGCATAAAAGAGGGACACGTGTGGGCAGGGCGGGTCGAAGCTTTGTTGGTTCGGCGCGGGACCCGTTGCCTTACAATGACTGCTAGACCCTTTGGTGAGCCACGGGGTGAGTACGATGTCATGGCCAAAAATGAAAAAGTTCATTGGTACGACGAGGTCACGGGACAGATTAAATTTGTTAATACTGAAACCTACAAATACAATGTCATCATCAGAGATGGTAATAAAGTAGAATGCACGTGTCGAAAACCGCAGTTGGCAGGTATACCTTGTGCTCATGTACTAGCTGTTTGTCGAGAGAGAAATTTCGACGCAAATTGCTTTGTTAATCCTTTTTATTCCATGAACAAGCTTCTTGAAACATGGAGTGGTAACTTTCATGGGTTTGGAAATCAACCTGAATGGCCGAAATACACAGGGCCAACTATTATTCCTGATAAAGATTTAATCAGTAAGGGACGGAGAAGACACAATCGTATTAAAATGACCATGGATGAAATGCAAGGAAGGAGGTTGGGACACCAAGCTAGACGTTCCACTGATGAAAGGAATGCAAGGAATGCACGAAATGCAAGAAATGCAACAGGTTGTTCAAACTCTAACATATTATTCAATATATTGTTTCTTAAAATGTGCATATTTTTATAGTTTGATATAAATTACAGGGGCATCTTCTAGTAGAGGCAGAAGATAAGGAATTGCAACGTAGCATTTGTGTAATATATCCTAGTTTACTATTATGTTGTACTTCTTATTTATTGTCATGTTTACATTTATGTAATTTATTGTCATGTATATCTTAGTTTATTATTATGTAATACATCTTAGCGATGCCCATCAGAAATACGCATTTTCATCATAGTTAGATTCCATATTAAAATTTGACAATTCTCGGGCAGAAACTACATGACGTAACGGGCATTTTCATATAAAGAGCACCGAATTTGGTGTAGCCAATTGACGGGAATTTAAAAAACAAAACAGCATGCTAGCAGTGGTGAAACTGCCCGTTATCTGCAGACATTCCAATTGGCGCTGGTGTAATCAGATCGGCCGTGTTGGTTGGCACATTCCAGCTAGGCCCAATATTCTGCGACTCCAATCCCTACGGAAAAATATCATTCAAGTCAAATATACTTTTAAATATACCTTCAAATACCCTCCAGTTTTATTGCCATTTACCTGAATGGTAAAACTTCCAAACGCATTCTGCGATTGACTCCAATCATTGAATGCAGTCTGCGACTCCAATCCCTACGAAAACATATTATTTCAGTCAACATAGGCAGTAATCCTCGAAATACCTCATTGACATGTAATTTTATTCAACATAATACCTCATTGACATGTAATTTCATTCTATCAAGTTATATCAGAAATACCTCATTGACATAACTCGGCCCTGCATGTGGCGCTGAGTCACTCATATTAAAGTACGCATCCTGCGCATCTAGACCCTACAAACAACATGTAGTTTAAGTCAACATAAACCCTAAAACCCTAAACCCTAACTAGTTTCAAATATTAAACATGACTGACATATTGTATCAAGATATTTCAAATATACCTGACCGACATAATCATGGTACGTGAACTGAGGACTGACGGCTGTTTGACGATCGGCCAAGTGATCCTCACTTTCATCCGATGCGATATCCTCATAGTTTGTCGGCAAGTGAGCTTCCACCAGCATCTCGCATAATCGGGGTTCCATCCCATTGTCTATGACACAGCCAATAATCCCTTTAATGATTTTCTTTCCCGCTTTTTTCATCCCCTTTGTAATCATATTGATACCATTTTTTGCTAACTGGAGAGCTGCATGTGCCTGTCAAAATATAAAAAAGTCAATGTAAGCATAAACATATATATACATTTTGTATTGAAAAGTCAAGTCACGTATACGTACCTCGCGTGTATTCCTTGGCACATTAGCTATGTATCCATATTCACTATTATCATTTATGTCAATATCCATGGACTGAACTCCATCGTCGCCCTGAGGTACCTCGAATATATTATACATGCAATTTGTATGGAACCACCGTTGATATGCCTCAATTTGATCGCAAGAAAATGGTTCACCTGCTTCGACAACGTATCTATCGGGTTGCGTTGACTCAGACACGTATGTCTGATGCTCAACCGACCAATTAGTAGCACAAAAAGCTGTATGAACAAACTTGTGTAATCTACGTACCTCATCCTCCGGGAGTGGCTCTAATACTGGGATGGCCTGTCGACACCCAAACTGGCGCATCACTCGGTCCGGATAGCAATGCTCTATAATCCAAAAGTATACCAATGGCACACGGGCACGAAAACACTCAGCATCCTGATGGACTCGGGATGGCATATGGCTCCACAGCGATTTGTATGGCTCCCAATCTACAGTACCCTCCCGCAATTCCTGCAACTGATTGCGGAAGTATTTAACTCCAGCCGACCCATGAGGTTGTCTAAATCGTAGGCGACCACACCACTGAGCTCCAAATGCAGGGCAAGACTGGGGATTTGGTTTCCCCCAATCGGGTTCCCAACCTTTGTATGGGATCGGACGTCCGGTCTGCAACCGCGACCATGTCCAATGCTGTAAAAGTATCACCGGACCCGCTAGCTCTTTCACCATTTTGCTTTTACGAGTGACACTCACACATAGATGCCTGTAGAGCAATGCTAAAACAGCCCCACCCCAATTGTATTGCTCAGGCGTATTGAGATCCCGGAGAAACTGCAAATACATCACTGGCACCGAATCTCCAGATTTATCAGGAAAAAGTAAAGACCCAAACAAATCAAGTATGTAAGCCCTTGTATATTGATGTATCTGCTCCAATGTGGGCTCACCAGGACCCGAAGGCATGACTTTAAACCAATTTCGCAAACTTTTTAAATTAATGGCATACCCAGATTTTTTTATCTCACCGGGTCTTTTCTTTGTTTTCATCAAAGCATCCCATGTCCCAACTCCAAGACACTCATTTACTAAACCCTCCCAATTACCATCTGACACACCAGTCACCGGTATCCCCTTAATTGGCAAAGCCCACAAACAAGAAACATCCTCTAAAGTAATAGTCATCTCACCTACTGGAAGATGAAATGTATGAGTCTCTGGTCGCCAACGCTCTACGAGAGCACTGAGAAGCGAAGGATCGACGTTTACAATCTCCATTTGAGACACTTGATATAGGCCAAGACTCTTCAAGATGTTTTCACATTGCCAATGGTACGGAATACTGTGCTTGTGGCCTCGAGCCCTCATTCCATCATTAGGCTGCCATGGTTATAAGAATTGATTTAAAAACAATGAAACTATGAATTTAAAACAAGTACAAGTTATAAAAAAATTTAGTAACTTACATCAGTAGAAACCAGTGAAGTCCGGTGTTGCTGATGTGGCATCCACAACAACGAACTAAAATTATTTGATGACTGAGTTTGAGGCACTACATCTTCGTCAAATGCATCATTAATGTTTTGATGGTAATAGTCACCACGAGGAGCTGACATCCTGCATGCACCACATTTTCATTATTCAAACCCTAAATTAATGACTAAAAATGTTCAAACAGAAATGAATTTTTCAAGTTGTTTCAAAATGTTCATCACATATTTGAAAATAGATTCAACATTTTCAACAGTTGAACATAATTAATACATCAAATTTTTTGCCCAAAATTAATGAGCCGTTTGAATTGTGACAAGTAATTTAAAATAGAAAAACAATATATTAAAGTATTACATAAAATTAACTATAATCTTGTCTATAAAAACAAATTATACTACATAATTTGTTTTCAAATGAAAATAATTAATCTAATTTCTAAACCCTAAAGCGAAAATCTATTTTAATTCTAATTTAACCAATTTATTTCACAACAAAATTAAGACGAAAATCTAAATATAAAACTAAACTACTTGATTCTAATTTTAGTTTAATAACATACTAATTTTAACTAATTTAAAAAAAAAACCTACTTTTGTGGGTTTGCTGTTGGAAGGTCGGAATCAGCGAGCTGCTGTCGGGTATCAGAACTGGGACGCCATGGCGGGAGGGACGGGACGCCACGGTACGTGGGGCGGAATGGAGGGGGACCAGACAGCGATGGCGAGGCGGTATTTTTTTTTTTTCAGCGGCGCGGAGGGGAAAGGCGAGATCTGGGGGTTTTAGTTCTTTCGGACAAGGGTCGGCAACTGGGATGGCGTCCCGGTTTTATTTTTATTTTTTTTTTTTCCCGGTCGGCACCTGGGATGGCGTCCCGATTTATATTTTTTTATTTTTTTTTTTCCCGGTCGGCACCTGGGATGGCGTCCCGGATTTTTAGTTTTTTTTTTTTTTTTTTTTTTTTTTTCTCTGGTCGGCACCTGGGATGGCGTCCCAATTTTTAGTTTTTTTTTTTTTTTTTTCTCTGGTCGGCACCTGGGATGGCGTCCCAATTTTTAGTTTTTTTTTTTTTTTTTTTTTCTCTGGTCGGCACCTGGGATGGCGTCCCGCAGGGACGCCATCCGGCATGGCGTCCTTCTTATTTTTAAAAATCTGTAGAACAGTTTCTTATTTTTAATATTTTATTTATTCATTTTCTTATATATAAAAATTTCGGTCAAAAAAGGGCAATTATTATTAAACAAAGGGAAATAGTTAAAATGCAGGTATTAAATGCCAGCATTAAATTATCAAACACCTTTTACGGGTAACTATTTTAACAGAGCATTCTTCGCTTCATGCAGCGCACTAACCATATGCAGCTCTGTTTTGATTCTACAGTATGTGCGCTGCATGAAGTCAAAACTACTCTGTTAAAATACTTACCCCCTTTTCACTAGTCAGACGGACCTGGCGCAGAGAAAGAGAAGAGAGAGAGAGAGAGAGAGAGAGAGAGGAAAATGTACCGAGCGATGAGAGATTGAATTGATAGGCCAATGCATTGCCAATGCCACCGGAGAAGAGAGGAGATCGATCTCTTTTTCTCTTTGATTCTCTTTGATTCTCTCCTCCGCATTTAACTTGGATCCATTCCTATGATCTCGATCGTCTTCAATTTCTCCGATCAGCTTTAATTTTGGTTTTGGTTTTGGTTTTGGTGAAGAAAAAATGGGAAGTTTCGAGGGGGGAGGTGGAGGAGGAGGGGAGCAGGAGGAGGTGGAGGTGGAGCTGGTGGTGTCAAAGAATGGAGGCCTCCATTTGAAGGCATCGGATATAGAAGAGGCGAAGGTTCTAGAAGCCGAGGCCCGCGTTGCCAAACTCGACGAAGGCAACATTCTCGAGGCCGAGTCTTCTCTCCGTGAAGGCCTCTCTCTCAATTACGAGGTCTTCTTTCATTTCTCACCCCTCCTTTCTTTCTTTCATTTCATTTCATTTCAATTCATTTCATTTGATTTGCAGGAAGCACGGGCATTGCTGGGGAGGCTGGAGTATCAGCGGGGGAACGTGGAGGCGGCGCTGAGGGTGTTCGACGGCATCGATCTCCATGCGGCTGTGCAGCGTCTGCAGTCGTCCCTTGCTGACAGTCACAAAGCTGCCCCCGCTCCCCGCAAAGGCCGCAAGAACTCTGACCCTCCGAACTCCAGCTCCGTCTCTCAACACGCTGCCAGTCTCGTCCTCGAGGCCATCTACTTGAAGGCCATGTCACTCCAAAAGCTCGGCAGGCCCACTGGTACATTCCTCTCATTCTCCCTCTATAATTTAGTTTCTTGTTGGTTGCTGCAAATGTGAGAAAATCTCAATGTTAGTTGCATATGTAGATGTTGTACGAAGAGTTTTTCATCAGCTTTAATGGTTGCCGCTTAGTCACCTGTACTGTTGCTGCCAAAAAGAAATACAGTGGAACAAAATTACAAGTATTTGTCCGTATGGTGCTGTGCTCACCTGGTAGGTATTTGCTAAGCGACTTGCATGATAAATCCACATAAAGAGGATATAAAAAAGGAAAATGTGAGGAAAACATAATACAGCTGATTCCATTAATGGAATAAAGATAACTTATCAGTGAGTTTTTTTTTTTCATGCTACAGAGGCGGCCGAAGAATGCAAATCGGTACTAGATGCTGTTGAGAAAATATTTCAACATGGCATACCAGACGTGATGGTGGATCAAAAGCTCCAAGAAATCGTCAGCCGAGCTGTTGAACTCTTACCTGAGCTGCACAAACAAGCTGGACGTTACCCTGATGCATTAAACTCTTACAGGCGGGCCCTCCTCAGTCAGTGGAATCTCGATGATGAATGCCTTGCGCGCATCCAGAAAAGATTCGCTGTTTTTCTTTTGTACAGTGGGGTTGAAGCCACCCCTCCCAGCCTAGTGTACCAGTCTGAGGGCTCCTTTGTCCCGAAGAACAACCTGGAAGAGGCGATTCTGTTGCTGATGGTTTTGCTGAAAAAGTGGTACAATGGCCGGGCCAAGTGGGATCCAGCTGTCATGGAGCACCTGGTCTTTGCTTTATCACTGTGTGGCCAGACCAATGTGTTGGCGCAGGGGTTCGAGGAACTCTGGCCAGGAACATATCCACGTACCGAGAGATGGTATACACTGGCACTGTGCTATAGCGGATCGGGTCAGAATGAAGCCGCTTTAAACTTATTGAGGAAATGCTTGAACAGGCATGAGAGTCCAAATAACATGCCCGCTTTATTATTAGCTGCCAAAATTTGTAGTGAACGCGGAAGTGACCATTTACTTGCCTCAGAAGGTATACAGTATGCCAAGAGAGCTGTCGAACTATCAGAAAAAGGTACAGATGACCATTTAAAGGGGATGGCATTGCGTTATTTAGGAAGATGCCAGGGTAAAAGTGCAAAACTGGCCTCGTCAGACCACGAGCGGTCCTCGCTTCAGGCTGAAGCTTTGAACTCCCTTAATGAAGCAATCTCGTTAGAGAAAGGAAACCCTGATCCGGTCTATGACCTGGGGCTGGAGTATGCCCAGCAGAGAAACATAAATGCTGCCTTGAAATGTGCGAAGGATTATATTGATCTGACGGGTGGGTCTGTTATTGAAGGGTGGAGGTTGCTTGCGCTAGTCTTGTCAGCACAGGGCAGGTACAATGAGGCGGAGGTGGTGGCAGATGCAGCTTTGGATGAGACTGCCAAGTGGGACCAGGGTCTGCTGCTTAGAATTAAGGCTAAGCTGAAAGTATCTCAATCTCAGCCATTGGATGCTGTTGAGGCATATCGCATGTTGCTTGCGCTGGTACAGGCTCAGAGAAAGTCAGCTTCTGGTTTGAAGAATGGTACAGAGGTATATTTCCTTAGTCATTTATTTATTTATTGTTTATTTCTTTTGTCACCTTTTTGCTCCCTGTGCATAATCGGGTTTGAGAGGCACTTCCAGATTCTATGGGGTCTATAATTGAATGATTTCTCATTGTTGCAAGGGCTTAATATTTTGTCAAATGTATAAATTACTGTACTGCTTTTTGGTTTATGTATTTTGTACTGACTTCTGAACTTTGCTAACTCATTGAAAAAATGAACAGGTGAGTGAAGATGAAGTGTGGCAGGATCTGGCGAATCTATATGCAAAGTTGTCGCACTGGAGAGATGCTGAGGTCTGCTTGCAAAAAGCGACCTCTCTCAAGCCCTTCTCTGCCTCCTCCCTCCACACACAAGGTCTCTTTTCTTTCTACATTTTTTTAATCATGCTTCAATGCATATCTACAACTGGTAGAAAGTAAATTATAACATGAGTTCAACTTTATAGGCACGATGTAGATGATACATCCATCATGTCACAAAAAGTGATGTCTTTTTTGGTGCATGCTTTACTATTCATCGAACGATTACTTTTTCAAGTTTTTGAATTGTCCACCCTTGACACATAATCAAATGATACGTAAATTGCACAAACTTTGATAAATAAGCTATCTATATCCAACAAGCCAACAGTAAACTTATCTTTTGGTTTTCAAGAACTATTTTAATATTGGTTTGAAAAATATTTAATTTCATTCTCAAGGGATCCATCCCTATACAAATGTCACTAATAGGTATTTGTCTCATCTCATCTAAATATAATACTTAATATTTGTGATGCGGATAGGTCATCAATATGCGCATTATGTCTTCGTATATATAATATCATCCATCATTTCTCATACTTGAACCAAACATTCACCATGTTGTTTGGTTGTTTTTTGGAAATAAGGCGAGCTGCTAGAACCAAGCCTCTTGATTTGTAGGGTTGCTTTTGTGAAATAAAACCCATTGTCTTTCAGTCTGTTGCTTTTTTTGACATGAAATAAATGTATTCTTAAATTCTAAAGAAGAGGTTGCATCCTTTATATTTTAGAAAATATGAAGTCATGGGGGTTTAGTTGCCAACAAAAAATTAAAAAAACTTTTAATTTATCAAAGAAAAATAAATCCGGAATTTCCTTTTCTGTCAGGATCAATGCATGAAGCACAAGAGTCAGGTCCACGACGCACTGGCCTCATACGCCAACGGGCTCTCCATGGACCTGAACCATGCACCATGCAAGGTATCTATAGGCGCATTGCTCTCCAAGAGAGGTGCCAAAAGCCTTCCCGTTTCCAGAAGTTTCCTCTCTGACGCACTGAGGCTGGAACCCACCAACTGTGCTGCTTGGTACTACCTAGGCATGGTCCACGGAGATGATGGTAAAGCATCTGACGCTGCAGATTGTTTCCAGGCAGCAGCTATGCTAGATGAGTCGGATCCTATTGAGAGCTTTAGCATGCTTTCATGAGGAAACATTATTTGTTCTTCCTTCTTTTTTTTTTTTGAGAAAAATTCATTTTTCTTTGCTCGATATATCTTGGTACATAGAGGTGAATTGAATATTTGGGGGTGTCTTTGAGGAGTAGTCTGTATCTATTTGCTAGGTCGGTGTTAGCCATCATTATCTATCTAATTTTCTATCTATATACTCTGTTTTTTGGTTGGATATTTATATATACTTGTAAAGTGGGGGGTAACAAAGCTGTTTCTGCTCGTTTCATCAAGTAGTTAATTAGGAATTTCTGGTATTGCAATCACAGATGGTAGTCCTTTAGTTATATTTTTATATAATACAAATGGAGGAAGTGGTCTGATAATCATATCTTAGCATAATACAAGAGATTGCATGTTCAAAATTCTGTGTCTAGCAGTAGAAACGAATTGAGACTAAAACAAAAGAAAAGAGATTGAAGGTGCCATATTTTTAGAATTTGTTTTATTAGTAGATGAAAAATACAAAATCACATGACTGAGGTAACACTAAGGGCCTGTTCGGCCCACAGGTGGGAACGGCAATGGGAATGGGTTGGACTCCAATTTGAACTAACGTTTACTGTGCGCGTGGGACAGAAAATACGAAGTTGAACTGAATTTTTTTTTTCCCCACGCGCACAGTAACAGAGCCGAACAGGCCCTAATAAATCGAACCCCTTTTCATCAAGGCACGAGGCGTGCTAGCAGGGGCTGATCCAATGTATACTAATCAATCAAAAGTTGCACTCTGGATTTTGAAAAGTAATATTGATTTAATAGGTCTGAATTAATTTGTCTCTTTTAGAAATTAATTTTATCCCGATGTTGTTTTTGTTGTTTTTATCATGTAAGAAACTATTTTAATTATTTCTGATTACGTAAGAGATTTTTTTTTTATCTAGTACTCGATTTAGTTAATGAATTTGAACTCGATAAGCTATTTGAAGCCTATTAATTAATGGGTTTGAATTTGATTTCTGAATCACCCTGACATAAATTCTGAATCCGCCCCTGCGTGCTAGTCCTTAAAAGTTTGATACGAAGCTACTTTTGAATGGATCAGATGACGCCTAACAAAATTAGTGTTCAGAGAACGCCTCTATTTCAAAAAAAAAAAAAACCACATACAAATTAAGAGGAGTTGTTTCTTGTTTTTCTTTAAAAAAAAAAAAAGATTTCTAACATGTAATTGACTATTCAAAAGCAATTTACTATATTTAGTCATTACCTGTTATATTTAAACCTTGTGCTATATTGTGACTTGATTGATAAATATGCGCTGTCGAAATCTGAAGTCTATAATAGGTGGAATTTTTTTGATCAAATCCGAACTGCCAACTTTAATCAGACAATCTCTAATAATAAAACTTAATTCCTATATATCAAGGCTAAAATTATGAATATGTATGATCTTAATAATAACTCTCATAATTAAGCACCTAATTAATTAATTAATTATTAGTATGCACTAATTTGAGTCAGAGGAGACATCAATATTGGCTAAGGCAAGAAATGTTGAGGCTATTTAATTAGAGGCCTACTGCAATTAGTAGGCGTTGAGCCCAAAATGTAATCCTATTTTTGGTAAAGATAATTATATACCCTGCATGCATCAGTATAAATGGGACTTGAATAAGAGGAAGAGTTCTCAAGTAGTTTTCATTTTGTCTAAAGAGAATTAAGAGAAGAGAATTAGCTAGAGAGATGGCAGGAGGGATGGCAGTTTCAAGCACAGGAGGAGGTGGTGGTGCAGAGTCTGATGGAAAATGAATAAATATGTGATTTTATGTTGCATTGTTGCTTCCACAGGAGGCCTCATGTTTGGCTACGATATCGGCATATCGGGTACGTATACTTGCATCCAATCAATTAATTAATAATTAAGGCACATATTATGTAATTAATTTATTCAAAACACCATACTACATGCATGTACAGGTGGCGTGACGGCTATGGATGACTTTCTGGTAAAGTTCTTCCACTCGGTGTACGTCAAAAAGCACCAGGTGCATGAAGACAACTACTGCAAGTACGACAACCAGGGCCTCCAGCTCTTTACTTCCTCTCTCTACCTCGCTGCTCTCATCGCCAGCTTCGGCGCCTCCAGAGTTTGCAGCGCTTACGGACGCAAGCGCACTATGCAGATTGCCTCCGCCGTCTTTTTGATCGGTGTCTCTCTCAACGCCTTCGCAAAAAACCTCATTATGCTCATCATTGGAAGACTTCTCCTCGGCTTTGGCATCGGTTTTGCTAACCAAGTTTGTTAATCTCTCTCTTTCTCACTCTTTCTTTCTTTTTCCTTAATCAAATTAATTCATTAAATAATTATATATATGTGTATGTATGTGCAGGCAGTGCCGCTCTTCTTATCTGAGATTGCACCCGTCAAATACCGTGGTGGATTAAACATCCTATTCCAACTCATGGTCACCATCGGCATCCTAATCGCAAACCTCATCAATTATTTCATGGAGAAGATCCATCCCTGGGGATGGAGAGTTTCTCTTGGCCTCGCCTCAATCCCTGCAATGCTTCTGCTCCTCGGCTCTTTGGTCTTACCAGAAACACCCACCAGCCTCATTGAACGCGGCAAGGAGAAGGAAGGCCATGACACCCTAAAAAAGATACGAGGGACTGAGAATGTCGAGGCCGAGTATAGCGAGATCGTGCATGCGTGCGAGTTGGGGCGTGAGGTCAAACACCCCTTTAGGAACCTCATGAAGCGCCAGTCCAGGCCTCAGCTTGTTATTGCCATTTTAATGCAGATCTTCCAGCAATTCACCGGAATCAATGCCATAATGTTCTATGCACCCGTGCTTTTCCAGACTATTGGGTTCCGTAACGACGCCTCCCTCATGTCGGCAGTCATTACAGGGGTTGTTAATGTCGGGTCGACCATTGTTTCAATTCTTGTGGTTGATAAGTGGGGAAGAAAGGTGCTTCTTTTGCAGGCATGTGGCCAAATGTTCCTCACTCAGGTATCTTCCTTTTTTTTGTCTGGTTTCATTTCATTCCGTTCACAGTAAGCACAGCTGAATTTTGAATTGAATTGAATTGAATTGATTTGATTTGATTGATGCAGTTGGCAATAGGTGGAGTTCTGATAGGGAAACTAGGAAGCACGGGTGGCCTGTCAAAGCCGATCGCAATCACAGTAGTGTCCCTGGTGTGCTTGTATGTGATGAGCTTTGCGTGGTCATGGGGCCCGCTAGGGTGGCTGATTCCGAGCGAGACGTTTCCGGTAGAGACGAGGACGGCAGGGTATGCGTTTGCAGTGAGCTCAAACATGCTGTTCACCTTTTTGATAGCACAGGCATTCCTGTCAATGCTGTGCAGCATGAAGGCGGGGGTGTTCTTCTTCTTTGCGGCCTGGATCGTGATCATGGCGCTCTTCACCGTCTACCTGCTGCCCGAGACCAAGGGCATCTCCATTGACGAGATGACCGACCGTGTCTGGAAGCAACACAGGTTCTGGAAGCGCTTCATGGACTCCCATTCGCATCCTGCTCGGGTCCCGGTTGCATAAGTGTTGTGTAGCACTTTTCAATTAATTTCAAGTCTAGCTACCTAATTATCTTGTACTTTGATTTAGAAACACTAAGTTTGTCTTGTTTAAGTTCTAACTTTCTTATGCATATTGTAATGAAGTTCAGAAGTTTGCCATCAATTTTTGTTCAACTTGGTTATTTGCACGTTCTTCTCCTTGTGATCAGTTTCCCTCCTCTTTCTGTTCTCTTATCTCCTTCAATTTTGTGTATCCTAATCTAATAGTAGTATGTGTTTTGCATAAAAATGGTGCCTACTTCTAACTAGTTAAAACAGTTCATATTAAGTATTCATCAATGGACAAGAGGGAACAATAAAATGGATCATCAATAAACAAGAAAAACAAATATAGGAACCATAATAAACCCACAAATGGTGACGAATTAAACTCGCCTCTTTATAGAGAACCCTTGAAAAAAGGGATGTAGGAATTAGTGAACCCTTGCAAAAAAGAAATATAGGAACAGAGTCGAAAACAAGCACAATTCTCCTGACACACCCGAAAAAGGTGTTAATCATACAATGTGATGCTCAGATTGTGAAAGAGTACTGTGATATTATCAGCACAGAAAACCATAAGATCAGATCCTAAATACTCAATTTAACGTACATTTCCATAATCAAACTCAGAAATTAGCATCTGGATACAAACAAATTCCCTACATTCTAATCCGTGCAACAACCAGCTCTCTAACAGAAAAAAAAAGTCTTCTAACAAAAAGAAAAAATAAAAAGATAACAACTATGAATGATCATACAATGAGATGCTCCTATCATCAGAGACGCTCGCCAGTCGGCCAGCAGCCCTGGTACCGGCCCCACTGGTATCTGGCCGAAACGCCACCCCCCACACATGATCTGTGTGATTAGCCATTGTCTGCACTGCTGCCCGCATACCCACATCCCACAGCCGCACTGTCCGATCAGCTGATCCCGTTGCCAGTGCAGCACCATCTGGGCTTGCATCGACACTCGACACCCCGCCTGCATGACCTGACATGGCCGCCACCAAGCTCCTCCCATCCGCATCATACATGTGCACGTGTGAGTCGTCTGAGCCTGTGAAGAGCACCCTCGGGTCAACCGGGGAGAAGACAAGGGATCGCACCTGTTACCAATACAAGACCAGTATAATCAATCTTCTGAGCCTGCTTCACTAAGTTTTGAATCAAAAGCAATAAGTTTCACCAGTTAATATAGTATTCAAGGGTCTAGAGCTATAAGATCTATATAGTTAACTTTGGTTATAAGTTGATGTAATAAGTAGAATGTTAATAATAAATTGGGCTGCTATCAACCTTTCTTTCAAAAAAAAAATATTAACGTGTTAATAAAGAAGTAACGTAGTAAGGGAATAATAGAAAAATGCAAACAAACAAGCGATATTGTTAAACGACTGCATAGCTCTGCCAAAAAAAAAAAAAAGGTACATATGATCCAAATAGAACAGACCAAGACGAGTAAAATTAAGCTGAGAAAAAGATTTTGACTTTGTCTGCAAGACTAAAGCTTTTATAGCAAGCAAGTGGATAATCGACAGTACCGGCATGTGGTGGCCTGAGAGATGGTGTAGCAACTTGGCACGTGTAGTATCAAAAACCGCAACAGAACCATCATAAGAGGAGCAAGCAAGGCGACGACCATCTGGGCTCCAGGCAACAGCCAAAATGAAGTTTCCAGTGGGGATGCCAGAGGGTGCTGGGCGGTCAGGGCGGGCCCCTTCTGGCCGGGGCACTGCCAGGGTGTCTACCAGTTGCCACGTGGCAGTGTCCCATAGCTTTACTGTTGCACTGCCACCTCCTGCTACAGCTAAGAGAGTGCCCTGGGGAAGATTAAGTTGTCCTCTTTTAATTAGCACAGTAGAATTTGATAGAGTTGCATTCAGGTCTGACACTGGTACTGGTAAAACAGTTCAACAGTTGGATTTAGAGAAAGAAAGTAAAAGAAGGGACCTTTGGATTAAACTGCAAACCCCAGGCCTCAGAAGGCGCAGCCTCTAGAAGGGCAACGGAGGCGGCAGTATCGACGTCGAAAACCCTGACAAGGCTATCAAGGGAAGTGGCGGCGGCGAGGGAGCCAGAGGGATGGGCGGCGAGAGAGACGACGCCGAGGGAGTGGCCGCGAGAAGGCGGGGCGGCTGAGGAGAGATCATCGGAGTGCCAGAGGCGAACGGACTCATCGAGGGAGCCAGTGAGGAGGAGGGAGGTGGCGCGGGAGGTGCTGGGTGGGACCCACGCCGCAGCCCAGATGGAGTCGTCGTGGCAGCTCTCCGCCGATTTGATGCCTGACAGCTTCATTTTTATTGATTTAACACCTTTCTTTTCTTTTAGTAAGAATAAAATAGTTTTGCTGCTGCTGTGGCACTGCCGCACTGGATGGGGAGATTTTAACAGAGTAGTTTTGACTTCATGCAGCCCACGAACTCTATGAAGGACTGTTTTAGTTCTATTGTCCTTGCGCTGCATGAAGCCAAAAAAGCTCTGTTAAAAATAGTTTTGATTTAACACCTCCCTTTTCTTTTTAGTAAGAATAAGATAGTTTTGCTGCGCCTGTGATGGGGACTAACTGGGGTTTAGTCTTTCTCACAAAATTATTTATGCCCATCAATTTTTATTATTATTTAACTTTGAACTCGGTTACTTGTAATATCTTCATTTTTAAATTGAATCAAACTTAAAATATATTAATATCAATTAAAAATAGAAATGACTATTACACCCATAATTTCAGATTGAAAGAGGAAAATTTGTAGTTGTACAAAGAGTCCGGCTAATATGTTTTTATTATCATTTCAACTCATATGTTTCTAATTTAAAATCTATCTTATCAGCTTCAAACGAAAAATTCAAACCAATCTCCTTCAATAGAGCTTCATTTACATATAAAAAAAAATTAATTTTTGAATTCATTTAGTATCAAGTCAAGCGGTAAAAAAATGAAGATTTGTGTGCATATTGATGCATTGTTGGTATGTCAACAAGACCAACTTTCAAAAATCATAAATAATAAAAAAAATAACAAAAATAATAAAAATTGGTATTCTACTAGTAAAATATATAACCAAATTATTAAGCTACTTAACTCACCGAGCAGTACCAGCAAATGTACCAATGGAACTTCATCCCCATAACACAAATATCAATTGTATCAATGTATCATATCTGCAATAATTTCAAGCCAGCATAGATTCATACAAGCACAGATTTATAAAAGTACATAGAATTATCAGCCTTACAATAATGCCCCTTCAATTATGATCCCAAAAATACCTCTTGATGACTATACTAGAAGCAGCTCTTCTATCACTATACCAAAAGTTCCTTTCCTCAGAGACATCGTCTTTTGGTACTCGCCATATATAATCATCATTCATCCACTTCATCTACTGGCAAATTGATCATTCCATAAACTGTCAAATTATCCATTTATCTACCAGCTGCATTCTAGAAAAATGAAACACAAGTACTGAAATAAATTTATTCGACATCTGAAGAAATATTTAAATTCGATGACTAAATTCTTCTACTTTTCAGTTTACTAAAAAGTTCCATGTGTCAGTATCAATTGAAGAAAATCGTTCAAGGACTACAGGACTCCCCACGGTAAAGTTGCCTGCGGGCCATGAATCTAACTTTTTGCTTTTTATTTTTTCCGAGGAGTCGGTACTCAGTAGACAGCACTGGTGCCAAACTAGGAAAAATAACAGTAAATTGGGAATGCAATTTATGGCTTTAATTAGTCTCAGTTTCAGACAAAGAAATTACAAATCCCTAACTCTCCAATTAATGGGGATATCCCAATGATGGACATCTAGCTCATGGTAACATGTCCACTAATGATAAAACATGCCTTTGTACCAAAACAAATATTTGTTGGAAAACGTGCACAAATAGCATATAATATTCATTATTTTGATTAAAAAAGAGTTACAGTCAGTACCTGGAACAAAGGGAGATGATTATATTATACACATCCCTACAATATCTAGATCAAGCTAGGTGTAAACCACAAGGTCGATCTAAATTTGTTATAGAAGTATTCTCTGGGGTTAGGGCAATGCGGAAGAATACCGCCACTTTGCAAATTCATCTTATTTATGCAAATGCGAAACCCCGTCATGGCCACATCATGCCTTATGACATCATATGTTCCATTCCCACGCTTTACTTCCAATTGCAATTCAGTGCAATCATCACGACCGAGAAATATATCATCACGACTAAGAAATATATCATCACGACTGCGACTGGCCACATCATGCCTTATGTCATAATATATTTCATTCCCACGCAGTTCCTCCAATTGCAATTTAGTGCAATCATCAAGCCTTTGAAATATATCATCACGACTGAAAAATAAAGCACTCTTTCCAATGTTCGTTACTCGACGCCATCGCTGCTCATAATTAATCCACTTGTAAACATAAATTTGTTTAAGCTTTTTAAGGTATTCAGTTGTGATGACTACAAGGGGCCCGTCAGCTTTGGCGTCTCCCTCAACTAGATGTATGCGATCAATCACGCCATTGAAGTTGATTTTAGAAGGAAAGGTCCTCATGGTAAGGCTCTCAAGGTCATAGGCTAACATTTCCAGTTTAGTATTCACCATGTACACCGACTTATTATGGCAGGTGAAATTCATCAGAGGTTGACATGCATCCGTCATCATTATTCCGGTCCAGTGAGTATCACCTATTCGGCAGAAGCCCAACTCCCACATTGACGGATCCCTCATCATTAACCTAGCCACGACAACACAACCAAGTTCTGAAGGATTGCATGACACCACCACCTTTCCTACAAGAAGTGTTGAGACCGAAGGAATAGAGCTCCCCCTTTTAGAAATTGGAGCACTCAAAATGGTTGGAGGGGCATCAAAGGACGGAAGTTCAATGGACCTTCTGGTAATGGGGTTGTGCAATGACACACTGTTGTCACACACTATCACGAGCCAGCCATAATAGGAGCCATAGAGGTTGTAGGAGCCATAGAGGTTGTTGAAGCCCACGCATGGCAACTCAAACCGATGGATTCTGGACTGAGAGAGATCGTAAAAGGATAGGTGGCAATTATTGATGCCACTTCGATGGAAAACACCAGGAGGGGGGAGGAGAAGCCAGGGGGTTTGGCGAGGAAGATGACGAGGGTTGGGAGTTAAGGCTCTTCGCCACACCTTGCAAACTGCCCGAAGATGAACATATTGAACATTGGTGGTGGAAGCTTTCTCAGATATGAGGATTAACAACTCTGCTGGGAGATAAACCCAATCCGGTCCCATCTTGGCCACCTTGGATGGCAACTGTTTGACTTGGAGCTCGTCACCTACACACACCAAATCTACAATGAGTTGAAGAGATGGAAAGGAAACTAATCTACTTTCAGTCCCTATACTTGTTTAAAATTAAGTACCCAAACATCATTTCCCTTTCTCCAAAACAGAACAACTCTACAAATTATCTACATCTTAACCAATACTGCGTCAAATCTTATTCACATTTTTGTTCTTTCGAAATAAAATTTCTATAGATGGCACCAAGTCCTTTAGCTTTCTACTGAAAAATTAAAAATAAATAAAGATACATCATTCACAAGTAGATACGCCCCGCCAATTCGCAAGCCAACTAGAGTTCATATATATATAAAAAAAAGGAATAAGAAATTAAATCGCTTGTACTAACCTTGGAGAATTGGAACGATTGGAACGAGAGAAGACCGATTGAACAACGGAATCGACCGAGTGAGAATCTTTAAGTGCTCGGAGCGACTCGAGCGACGGAAATGCCGAGTCGACACGCCACTCCTCAGTGCGATTTTCTCACAAGCAGGCTAGCGCCTAGCTGGGATGAAGTGCGTTTCCTGTAGTTTAGAGGAAAGAAGAAGATTGAAGTGCGTTTCCTGTAGCTGGGCCCCTTCTTCTCGAAATTGGACTGAGAGAGACTGAAATGTGAAATTTAAATTGCAACGGCCCATTTTCTAAATCCTTTCTTTCGGCCCAAATTTGTCCCAATCGCAGTGGTATACTATACTGTAGGAGTAGTGCCCAAATTTCTCTCTCGAAATCTTCTCTCCTCCAGAACCTTTAAACCCAGGACTCCCTCTTTCGCGTATCTCTCGGAAGTTCGCCCTCGCTGCAATACTCTCCTCTCACTCGGCCCCTTCTTGCCCTATTAATACGGTTTTATATTTAATTATGGATATTAATACGGTTAATTTTGTTACAACGCGTTTAAACTCTTTAAAAATACAGAATATATCTTAAAAAATTATAGTATTCAAACAAACCGAAGCAACATGAGATTTTGATCCACTAAAATTAATAACAATTTTAGCAGAAATTTTTATTTATACCATAATAAAAATAAACTAAACTAAAACACTCTAGTTTTGGAGGAATTCGAAAACTACCCAGGCCGCAGGGGCATTGTGCAGCCTCAAAGACTGGGGCCCGCCCAATGATTCTGCAGCCTCAGTCTAGGGACCGCACAATGGATTATCTAATGAGTTTGAACCCGATGAACTATTTAAACCGATTTGATAATTTCTTGCCCTACCCTGATAAAAATCCTCGATAATTTCTTGCCCTACTCTCATAAAAATCTCATAAAAATCCTGCATCCGCCCCTGACTTCCAGTAGGATTTGTTGAAACCTTTGCGCGTTTGGTCTTTTCCCTGCATATGCCATTTCATTCCTACAGCACCATATGGACCAAACTATGCAAGCGACACTGTTCCATACATCCTCCCCTTGAGTGCCCAGAAAGAAATCGAGGAAATCCTGGAACGTACCAGTTACACAATCGGATTTTAGTGCCAGTGGAGAGATGAACCAGCACATGCGCGAAAAGGGACAAGTGAAAAGCAGGTGTCGGATGTCCTCATCACTGTCGAGGCAATTAGCACAAGTCGTATCTGACCTGATAACCTGATGCCTCTGGAGTTGACATTCAATCCATCTGAATATATTTTCTAATAGAGTCACTTCAAGGGGTTTAATACCAAAGTTTTCGACCACAGTTATACTCCCTTTCAACCTTTTTTTATTGTTTGTTTGTTTCACTTTAATTTGTACTCCATAAGAATTTGAAAATATAGATATCAGTAAATACTTCCATCTATTCTTTTTATTGACCCGATCGATCGGGCTTCCTACAATTCAATTAACATGGAGTAATTATCAGTATTTTTGAATTATTCAGTAAATTAAGTTGAAATCATATATATATATACCTTGAGGACGAGACATGTTTAGTTCATTCAAATGAAAACGATTGCCGTCCTTGCGCCCTCTTCCAACCACATGCCCTGAACGATCTTCTATTATACAACCCGAAGAAGAGAATGTAAACCTTGCACCCTGGTTGCAAAGCTGGCCCACTGACAGGAGATTACGTTTCACATCGGGTACCAAACAAGCGTTGGGAATAAACAACTCATTTGAGCGAGATCCAATGTCCCCTTTGTGAGTTCCTCTAAGCGTGGAGTCATTTGCAGCTCGAAAATTTCGTGGAAAAAAAAGTGGTGTTAAATTTTGAAAAAGAGCAGGATTGCATGTCACATGGTGGGCGCAACCTGAGTCAATGACCCACTCCGCCGCTGGATTCGCCATGTGTATATATATATTTCTTATGTGTTGATTGCAAGGCTATATGGAGGTATATATATATATATTTCTTATGTGTTGATCTGTAAACTTGTAATTAAGGAAGCAGAGTCTCTTGAAAGGATATGGCCATGCATTGGCTTTATAAAGAAACGAGAAGAGCGGGAGGCACTCAAAAGAATGGATTCAATATTCAATTTAGTGAGGTCAGCAATTAGTTTTGAGTGAGGCTATGGTGCTATGCATAGCACCAATGGCTAGTGTACTACGGCTCAATATGGTACTTTTTAAAATCCTAACGGTTGATCCGACCGTTCAATGTGATATCCATATGAATATGTACTTGCAAACTAAATTTTATATTTTTTTCGAATTTTTTTACTATTTTTTCAGATAGGTAGAAAAATCAGTGTTTTTTGAAAATTCTGGACCATCAAAATTCTACCTATCTGAAAAAATAGTAAAAAAATTCGAAAAAATATAAAATTTAGTTTGCAAGTACATATTCATATGGTTATCACATTGAACGGTCGGATCGACCGTTAGAATTTTAAAAAGTACCATATTGAGCCGTAGTACACTAGCCATCCGTGCTATGCATAGCACCATAGCCTCACTCATTAGTTTTAATACTAATTTAATTTAGTGAGGTCAGCAATTAGTTTTAATACTAATTTAATTCAGTGAGGTCAGCAATTAGTTTTAATACTAATTTAATTTAGTGAGGTCAGCAATTAGTTTTAATACTAATTAGTTTCAATTTAGTGAGGTCAGCAATTTAATATTTAAACTAATATTTTATTTAATACTAATTTAATCTAATATTATATTACATTTTGGACCCACATTCTTCTCTCCTCTGCAATATATATTCAACAATATATATGAATTTTAATAAAAAAAGTGAAGGCCAGACCCGGCCCCATCTCCTCTTCTCTGCAATATAATATTCAACAATATATATTCAGAGTCCTACATATTTGTTACTCTAATAAAACAAATACTTCATTACTTTAAGAAAAAGGTAAGGCCAGACCCGGCCATCACCTTTCATTTTTCTCTTCTTTGGCCTTTCTTTTCTTTTAAATTTTCTTTAAAGTAAGAAATTGGTAAAGATGTGGAAGTCGAGCCTGCTGGTTCCCTCCACATCAGACCCTTTTGATTATTTTTAAACAAAATTAGAAGATAAACAAAATGGAAATGAAAAAATATAAAACACACAAGAGCTGACAGGGTAGAGCCAGCTGGCTTTCCCCTGCCAGTCTCTCAACAAAGATGGACCCATTTGCATAAAGAATCTGATTAGCCATTGATTGATGCATTAAATTGTAGAAATAATGGCAAAATTAGAGCTATATGCAAATAGTGAGAGAAGGAGGTCTAAATTGCAAATAGGCATCAGCTCAGGCTGAGATATGCCATTTGTATATTTAAACCAATGACTTCTTGATGATCTGTCCATCCAGGGCCCTCTGCATAAAAGTAAGAATGGGAGGACATATGAGCAAAAGTACTTGTCAAATGACATGTACAGTGATGTCCGATGACCATTCAGTGAGCACTCATGCATAAAATCCACTGTTTCATATTGAAATATGTGAGAAATAATAATATGCAAATATGCAGGACCCCCTATGTAAAAACATGTTTTTCTGGTAAGAAGGGATGTGTCATAAGTGAAACTAAGCCATGCTTGTACCAGCCCCGTACATAAGTGAAACTAAGCCAAACACATGCTGGTATAGTGAGATACCAAAACAGCCCCATATTGACCACTGATCAGTAAATTAACTGTACAGAGAGTTCTAAGATGAAATTGACCAAATCCTTTCATGGACTCATACTACACCCACATACAAGCACACTGAAATTTTTTTTTCCTAATTTGGAAATTTCTGCAATTTATGGTGACCATTTGAATTTCACCTTCTGAATATGAGAAATGCTGCCAAAAACAGCACATTGACCTGCTGGCTGTCAGTCACTAAATACATTGTTCATCATAGCAAATCTCTCCCATAAAATATGAGATTGAATAAGCATATAATTCAGGTTTTTCTGGTCATTTACATATAAAGAACTCTCATTTTGGTTCAGCCATTGATCACAGTAAAGAAAACAAATCAGGTTATCAGAACAACAAAACTGCAGTTGGACCAGCAAACACCTCCATAGAAAACCCTTTACCAGTACTGGTTCTAAATCCCCAGTGAGCTTGAAATAAATTGATCTTGTAGAACACAACCTGACATACATTTCCATATAAAGAACATCAAATTCCATGTAGCCAATTAAAAGAAATGAAAATGACAAAACAGCATACTGGAAAGGGGCAAAACTGCAATTTTCCAGCAAATACCCTTGCATAAAAATATACATTTTACATAGCTCTGAATTACATTTGATAAAACTGTTGCACATGCATATAGATAATGACTTAATGAACATTTTCATGTAATGAACACAAAATTTGGTGTAGCCAATTGGCGGGAATTGATCTTCAAAGTTCGGCAGTTCAGAAAAACAGAAAACTGTTGTTTATCAGAAAACTGCACTATTTTGCTGTTTTGAAACGCTGATGGAGCCATGTACGTTATACCTTAAATCCTCAAATTTTTATGGCCTAGAGAACAAACAACAAGGAACAACCTAGACAAATTCCAGTTTGAAATGATAAGCCGATAAGAAGAAATTCAAATCACAAAGTGACACCCTGGCTCAGTTTGGCATAACTAAAAAATGACCAAGTCCCCAAACCAGTTCAGCTACTCTTGCAAATCGAATAGAAGTCAGACCAAAGATCCAAATGACCTGACTCCACCTCTCAAAGACTCTCTGTTCATCCCTCTATAAATCCATAAATTTGAGTCATCAAAATCCAATCTCCAAAGCCTTTAAAATTAAACTTCAAAATCCAATTTATTTGTGATTGAGCCCATATAAAGTCTAATTAGAACTATACCCTTGAGCTGAGACCATATCATACTCAGTCGAGCATATATTCATATTCAAACTCAAGATGCACCAGGAGAGTTGCATGGAGCCATATTCCTAACTCTTCAAGGATTGACTAAGAAAACCAATCCACGATCCTCAGTTTATACTGAAAACACTAATGCATGGTCAAGTTAGGGATAGGAAACCTAAGTTGCATCCTTGCATCGCATTCATATGCGTACCATACCCATAGGCGGTAAGAGTTGGCACCGCGTCGTATGCTCCGAGTCCTATTGCACACCATACCATACCTGTAAACGGTAAGAGCTGGTACCGTATCGTATGCTCTGAGTCCTATCGTGCACCAAACATCTCGACAACCTGAATTGGCATAGAGTTTCATATTCAGACTCAGGATGCACCATGAGAGTTGCATGGAGACATATTCCTGACATTTCTCTGTTTGCCATTTCTCTGTTTACCACACAGAGACTCAAAATATGGCAAACAGAGAAATGTCACATTCAGCCCTTTGTGAAAGCACCCAGAAATAGGTCATATTCTGGAAATGTTTCATACAGTTGATCATCGCCCTGTGATAGAATATCTCATGTCTGACAAGCTCCATTCCTGACTGCCCTGTGTTGCTTGGTGTCGATGTTCTGGCACAGTTCGCTAACCAGTGAGGTTGTGTCATTGCCTCTCTCTCCGCATGATGTAGTAATGAGTTATGCATGTTCAACTGAATTCCATACCTCTATGCATTTTGCCTTTTTCTAGTACTAGGTATTGCCTTACTAACGACCTTACTATCGATTGTGCATCTATATATATATCGTCTAAGTTAGCTAAAGCATCAGGTAACACTGCCTCAGATCTAGATCTTAATTTAGTCCTTTACTAGAAACATGTATGAAACCATGCATACTGCTGGTATGGAATTGAAGACTCTGTTTATTTGATTCTTTCTTTGGTGTGAGTAACTTGACAACATAAGTTGGGGGTATTATTGGATAGGTGACAGTTCAATCAAATTAGGATTACACTTGCAACTGGTTCAATTGGCTGAATTGATACCGTCTATGTTTTACACAAGTTCGGTCAGCTACGGGCAGAAACTTCAGTATACCATTCAAACAACATGGGGTTGTTCGACAACAAGGGATTAAGAGTGAAGGATTAAGAGCTTAAGGAGTGCTAAGGAACCGATGCTTGATTGTCTTAATCCGTGAGTGAAAACTAAGGAAGCTAAAGGAAGGAGTAGATGTGCCTTAAGGTCTGGACAGAGAATTAAGATCTGAGCAAAAGAGGCTAATAGAGATGATCTTAATCCGCGCTGAAAAACCGGTGTTAGCAAAATTAAGCAGTTAAGGAAGCTAAAGGAAGATGATTAAGCCATAAGGAAGCTTATTCTCTTGTTGCCGAATAGCCCCCATATGCCTTAATTTGTATGCCGGTATTCAGAGGGCTCATATTTTTTTTTCATTCTCTCTTCTCATTTAAGAGAACATATATTTAAAAAAAAAATCTCATTCGAAAATATTAATTGATTAGTTAAATATACTTCTATACAATTCTATCCAAATTTAGTTTAATGTCTAGTCAAAGCCGTCCGATCCATATCAAAATGTGTACAAACTTATTTACATGTGCGAAACTTAATAAGTTGTTTGTAAGAATCTTCATTCTGCTCAAAGGTGCATTCAGAAGGTTATTCAGTTATACAAGTAAAAGTAAAAGGGTGTTCATGAATTCTCTATTCATTTTGTACAAATCTTGATACATATTGGACCGTTTTGACTGGACATCAGATCAAATTTGGATAGAATTGTATAGAAGTATATTTAACTAGAGAAGGGTTCCAATACCTCATGTCTCCCATACATCATCATGCTTCATATTTAATATCTTTATTTTTATTTTCAAAATCCAAACTGTCAATCTGAACCGCTCAACATGATATTCATACCCAAAATATGCTTGGGGATGAAAATTTATAATTTTTGGAAATTTGTTACTATTTTTTAAGATAGGTACAAAATAATTGTTTCTGGGCCGTTCAAAAACAGTGATTTTGTATCTATCTAAAAAATAGTAAAAAAATTTCAAAAATTATGAAATTTAGTCTCCAAGCATATTTTAATATGGATATCATGTTAAGCTGTTCGGATCGACAATTTGAACTTTGAAAATAAAAATATAAAATTTGAAGCATGATGAGGTATTGGAACCGTCTTCATTTAACCAATCAATTAATATTTTGGATCTTCTGAAATGAAATTTGACGAGTAAGATTTTGAGGCCCAGTTTGATACTTAGTCGTGGTGAAATATTTTTACAGGGCCTTTTTCAGATTAGGTCTAAGACAATATCATCTCCAGGCCTTAAATTCTTTGATAATTGGTTCAGATGTAGCAGACATTGTTTATAATTTTCTCTTTGCAAATATAACGAAGGAATTCAAAATGGAAGAAGCATCTCAAGTAATAGGAAAAATTAGAATATTTACCATCCTTAAATTTATTAAATATAAATTCATTGATTTGAATATGACCAAAATATGCAATGAGTCGTTAATTAAGAGCACAACTTACTGGTATATATTAAAATATGAAGTAGTACTAAAAAATGTCAATCATTAATGTCTTATTTGACTACCAGACAGAATAATGATGGAATAAAAAATTGAATTGTCTAGAAAATTTTACCTATTTCATTTTGTGCTTGGAATAGAGATAATTCACAACGAATAACCCAACGAATAGAGTTGGTCGTATTGCTCTTGAAAAATAAAAACATATTCAAGAACATCATTTTGCGATTTCAAAATTCAAATAGTCGATCTGAACCGTTCTACATGAACTTCATATTAAAATGTGCTTGGAGACCAAATTTTTACATTTTTTGAAAATTGTTTACTATTTTTTAGAATTTTTGAAAATCGCTATTTTCAATGGTCCAGAATTGTCTAAAAACAACATGTTTGTACACATCTTGATAAATAGTTAAAATTTCCAAAAAATGTAAAATTTGGTCTCAAAGAACATTTTAATATGGAGATCATGTTGAACGGTTCGGATCGACTGTTTGGACTTTGAAATTACAAAAATGACTTACAAACATATAGTGTCAAGATGTGTCACTATAAAATGATATAATTGGATCCTCCTCGTATAAAATATGGTCAATGCCAACTATGGAGGAACGTGTTCTTGACAGGTTGATCTGAAGGTAACTTGAAATATTGGGTTTGACGTTATCATTATCATTAACATTTTTTCTAATTTCATACGCAAATGGATGTTATTATCATCAATATACATACGCAAATGGATGTTTTTTTTTTAAGAAGAAATGTACAAGTTACATCTCTAGATTTCATTAATGACACTAGAGGTGTCGATTTTACAAAGTTTTTTTTAAAGGAAATAAAATGAAGGACAGTGAAAGAGAAATTATATACAGAGAGGCAAATCGAATAAATAGTGTAAACAAATGTGGTCCTTGTATGAACCAATTCATCTAGCCTATGTTACAAGGGACCATTTTCTGAATTCCTCCAAGATCTCTGCAGAGATGATTTGTATTTTTTTTTTTCTTCTGTAAATATGCGCTTGCATCTTTCTCTCCACAACACTAAGGCCATGACCAGTTTCATCCTTCTTGTTTCCATTTGCGTGGAGTTTAGCATTGCCTGCTCAAACTTATCAGATTGAAAGTATTGGCAGCTAGCTCTGAAGTTGAGGCATCAGCCTTGTCAGTTTATTTCTCACCTCAACAGTGGCAAATGGATGATTTTTTTTTTTTTAAGATAGAAAGGTGGAGGCCTAGTCTACTATTTTTTGTTTAATTGTTTATAAAGAACTCCGGCCTCATCAGAGGTTTCGAACCTACGACCTTCCATACATAAATTTTTTTTGTCACTAGACCAAAAACTGATTCTTGCAATGAATGTTATTATCATTAATAAATCTTGCTTAAAATTTTGATTATTTTACACAAAAAAATTTACATATGACAACTCTCCATTGGTATGACATGTTGTCCAAACACGGATTGTAGAAAACATAGCCACAAAATATATTTCCATTCTTTAAAGAATATCAAAATTACGTCTAGAATTTGAAAGCATGTGTCTGGAAATGTTGTTTTTAATTCATCCATAGAGATGTAGATGTAGGGAGCAGAAGAAGGATCTACACATAATATTTATTGACTTGAAGAAAGCGTATGACAAAGTATCGAGAAAGATCATGTGGTGGGTTTTTAAAAAGAAAAAAGTTCCAACAAAGTACGTTCCAATCATCAAGGATATGTACGATGACGTTGTGACTAGTGACAGAGCATGCAATAGCAAAACCAGTGACATTCCTCTTAAGATAAGATTACATCAAGGGTCAGCTTTGAGCCCCTACATTTTTGCCCTAGTGGTGGATGAAGTTACAAAGAACATACAAGGGGAGATCCCTTATTGTATGCTCATTGCTGATGATGTAGTGCTAATTTATGAGAGTAGGATAGAGGTTGATAGGCAACTGGAGTTGTGGAGACAGACTTTAGAGTCGAAGGGTTTTAGACTTAGAATGGTCAGAGGAGGTGCGAGGTGCGAGTTCAGCGGTGTCAGTACTTCAGAGGATGGAGATGTCACTTTGGCTAGACAAGTAGTGTCTAGGAAGTACACCTTTCGATATTTGGAGTCGATGTTGCAGAGTGATGGCGAGATTGATGAAGATGTTAACCATAGGATACGAGCAGAGTGGGTGAAATGGCGACAAGCATCTGGCATCCTATGTTGTATGGTGCAAAATGTTAGGCTACTAAAAGACAACACGTCTAGAAGATAAGTGTAGCAGAGATGCGTAATGGAATTATAAGCTGTATCGAAAACACAATGAGAGGCAGGGTCAGCCAAGATTGACATAGGAGGAAGCAAGGACTTGAAGGAATGGAATGTATCCAAAGAGTTGGTTTCGGACAGGAGCACGTGAAAGTTAGCAATCCACGTACCAGAACCATGACCTAAGAAATATTGTTTAGGAATTGTTTAGAGATAATATTATAGGCTTTAGATCAGAGGACTTTGATTCTTACGATCTATAGTAGTGTAGGCATAGCATAGTTAGTATTATTACTATTATTATTGATATCATTATTACTATTAGTATTATTATTTTTTTTTTATTTATTATTGTTATTATTATTATTGATATCATTATTACTATTATTATTACTATTATTATTATTGATATCATTATTAGGGTTTAGGGTATATGATTTAAGATCAATTCCCGCCAATTGGCTACACCGAACTTTGAAGATCAATTCCCGCCAATCGACTATTTGGATTTTGAAATCACAAAAATAACTTAAAAGCATATGGTGTCAAGATGTGTCACCATAAAATAATGTTATTGGATCCCTCCTCATTTTATATAGGAGCTGCAATTTAAATGCCCTATTGAGTTGTAGACAGCTACTTACAATTTTTTTTTATAAATTGAAAAATAGTATGTTATTTAAATGGTGATAGACAGCATATATAGTATGCTTTTCTGGTAATTAATTAGTTAACCAATTATTTGCTTTTTCTTCAGCTCCCAAAAAAATTATAATTTAAAAGCATGTGGTCCGATCGAGCTGTAAATGTTGACATTTACATTATATTCTTTTAAGAACCGTTCAACATGATCTCCATATTAAAATATTCTTTGAGACCAAATTTTACATTTTTTGGAAATTTTTACTATTTATCAAGATGTGTACAAACATGTTGTTTTAGACAATTCTGGACCATTGAAAACAGCAATTTTCAAAAATTCTAAAAAAATAGTAAACAATTTAAAAAAAATGTAAAATTTGGTCTCCAAGCACATTTTAATATGAAGTTCATGTTGAACGGTTCAGATCGACTATTTGAATTTTGAAATCGCAAAAATGATGTTCTTGAATATGTTTTTATTTTTCAAGAGCAATAGGATCAACTTTATTCAATTCGTTGGGTTATTCGTTGTGAATTATCTCTATTCCAAGCACAAAATGAAATAGGTAAAGTTTTCTACACAATTCAATTTTTTATTCCATCATTATTCTGTCTGGTAGTCAAATAAGACATTAATGATTGACATTTTTTAGTACTACTTCATATTTTAATATATACCAGTAAGTTGTGCTCTTAATTAATGACTCATTGCATATTTTGGTCATATTCAAATCAATGAATTTATATTTAATAAATTTAAGGATGGTAAATATTCTAATTTTTCCTATTACTTGAGATGCTTCCTTCCATTTTGAATTCCTTCATTATATTTGCAAAAAGAAAATTCTAAATTCTAAACAATACCTGCTACATCTGAACCAATTATCAAAGAATTTAAGGCCTGGAGATGATATTGTCTTAGACCTAATCTGAAAAAGGCCTGATTTATATAAAATGGGAACCTATCGAACTAACTCGGCCCTGTAAAAATATTTCACCACGACTAAGTATCAAACTGGGCCTCAAAATCTTACTCGTCAAATTTCATTTCAGAAGATCGAAAATATTAATTGATTGGTTAAACGTTCAGGGTTCCAATACCTCATCATGCTTCAAATTTTATATTTTTATTTTTAAAGTCCAAATTGTAGATTCGAACGGCTTAATATGATATTCATATTATAATATGCTTGGAGACCAAATTCTATAATTTTTGAAATTTGTTACTACTGCTTTTTAAGATAGGTACAAAATCACTGTTTTTAATATGGATCGGACGGCTTTGACTAGACATTAAACTAAATTTGGATAGAATTGTATAGAAGTATATTTAACTAATCAATTAATATTTTCGAATTAGATTTTTTTTTTAAATATATGTTCTCTTAAATGAGAAGAGAGAATGAAAAAAATATGAGCCCTCTGAATACCAGCATACAAATTAAGGCATATGGGGGCTGTTCGGCAACAAGAGAATAAGCTTCCTTATGGCTTAATCCTTTTTCTTTAGCTTTCTTAACCGCTTAATTTTGCCAACACCGGTTCTTTAGCGCGGATTAAGATCATCTCTATTAGCCTCTTTTGCTCAGATTTTAATCCTATGTCCGGACAGAGCTTAATCCTCTTTTGCAATACGCATGGTCAACCAGGTTGTTTCTTTGCTGAATTAGCTCTTTGTATATATATAGAATAGTGCCTCCAGTCGCTAGATTTGCTAGTGAAATTTTGCATTTATTATTTGTACATGTCTGTCAGTATCTTGCTATAATTGTACATTAATTAATATGCTGTTCCTTATCAAATAAAACCTCATTTTACACTTTTGTTGTGTTTCTTTTGTGTTGAGCAATTTAGGTCCAATTTACCAGAGGGCCTACATTAATTTAGTACGCATGGTTTCATACATGTTTCTAGTAAGGGACTATATTAAATTCTAGATCTGAGGCAGTGTTACCTGATTTTAACGTAGGGACATTTGAATTTCTGACGTTTTATGTACCTTTTGTGACTTTTTTTAGCCAACTTAAACCAGATGGATGCACAATCGATAGTGAGGTCGTTAGTAAAGCTATACCATTTCTGGGATCCATATCCTCTGCATTAACTCAAAAGGGAATCTTTTGAGTTAATGAATTTCAATCGTCTGATTTTAAACAGAGTCAATCCGGTTCGTGTCTATAACATAGGAGGTCCTTTAATATTAGTGTAGATCTAGTTCGCACGAATGTTGAAACAGATTGGACAGTCGAGATTCATTAACTCAAAAGATTCTCTTTTGAGTTAATGCAGAGGATACGGATTCCCATTTCTGGGTGCTTTCACAAAGGGCTGAATGTGACATTTCTCTGTTTGCCATATTTCGAGTCTCTGTGTATAAGAAGTATAGTTTTCTTTATATAATCTTTATTGGTTAGTTTCAAGTTTGTCTTTTGGTTTACTTTGCTTTTAGTTTGTGCTAATTTCACAAGAAAGGGAAATTCAAAAGTATAGGTTGTTGAGTTTACTGGAATATAGCTTTCTTATAGATAAGGCAGCAGGAGATCCTTAGCAGATCCGTAGGTCATCTTCCTGTTTGAACCTTGCTAAACTCAGCTTTTGTAATTACCTTTACCAGCAAAACCATTTAGGAATGGAAGCAACAACTTACTTTGTAAATCTACAAGTAGGTGCTGTAAGCATAGGAGGAATATAACAAAATACAATAATTTTGAACAAATATTGCTTATTCTCAATTCTTCATTTCTGTACCACTACAAGTACTATACCAACAATTAGTTTTACAGGGTATTTAAAAGTTAAAAGAATATAAGCCTCAGGTATTATGAACCAATTTTCCTTTATAAAATTAGCAGCACGGAAATGACAGTGTGAGAAAAATAAGAAGATAGGAAGGAAAATGGAAAAGAAAGATACACGAGTGATTGTGAGAACTGGTTAGATGGTTGCTGGATGTACAAAACCAACAATGCTCAAGTAACACAGAGATGATTCTTCTTGTGCATTCTGTGCCCTCATAGCTCAGTAATTTCTTCATCGTGAAGCTCATTATTGCGACTCGTCCCTTCTGATGCTGTCTCATGGACTCTGTCATGAGAAATGTACTTGATTAGACAAAATAATAAGCTATGAAATTATGAAAACAGAATAATTAAGCTAATTTACCCTGATTGTTGTGCATCAGTATATGCTGAGTCTACTTGCTCTTTCTGAATGCCGTCGTTGTAAAACCACTTGTTCTCTATGTGTTGAACCATCTCTCCATCTTCGTGAAAATTTCTCAACCTATCCACAAACTCACTTGGCATTTCAAACAAGTGGAGCTCTTTCATATTCATGAGATTCTCAATGCCCAGGGGCATCCTTCGAAGGAAGGAACAACTCCTAATAATCATCTTGGTAAGCAGTGGCATTGATTCAGAAATCACCATCTCTACCAACTGGTCAAATTGGTCCATGTCTAGTACCTTCAGACGTAGAAATCCACCTTGGCACAACAAATTTTCCACATTGAAGGCTCGGATAAGAGTGAGATCAACCAAGCAGGGTAGCTTCTTAAGGACATCGATAGATTCATGGGGTAATTGCGACCCACTCAGCCGCAATCGTACCAGGTTGCCAAGGTTAGCGAACTGGTCAGGCAACCCTTCTTTCAACTCTCCTCTTAGGTATAATCGTTGGAGCCTTCGCGGAGCATCTTGGTCAAGCAGAAGATCTTCTAGATTGAGTTTTTCCTTATCCTTCAACGTTAGTGACATAGAGGAGATGCTATCCATTTGTTTAAGTGCTTCACCAAGGTTTTTTCCATCTTTTTCTCTCAGATCCATAATTCCCAGCCGCCTTAGCTGGTGGAGATTGGCTAGTTCTGTAATAAATATACCATCTTCATCCGCTGCAACTACTGAAAGAGTAACAAGTTGGCTCAGCTTGTGGATCCCTTTAGGTGCTTCCACGCCAAAAACTCCGTCGGGACGGCGAGTGTCTTGAGCATATCTTAATGTCTCATAGCGGTATGCCAGGAGATGGCGAAGGTTTTTCAGCTTCCTTATCTCCTTCGGCAATTTTTTGACATGTGTCCCTTTAAGATTTAATGTTTCCAAGTTCTGAAGGTTTCCTATGGATCTAGGGATCTTCTTAATATTGGTGTTACGGAGGTTAAGATATCTGAGATGAGTCAGCTTTAATATTTCTTTTGGAATGTTTGTAATTGGCACATTTTCTAAGCTCAAGAGCCTCAGTGATCTTAGGCTAGAAAATATGGTAGCAGGGTAAACTGTATCTTTTCTGAAAATGAACAATGAACGGAGCTGGGAAAGGTTTATGTTGGATGGAACTGTGCCTCGAGTGTGGGGAACAGACAGGCGACAGAAAATTCTGTAAGCTCGGGGCTGATGGTTCATAGAACTCATACAGAAATTCATCTCCATAGCTTTGGCTTGCAAGATCCCATGCATCAAATCATGCACCCTGTAGCTCTTTATCCTCTCTCCATTGTGTCCATAATAATCAGCCTCTGCTGCTTGAACAATGTTTCGCTCAACCAGCATGGTCAGGTACTCGTTTGCGTCTTGTTCGGTTTGTGCGAACCCTTCAGCACACCATATGCGGATCAAGTTGTTGGCTGTGACAGCAAAGCTCCTAGGGAAGATGCAGAAATAGAGCAGACAGCTCTTTAGGTTTTCGTCAGATATCTCATTTATGCTGGACCGCAGTACATCTGTAGCAACTTCAAGAGTTCTTTCAGATCTCTCAAGTTCAGTAATGGTCGCATCATATCTGTGGAACTTCCTTTTCAGAAGCCCGCCTAACACCGAAATAGCAAGGGGTAAGCCACCACAGAGGTTGTTGATTCTTTCGGAGTATTGATTTGCTTGTTGAGGAAAAGGGTCAGTTTCTGATCCAAAAGCACTCTTGCAAAATAGAAGCCACGATTCCGACATATTTAAAGCTGCAACATCTATTATGTGCTCTGGCCGCAAGAGTTGCTTAACAATCTGCTGGCCCCGGGTTGTTATTACAACTCTGCCATAATTATTGTTCTTTGGCAGTGCAGAGTTTAAAAAAAATTCTAGTTGATTTCTATCTAGATTCATTTTTGATGCACCATCTAACACAATCGCATACCTCCCTCTGTTCTCTTCAAGGTAGCACATGATGACGTCAGCAAGTTGGTTGGTTTCCATTTTACTGATCACATCTGGAAGGGGCCTGTTTGAATCAGTGTACAGTTTGCTGATTAGGCTCAGCAGAATTTGCTACATGGTGAAGCAATCCTCGAGTTGAACCCAGGCTCGACAATTGAAATGTCCCTTCACTTGTTGGTCCTCGTACACCTGGCTTGTGAGAGTCGATTTGCCAGCACCGGCCATCCCAGTAACAGCAATCACCTTCAGGCCATCTATTTTGTCAATGAGAAGCTCTTTCAGTGCTTGTCGCGACTCGTTCATGCCAACAAAATTAGACTCGTTAAGCACGGGAGCCATGTGTCGGTTTTCCAGCCTACCAGTCTGGACTATGCTTACACCCGTCCTTGTGTAATCATTGAGAACAACTTGTATAGGTGCCACCACCTTCTGGATCTTATTTATCTCCTTGGCTATGCTACAGAGGTTACAGGTGTGCGTGATGTTGTACAGGTACTTGAGGATGCAGCTCAGAGGGCCCATCCTACGGCGACTTTCGATGTAGTACTCGAACTTGTCCACAAGATCGTCAATGCGGTATGTTATCGCTGTTCCTTGTATCCTCGCCGTCTTAAGAGTTTGAGGCCCTTCATCTCCATGGGTGGTGTCGTTCAGATGTGCTTTGATGCGATCACATATGTTCTCGATCTCATCAATGCATGTGTGCTCTCCTCTCAACAATTCAACCCAATAGATTATGATTGGTAAAAGGGGTCCGCAGATGCATTTTCCAATGCCTGGATCTGGAATCACCATCTCTCTCTCCGATACCACACACAAAAACACACGATAATTAAGGTGAACTCTTCTTAAAAATGAAAAAAAAAAATGAAGGTAAATGCTTGTTTGGAAGTTTCAATTTTTGTATCTAAGGTGAATTTAAAGTAAACGGGTGCTAGATTGGGCAGAAATTTCCTGTTGGAATGTTTCTTCAATGGGTGATGTTTATGTCATTCTCACCTCATCTTTGCAACTCTTAATTAATTAATTAATTTGTTGACTCTGCTTCTGCTTTTTTTTTTTCCATTCTCTGGTTGCTTGTTAGATTAAAATGAAGAATGAATATTCTTAGTTTCTTACAGCAGAGCAAGTAGTTGTGAAGTTGTAATCAAATAATATCTAGCTACTCTACAAGCCTATAATACTGATTTGATTGCAGCAACCATTGATTATTTATTCAGAGCTAGTTTTTGCATGAACCTCTCTGATCATAATTATCGATTCGTCAAATGTTTCTTCATCATCCGATCATTAATTCTCCAAGATGGTCATGGAATTAAGTTTTTTTTGAAAAACTTGGCAGCGGCTGCCAAGGTCTATGTATTGATAAAATTAAAAAGAGCATCTTACATCAAGAACCCAGTCTCATACTGGTAGCATATTACATATACTTCTAACCCAAAAAATAGTGGTACATCTAACCACTTAAACTAACCACAACCAGAATAAGGAAACCAGCCCAAATATTTTGCTCTCAACAGTTCTTTCTCCATAACTCGAACTCCTGCCACACACGGTCTGCTAACATCTGCGGGTGTATCCTTTCATTCGAGAAAATTCTAGAGTTTCGCTGCTTCCACGTCATCCAGCAGGTACACAAGATCAGATCGGTACCATAATTCTTCCAGTGCTCCCCTTGGCTTTTAACGTTGCGAATGGACCGGTCCCATGTGGATAGGACGCCATCCCCCCCCTGAACCAGATTGAATCCCACTCTTGTGCTCAGAATGAACCACACATGCACTACATATGGGCATAGAAAAAACATGTGGAAGGCGGATTCCATTGGGCAATTCTGGCATAATGCACAAGGTGTATCGCAAGTTATGTTTCTGCGTAGCAAAACATCGTGGGTGAGGAGCCTGTCCTTTAACAGCAGGAAACCAAACACTTTGACTGTAGGCGGCACATGGAGCTTCCAGATGTAAGCATGACAGTCCCGGATGAGACCCGGCCCTATCAGTGCGTTGTACATGGATCGAGCATTGTATTCCCCATTCGTGGACCATCTCCAGACTAGAGTATCACTGTCCTGACTGAGTGTGACTCCCTGAATCTTGTCAGAAAAATCCGGGACAATCAGGTGGGATATCGGAATTGCATCACAAAGGGAGATATAAGGGTACTGTGGTCTTTCCTCCAATTCGTGCACGAGGGACAGTCCATCCCATGGATCGTTCCAATAGGATATGTGCTGCCCATTGCCAATGTGCCATGTTGTTGACCAATCAAACCACCACCTTAGCTTTTGTAGCTGATTCCAAAAGAACGACCCTTTAGGTTCCCAGAAATTGGGTCCGTCTGCATAATGACCCGTCGAGTACAGCTTCTTGATAGTGACTGTCCATAGCGCCTGAGGGTCTGCATGTGGCCGCCACCACCAACGCATGAGCAAGGAGATATTCTGGGAATGCAGATTCGTGACTCCCATGCCTCCCCATTTCTTCGGTAGGCACACCGCTTCCCAATTAATCAGGGAGATACCTTTCTTGTGCTCATCATTTTTCCCCCAAAGGAAATTACGCCTGATTTTGTCCATCCTCGCTATCACCCACTTGGGGAGTTGAAAGCAACACATGAAATAAATGGGGATTGAAGAGAGCACCGATTTGACTAGTTGTAACCGACCACCTCTGGAAATCAGCTTCCTTTTCCAGCCCTCTAAACGTTTTTCCATCCTTTCTATGATTGGTAGGAAAACATCTTTTGTAGGCCTCTTTACCGTCAGCGGCATACCCAAGTAAGTAACTGGGAGTTCTGTTTGGGGACATCTTTTGTAGGCCTCTTTATTGACCTACTAAGCCTTGAGTTTGTCGCTCTAACCATTTGTTGGAGCACATCGGCTGCCAAGATGAAGAGCATAGGTGAGAGGGGGTCACCTTGACGGAGTCCTCGCTTGTGATCGAAAAACTCTGACATGTGACCATTAACCACCACCCGCGATGTAGAGGTTTGGAGAATTGTGGATATCCACTTGATCCAGCGATCCGGGCTAAGTTACAGAGCATATGAGGAGAAAAGTTTGATTTGCTAGCTAAATAGCAATTAATTATGAGTTCGTTTACTAAGCACTTAAATGCTGAAAGTTTGAAATAAGAAAAATATGCAGAACTAATAATACTAAACAGAGAAACGAAAAATTAATTAGAACAATTATTTTTAATTTGTAGACAATTTGGATGTCCCGACAGGAACTTCTATCGGAATAATTAAGTACCAGTAGCCAAATATATACTTTGAAAACAAGTTTAATTATAGTCTGAGTTCATTAAGATGTAAACAAAATCATGATTCTATCTTTACTGGACTTAATTAGCGAGTTGGGTACAAAAGAATCCACAAGTTTTTTTTTTTTTAAGGTCAGTGAGCAAGTCTCACCAATATTTGTATTAAAGAAAATGAAACTGTATAAAGGTTTTTATTACAAGCTACCTATCCTGGTTTTCCTAACAGAAGCTTCCTCATTACAATGTGAATAGCACCCCTATTAATATACAAAACTCTGATGAAAAATTAGCGCTCCCCAACTTGTCCCCCGCAAACATTCTCCTGTTCCTTTCTCTCCACAGGGCCCAAGTCCCTCTCCCGCCCACCTTACATCCCATTTGGTTCGCTCCTCAGTCTGCGCCATCCAAAACTCTACGACCGTGTCGAAGTTAGCCATGGTATGTCATACCCACGGCCGGTAGTAAGCCGGTCCAAAATCTCACCGCGTAAGAGCATGGCCACAAAATGTGGTCTCTCATCTCTATTTATTGCCCTGAGCAAAGAGTGCACCCTGAGGTCACAAATAACCCATATCTTGTTATGTTCTTGTTTTGAATCATAACCCATATATAAGAAGGCTCTGACCTTCAATATAGAAACAACTAACCCAAAATAATCCACATGTTACAAATAACGAGATCATACAGAAACAATAATATGATTTAAGTAACCTTAAAAAAAAAAAAAACAATATACAGAAAACCATATTCACATATTCGCATTACAAAACCATATTCACATATATTGAATATACAGAAAGCCCTTAATTTACATGACCAAGTCATGTGCACACCATACATATTTAATTGCTGCACATGCATGAATTCCACCATAGCAGTGTACATTACATTTAATTTGTACAGTTTCGTATGTACAACAGTCAGGCTATTGAAAGATAATTTGCACAAAACAGAAAATGATCCTTAAGAAATAAATCATAATTCATAAAATTTAAATACAGAAAGCGCTTGATCAATTGCATCACATAATTATGACTGGTTCTTCTTCCCCAGAAGCATTGCAGAGTCCCTCCCTAGAGATCAATGTGAATCCTTTCGTGCTTGTTGTAACAACAGACAACAGGAACATGGCCGACAACTCCATGACGATTGCTATTGATGCTGCTGATCAGTGAGGCTGGCATGTCAAATAAGTGGAGCTCTTTGAGATTTGTCAGCTGCTCTATGCCTTCTGGCACTTGAAGTAATTCCGTACATGATCTAATGTACAACTTCTGGAGGTTAGGCATCGCCGCCTCGTTGATGTTGACGTGTGTTAGGTTGGTTAGCCTATCTAGATCTAACATCTTGAGATTGGTAAATCCTATATTAAACTGCAACTCAGCTCCTTCGTATGCCTGGATAAGGCCCAGCTCTATTAGGCTGTGCAGATCTCGAAGCTGATCAAGTGATGAATTCTGTCCCAACTTGGACCACCTGAGACGCAACCTGACAAGTCGGGTAAGAGAGAAGATCCATCCTGGTAAGGCCTCCAGAGGACCCCTCAAGTAAAGGCGTTCGAGCTTTTCGGGGGGCGACTTCATGGATTCCAGGTCAAGGAATTCGTTTATATCAACTGATGCTACCGAAAAAGAGAGAAGCTCCTTCATCATCTCGACCGAAGAACAAAGGACCTCACCTTCCACCTTTCTCAACCTGACTATACCAAGCCTTTTGAGCTGTGTCAGTCTAGCCAGCTCCTTAAGTATGAGTGCGTCGCTATTTGCATCGATGTAGGTGAGCTTTTGCAGCTCCATAAGCCCCCCTATCCCTCTCGGTGCTTTCACACCAAGAGCATAGTAGTACGGAGGGAGGCGTCCTGTATAATAGTGGTATGCTAGAAGGTGACGTAGCTTTCTAAGCTCGGTTATCTGTGGAGGTAGTTGGGCAACATAGGTGCCTTTGAGATCCAAAGTTTGTAGGAGTATCAGCTTTTTCAGGGTCTTTGGTAGTTCACTGATCTTTGTATTTCTCAGGCTGAGATAGTGCAAATGGAGCAGACTGCATAAGACATCTGGAAAGATCTCGATAGGTACACCCTCCAAGTCGAGGATCCTCATCGGTCTAAATGCAGAGAAAAATTTCAACACGGCAGGTATGGTTATTACGCCTTGTAATCCGAAGAGAAACAAGGCACGCAGGTTGGATGAGTTGATGTTTTGCAGGCATTCATCGCTTGCATCAAAAATTGATAGCCGGCGAGTGCTTTCCTCAATCTTCTTGACCTCCCTTGAGAGAGAGAGAGACGTGCAGAAGTTCTCCTCCTCCGATTTTACGAGAAGGATGTCACGGATACTATCATGGACTGTGCAGCTTCTTACCTTCCCGTAACCATACAAATCTGCTACATGAACCATGCTCCTGTCGATGAGCTCGTTCAAGTATCCTTCGACAATATCCTCCAGAGTAAGAGTCATGTTCTGATCCTCTTTCTTTATAAAACCTTCGGCCACCCACAGCCGAATGAGAGTCATGCGCTTGACAGCATAGTTCCTTGGAAACATGCTGAAGTACAGTAAACATGATTTCAGGTGGTTAGGTAAGCCCTTGTAGGCTAACCATAAGATCGTCGAACCATGAATGACTTTCAGACCCGGCGTTTCACCCTTTTTCAGGTCGCGAAGAATGTTATCCCAGGCTTCCGTAGTTTGTTCTTTCCTGGATAGCAAGCCTCCGGCTACCACGATCATAAGAGGGAGACCATGACACTTGGCAACAATCTTCTCAGCAAAGGGAATGAGTTCGGTTGGGCAAATGGACTCGTTGCAGCTGTTAGGTGGAAACGCCGTCTTGCAGAAGAGAGACCAAGAATCTTCTTTTGACAATAGATCGAGGTTGTAGACGCTGTCCTTGGTATTGTGTGGTGGTGGAAACATGTATGGCACATTATCAGACCGTGTGGCAAAAATGACCCGGCTGCCACATGCGTTGTCAGGCAGTGCAAGCTTGAAGTCATCCCACAAAGTAGAGGTCCATACATCATCAAACACTATGATGTACCTCTTGTCCTTGAGATACCGGCTGATCATGTCTGTCAGTTCTAGCATATCCACGGTGTCAATGCTCCTGGGCAACGGGCCAAAACTCTCCTCCAACATCTGATTCAACATGGTTCTCAAGAGCTCTTTACTAGAGAAGGAGGGTGTGACATTAATCCAGGCCTGGAACTCGAAATGACCTCTGACTTTCTCATTTTTATAAACGTCCATCAGGAGGGTCGTCTTGCCAGAACCACCCATTCCAACCAGCGACTTCACCTTCAAACTTGTGCTCTTGTCGCTCCTGTCGCAGAGCCAGCTGATCAGCCTCTCCTTGTGCTCATCCACACCAATAAGCTTGGTGTTCTCTGGGAGAAGAGAACCGAGCTCGTGGTCATCCATCCGGTAGCGCGTTGCATTCGCCGGTGTCTCCATGTCGGTGAAGTTGGTCACTGAGGAGGTCAATCTTTGAGTGATTGTGTTGAGTCGGGCTCGGAGGGTGTTGGCCCGGCGTAAGGCTCGCTGTCGAGCCACAATAAAAGGGATGGCAGATTTGAGGACGGACAGGAAGTTGCGACCGGAGCTCTCAGAAAAGAAGGCAAGCTCTTGGATTATGTCTTCAGTTTCGTAGGCGATTTCTCTTGCTTGACGCAGAGATGCCTTCAGAGTGCTGTGGTTTGCTTCGTCACGAGTGCTCGGGTTGCGTTGGATCGCTATGATGGATTCAATCAGGTCCTTCACATCTGACATGCTTCTGCTGGACAGTTCCCGCAGGATCTCTTCTCCTTTCTTCAGCACCATTCTCACTTGCTCCTCAAAGGCTGTGTTACTATTAGGATCGGGATCCATTAATTATTCTTTCTGGAAAGAAAAGAAAAGAAAAGAAATTGAAGCTAGCTATGATCTGCTGATTAATTTGTGTAAAGTAGAGGAAGGATGAAAAGAAACGTTCAAAGCAATTAATGAAATTAATTACAGCTAGCTGGAGCATGAAGCTGGTGTCAACTCTCAATGGGAGTATTGATTAGTAGGTACCTAAATAAAATTAACATGTCAAACATCCATACAAACGCCAAAAATCAGAGCCAAGCATATTAGCCAAATATATATATATATATCAATGGGAGTATTGAGTCTAGCTAGCTAGAGGGGAAAATCAATAATTTCATGGATATAGTTTGATTGGTCATGAAAAATATTATTCAAAAACAAATTTCTAGATATTTATCTCAATTGTTATATAAGACGGGGATATATTAGAGTGAATTGAAAATTTTAATTGGTCACCTAACATTTATTATATGTTATAGGTAAATGACCTAATATAAATTCATTAAAAATATACAAACGAGCACACAGAGGAGTGATTCTATGGTGCTTCGTAATTTATACTTATCTAGTGTGTTTTAATACACAATTGTTGGATGTGATTCGATTTTCATCAAACACACATTTTGACACAAAATTTGACACCTGCTGTATATATATATATATATATATATATATATATATATATAGGTGTACATTACAAAACACCATAACTTCATGATAATCTAAAAAGGATGTTTAAAATAAACAAGAAATAAGAAAAAAAATAAACAACAACAATAATCAATCCCCTAAAGGCGCCGTCCCGATGCTCATATTACAAAATTTTATTTGATAAAAGACTAAGAGTGAGGCTATGGTGCTATGCATAGCACGGATGACTAGTGTACTACGGTTCAATATGGTACTTTTTAAAATTCTAACGGTCGATCCAACCGTTCAATGTGATAACCATATGAATATGTACTTGCAAACTAAAATTTATATTTTTTCAAATTTTTTTACTATTTTTTTAGATAGGTAGAATTTTGATGGTCCAGAATGTTCAAAAAACACTGATTTTTCTACCTATCTAAAAAAATAGTAAAAAAATTCGAAAAAATATAAAATTTAGTTTGCAAGTACATATTCATATGGATATTACATTGAACGGTTGGATCGACCGTTAGGATTTTAAAAAGTACCATATTGAGCCGTAGTACACTAGCTATTGGTGCTATGCATAGCACCATAGCCTCACTCAAAGACTAATTAAATGACTTTCAATTTATTTTAAATTTAGTTGATTCATTACTATTTAAAAAATAATAAATGCATCTATGATTCTAACTTTTTTATTTAAATTATATTTTTCAAAATGTCAAATAAATATACATATATAAAATTCGAATGAATTTGGACGCTAGCTAGAACTACCTAATTTATTTAATTTATTTAAGAGATCTCTATTTAATTTATTCTCTCCTGGACGAGAATATAAAGAAATAGGGGCCGCATAAAAATTCTACGCCCCCCTGGATGGGGCCGTACCGGCATTCTGCGGTCCCTCTTAAATGGGGCCGCACCGGTGTCCTGCGGCCTGGGTAGATTCAGAAATACTCAGATTTCGTGATTTTTTGGTTTTTTTTTTTTCAGAAAATGTTATTTTTAAAAATTTCGGATAAAATTCAAATGAATTTGGACGCTAACTAGAACTACCTAATCTATTTAATTTATTTAAGATGGTAAGTCGTCTACCCTCTACCCGAGATTTCATTTCTTAACTATATATGTCTCGCTCTATGTGTAATCATGATAATAACATCCATTTGCATGCGTATGACACTGAATAAAATGTTAATTGATAACGTCAAAACCAAAATTTCAAGTTAGATCCCGTCAAGGGCACGTTCCTCCGTCGTTGACATTGACCATATATAATTTGCTAGCTAGCTATATAGGGGCTGCAATTTAAATGCCCTATTGCAAGTTGTAGACAGTTGCTTATAAATTTTTTTATAAATTGAAAATTTAAATAGTATGTTATTTAAAAAGTGATAGACAGCATAGTGTGATATTATTTTAATAATTAGTGAACCAATTATTTGCTTTCTTCAACTTTCAAAAACTTATACATTATGCCAAGATATGATTTAAAATCATGTGGTCCCAAAGCGCTGTAGTGCTGACGTTTAGATTTTATTTTATTTTATTTTTGTATTTCTTACAAAATTTTCATCTCAATGGATACACCAACAACCAACAACCAACAACCAAACCTTTAGTCTCAAACAAGTTGGGATAAACTAAAAATAAAACCTAATCGTAGTAACAAAGTCAAGGTAGATACTAAAATAGTAATAAAATAATAATAATAATAATAATAGTAGTAGGAGGAGGAGGAGGAGGAGGAGGAGGACTAATAGTAATAATGATATCAATAATAATAGTAATAATACTAACTATACTATGCCTACACTACTATAGATTGTAGGAATCAAAGTCCTAAGCTTTACGTTTTTTACTCCGAATCACTAGTCTTGTGATCTAAAGCCTATAATACTATCCCTAAACAATTCCTAAGCAATATTTCCTAGGTCATGGTTCTGGTACGTGGATCGCTAACTTTCACGCGCTCCTATCCGAAGCTAACTCTTTGGATACATTCCATTCCTTCAAGTCCTTGCTTTCTCCCATGTCAATCTTGGCTGACCTCTGCCTCTCCTTGTGTTTTCGATACAGTTTATAATTCCAGTACGCATCTCTGCTATACTTATCTTCTGAACGTGTTGTCTTTTAGTAGCCTAACATTTTGCACCATACAACATAGGATGCCAGATGCTTGTCGCCATTTCACCCACTCTGCTCGTATCCTATGGTTAACATCTTCATCAATCTCGCCATCACTCTTCAACATCGACCCCAAATATCGAAAGGTGTACTTCCTAGACACTACTTGTCTGGCCAAAGTGACATCTCCATCCTCTGACCTAACACCGCTGAACTCGCACCTCGCACCTCCTTTGACCATTCTAAGTCTAAAACCCTTCGACTCTAAAGCCTGTCTCCACAACTCCAGTTGCCTATCAACCTCTATCCTACTTTCGTAAATTAGCACTACATCATCAGCAACTAGCATACAATAAGGGATCTCCTCTTGTATGTTCTTTGTAACTTCATCCACCACTAGAGCAAAAATGTAGGGGCCGGCTCAAAGCTGACTCTTGATATAATCCTATCTTAAGAGGAAAGTCACTGGTTTCGCTATTGCATGCTCTGTCACTAGTCACAACATCATCGTACATATCCTTCATGATTGTAACTTACTTTGTTGGGACTTTTTTCTTTTTAAAAACCCACCACATGATTTTTCTCGATACTTTGTCATACGTTTTCTTCAAGTCAATAAATATTATGTGTAGATCCTTCTTCTGCTCCCTATATCTACATCTCTATGGATGAATTACAAAAAACATTTCGAGACACATGCTTTCAAATTCTAGATGTAATTTTGATATTCTTTAAAGAATGGAAATATATTTTGTGGCTATGTTTTCTACAATCCGTGTTGGACAACATGTCATACCAATAGAGAGAGTTGTCATATGTAAATATTTTTGTGTAAAATAATCAAAATTTTGAGCAAGATTTATTAATGATAATAACATTCATTTGCAAGAATCAGTCTTTGGTCTAGTGGCAAAAAAATTCTCTATATGGGAGATCGTGGATTCGAAACCTCTGATGGGCCGGAGTTCTTTATGAACAATTAAAAAAAATAGTAAACTAGACCTCCACCTTTCTATCTTAAAAAAAAATCATCAATTTTTTTTGTTTTTTGGTTTTTTTTTTTTCAGAAAATCAGATTTCATGGTTTTTTTGGTTTTTTTTTTTTCAGAAAATGTTATTTTTAAAAATTTCGGATAAATTCGAATGAATTTGGACGCTAACTAGAACTACCTAATCTATTTAATTTATTTAAGATTGTAAGTCGTCTACCCTCTACCCGAGATTTCATTTCTTAACTATATATGTCTCGCTCTATGTATAATCATGATAATAACATCCATTTGCATGCGTATGACACTGAATAAAATGTTAATTGATAACGTCAAAACCAAAATTTCAAGTTATCTTAAATTAAGATCCCGTCAAGGGCACGTTCCTCCGTCGTTGACATTGACCATATATAATTTGCTAGCTAGCTATATAGGGGCTGCAATTTAAATGCCCTATTGTAAGTTGTAGACAGTTGGTTATACACTACTACAAAAAAAGGAGATTATACACGGACAAAAATGGAAGAGCTACACGGATTTCCTACCGTGTTTAAATCGAGGGTGTATAAATAGTTCAATAACTACACACGGACATTTGTCCGTGTGCAATTTCAACGATTCTACACGGATAACTATACAAACAGCCGTGTAGAAAGCCCAGAATGTGTCGCTCTCCATGTTACCGAGCTACACGGATATTGCCTAAACAACCGTGTATGATTCTTTTTGTACACGGACTTTTAACTAAAAAACCGTGTAGCTTGACTCTTTCTACACGGACATTTAGTTAAATGTCCGTGTAGCTCTCCTCTTTCTACACGGACATTTAACTAAATGTCCGTGTAGCTATCTTATATTCTACACGGACTTTAGTTAAATGTCCGTGTAGAAATAACATTTTTTTTTTTTGTATTTTTTGTTTTTGGGCTAGCCTCCAGTTTTGCTAGCCAGTTTTGTTACAGAACTATTCCAGATTTTCCAGATTTTCCATATTTTCCAGATTTCATATAACAAGAAATCCATATTTTCCAGATTAGCAATAAATTCATATTTTTCAGATTAGCAAGAAATTCACATTTTTCAGATTATCCAGAAATCCATATGCAATAAATTATACAATATTCATATACACCAAATTATACAAAATTATGGAAATCCATGTTGAGCATTGCAAAATTCCATTAGTAACCACCTTGCCCACACACACCTGATATCGTCGATCTGCTCCTTGGTGTAATGCGGTTCCTTTGGCACATTCTACAATTACAATTTGGTATTAGTCAGTAACAAGAAAAGGTAGATGAAATATAGTTGCAAATATCAATTGCTATTATATAGGAACAATTAATATGAATTACATACAGCGGTTGGGAATTTGAATTGTATTCTTTCGACAAAGTCAAACATGAAAATCATCGTGTAATAAGCGCATTCCCAACTCTCCAACTGTTGCGGGCCCTGAAATTTGCATTTAGCGGCCAATGTTAGAATGATAATATTTTTTTGGACAATATATGAAATTATAAATTTATAGTGTGCTCACCAGCAACCACTTCCAACTCAACTTGGTTTTCTTGCTCTTGTTATGCAATCCTCCCTCTTTAACATATTTCGCAAAAGCCCTTACAAAAGACCAAGTGAATGTTTATAGCAATTTTATAATTTGATATAATTGAAAAAAATTCAAACCAATTAAATTATTATTGCTTACTTGTTGACATAAGGGAAGATATATTTGCACTTGTTAGCTTGGATATTTTCTTTGGGCTTACAAGAATCAACGATTATGCTCGTATTTAGGTAAGGCACAATGATTATCAGACACCAGTGCTTGCTGTGGGAGGATAAAAATTAAAGTACTTTAGCATATAAAAGTGACACGAGTGTTTGCTAATATGAACAATACATAAGCTAAGGTTAGAATTAACCTCTGGTGGTACGGCACGATAATGAATTTCTTCTCCTCCTCCATAGCACGATGCAGCGCTGAACACATGTACCCGATACCCTCCTTCGAATAACATCTCAGGAACGTGGCACTCACTCTCTCGGGGTCCAGAAATATGCACAAGTTCTTCCTTTGTACCATCTCATTACAGTTTCGGATTAGCTTCCTGAAAACTCAAAATTTTACATTAGAATATATATTTGAGTTGTATACAATAATGAAAATAATTTTGAGTCACTAATACCATAACACCTTAGCCGGAGGCCGGCCCTTTTTGTCCTCGTTACAATCATCAGTACTGTCCTGGTCCTTACGTTTATACCGTGAAACACCGCATTTAGGACAGACATGCATGGTCTCGTACTCGTTACGGTACAATACACAGTCATTCGGACATGCATGTATTCTTTCGATTTTCAACCCCATTGGACATATCAATTTTTTTGCCTGATATATTGTACTGGGTAACTCGTTGTTATCTGGGAGCATTTCTCGTAAAAGCTGTAATAAGGACGTGAAACTCTTATCGCTCCAACCATTGTCTGCTTTTAAGTTTAATAATTTCAACACAGCTGACAATTTCGTAGATTTGGTACACCCGAGATACAACTGCTTTTTGGAATCATTAGACAAATTTTGGAATTTATCATAATTTTTATCACTAATTTCATCTTCCGCGTCATAAAACATTTTCTCCAGATTTTCAATAAACTCGTGTTCTACATTTTCACCAGAATTCATCTCCAGCTCATCATCGTCGTTTCCGGGTTCAACATTATCAAAAATTTCGACATCCTCATAATCCTCGTTCCAATCAAGCCCAAAATTATCAGAAATTTCTACATTCTCATCATTCAATTCACAACGATTAAAATCTTTATTGGTACTACTACTTTCACCAAATTTATCACCGTGCATGATCCAACATGTATATCTCTTCTTAAATCCCCGACAAATTAAATGACCTCTAATTTCTTCGGAGTCCACAAATCTTAAAATATTTTTACAATCTCTACAAGGACACAAAATGTCTTCTTCTTTTTTCTTCACTCTATACCTCTCAGCAAATTTTATAAACTCATCAACGCGAACCAAATATTCTTCACTGTCACGTCGCAATTTATACATCCAACTTCGATCCATCTGTAAATTAGATTAAAAAAATGATTTGATCAATTAATCATGCATGGTCAACATATAAATTGTACCAAATTTTGGTCTTCCAAAGGGCCGGTTTACAATCCTAACCCACTCTTTGAATATTATGTCCCATATGTGAACACATATTAGCGGGTTTTAATTAGTATTTGAGAAAAATTCGGCAGCATTTCTCCTTAACTCCCCAAATATGCGTACGAACCACATACTCGTAGGAGCAATAAGGGAAAATATTGTCGAACTTTCCTCAAATACTAATTAAAACCCACTAATATGTGTTCACATCCTAAATGAGACACAATATTCAAATAGCAGTCCCAAAACGGGGACTGTCCAAAATTAATCCCTATTGGATTAATTTTGAACGGGCATGGGCCTAAAAGCATCTATAGGTCGGTTATTGGACCACAATACACTAATTATATATTTACATATCTGATTAATAATTAAATCAAGCATGCATGAATATATTACACACCTAATTAAATAAGCAATAATAATTAATGAACAGAAAATTAGAGAGGAAAAAGGAAAATATGTATATACTAACCTTCGAAAGTTAGAGAGGAGAAAATAAAGACTTCTAATTCCAGCTGCTAGCCTTTAATTTGCAGAAATCAGATCTCAGTTCAATACAGAGAGAGAGCGTATTAATTACTTGATCAAAATGGCGTTGGAAGGAGAAGTCTCTGGAAGAGAAGGGGCCCTTTTATACTGAAATAAAATCCTACACGCCTTTTCTACACGGATTTATACTTAACAATCCGTGTAGCTCTCGCACAAGTTATACACGGTTATTTATTAAACAATCCGTGTAGCATTACCCTTTATACACGGATATTTGATAAAAAACCCGTGTAGCTCTCTAACTATTCTACACGGACATGTAACTAAAAACCGTGTAGCTCTCTTACTATTTCTACACGGTTATTTAATCAAATATCCGTGTAGCTATTCATACACGGATTTTAGTTTAATACCCGTGTAACTCTCTCAATCTTTTCCACACGGTTTCCTTCTACACGGATTTTTGATCCCTAATAAACCGTGTAGCTCTCTCAAACAATTATACACTGATTTATAACTAACTGTCCGTGTATAATTCCCCTATATTTTTTGGCCTTTCAACATTTCATATTTGACACACGGTTTTTATATAAAATTAGAAAAACCGTGTACAATGTGCAGTGTATAATCTCCTTTTTTGTAGTAGTGATATTTTTTTTTATAAATTGAAAGGTAGTATGTTATTTAAAAGTGATAGACAGCATTGTGTGATATTATTTTAATAATTAGTGAACCAATTATTTGCTTTCTTCAACTTTCAAAAACTTATACATTATGCCAAGATATGATTTAAAATCATGTGGTCCCAGCGCGCTGTAGTGTTGACGTTTATATTTTATTTTATTTTTGTATTTCTTACAAAATTTTCATCTCAATGGATACACCAACAACCAAACCTTTAGTCTCAAACAAATTGAGATAGGCTAAAAATGAAACCTAATCGTAGTCGCAAAGTCAAGGTAGATACTAAAATAGTAATAACAATAATAAAAATAAAAATAATAATAATAGTAGTAGTAGTAATAATGATATCAATAATAATAATAGTAATAATAGTAGTAATAATGATATCAATAATAATAATAATAACAATAATAATAAAAAATAATAATAATAATACTAATAGTAATAATGATATCAATAATAATAGTAATAATACTAACTATGCTATGCCTACACTACTATAGATCGTAAGAATCAAAGTCCTCTGATCTAAAGCCTATAATACTATCTCTAAACAATTCCTAAACAATATTTCTTAGGTCATGGTTCTGGTACGTGGATTGCTAACTTTCACGTGCTCTTGTCCGAAACCAACTCTTTGGATACATTTCATTCCTTCAAGTCCTTGCTTCCTCCTATGTCAATCTTGGCTGACCTCTGCCTCTCATTGTGTTTTCGATACAGCTTATAATTCCATTACGCATCTCTGCTACACTTATCTTCTAGACGTGTTGTCTTTTAGTAGCCTAACTAAAAGGATTGTAGAAGATAAGAGAGACAGAGAGATAAAGATCAAGGCTTTTTCATTATTTTCATATATCATCTACAGCTTGAGTTACAGGGCCTTATAAAGGCTTTGATACAGAAGCAAACTAAAAGAGTAACTGACTAACAGAATCAGTTAAGAACTAATGATGTTGAACCAGGGGAGCGGATGTGAAGCTTGGAGCAGAGATGTTGAAGGCGCTGAGTGGGCATGGCTTTGGTAAAGAGATCGGCTAGTTGGTCCTTGGTGCAAATGAACCGAACAACTAAGGCCTTGGAAGCAACCTTTTCCCGAACAAAATGAAAATCTATCTCAATATGCTTAGTACGCGCATGGAAAACCGGATTAGATGCCAAGAAAGTAGCACCTAAGTTGTCACACCATAAAACCAGTTTAGAGGACAAAGGAGTGTGGAGTTCCTGAAAAAGGTGCTGCAACCAAACTAATTCCGAGCAAGCAATGGCCATGCTTCTATATTCGGCCTCAGTGGTGGATCTAGCCACAGTGTGTTGTTTCTTAGAGCCCCAAGAGAGAAGGTTGGAGCCCAAAAACACAAAAACCCGTAGTGGAGCGTCTATCATCCGGACACCCCGCCCAATCGGAATCCGAATACGCATGAAGCTCAAGAGAGGAAGAGGAGTTTAATTGAAGGCCATGAGTGAGAGTACCTTTGAGGTACCGCAAGATGCGTTTGACAACTTCCCAATGCTCGATGGTAGGAGAATGCATGAATTGTGAAGTTTTGTTCACGGCAAAGGAGATATCGGGTCGAGTAATAGTGGCGTATTGAAGAGCGCCCACAATGCTTCTATAGAGTTGTGGATCAGCCATAGGTGTGCCACTGTTTTTGGAATGGAGCAAGGTTTAGCACCATTCATCTTAGATCGAATGAGAAGATCATGGATGTAATTCGGTTGTGAGAGAAGAAGACCTTGAGAGTTTGGGGTGACCCGAATGCCTAAGAAAAAGTGCAAGGGGCCAAGGTCTTTGAGAGAGAAGCGAGAAGCTAAAGAATCAATAAGAGTTGAGACTTCATGAGAGCTAGAGCCCGTGACAATAATGTCATCGACATAAACAAGTAGAATGGTAATAGACTTGTTCGAGGCACGAATAAAAAGCGATGGGTCGGATTGAGAAGCTAAGAAGCCAAAATCGGCAAGAGCGGAAGCAAGTTTATGAAACCACGCACGAGGAGCTTGTTTGAGGCCGTATAAGGCCTTTTTGAGCCTACAAACATGGTTTGGAAAGGACTCATTCACAAAGCCCGGCGGTTGAGACATGTAGATGCACTCCTCGAGATCGCCATGGAGAAAAGCATTGTTTACATCAAGTTGGCGAAGACTCCATTTATGAGATACGGCAAGAGAGAGCACAACCCGAATAGTAGTCGGTTTGACCACGGGACTAAACGTCTCATGATAGTCGATGCCATGTTCTTGGTTGTAACCTTTGGCAACAAGACGAGCTTTGTGCCTTTCAATAGATCCATCGGCTCGCTTCTTAATTTTGAAAATCCATTTGCATCCAATCACGTGTTGGTTTGTAGGAGGAGGTACGAGATCCCAAGTGCTATTTTGAGCAAGAGCACTTAGCTCTTTGGCCATCGCATCACGCCAGGCACTACATTTGTTGGCAGCAGTGAAAGAAGTAGGCTCCTCTGACTGAAAATCGGGTAAGGGATGCTTTGTAGCTGCATACACAATATGATCTGAAAAGATCTTGGCCTGTCTGGTGTGAGTTTTGGATCTAGTCAACATGTGATGCTTTGACTCAGAAGGAGCAGCATGCGATAGAGGCTCAGGAGGGAGCGGACCTGGGGTAGAATGAGGCTCGGCCTGAGGAGAAACATGGCCGAATGAAGGAAGGCCCATAGGAGAAGAGTTCGGTGATGAAAGGGGCTGAGAGGAAACAGGAGAAATAACAGAAAGATGAGAAAATTGTTCAAGAACCTGAGAAGAGGCAGGAGGATGTGCTGAGGGCTGCTGTGCAAAGGGGAAGACTGTTTCATCAAAGTTCACATGGCGACTGATATAAACACGATTAGTCGGCACATGAAGGCACTTATAACCCTTTTGATGTTGACAATACCCCAAAAATACATATGGGAGTGATCGAAATTGGAGCTTGTGAGAGTTGTAGGGACGAAGAAGAGGGAAACATAGGCAATCGAGAACACGAAGAAATTGGTAATCGGGATTGGATTTAAAGAGAAGAGTATATGGCGGAGTATGAGGAGGAGTGGTAGGTGGTAGGCGGTTGATAAGGAACATCACGCTTTGAAAAATATGATCCCACAAATGGAGAGGTAAAGAGGCATGAGAGATTATCGAGAGGCTTAACTCGACAATGTGACGGTGTTTTCGCTCAGCAAGACCATTTTGCTCCGGTGTATGTGGACACGAGGTTTGGTGCACAATTTGAGGAAAAAGGCGAGTTAGAGGCTTATACTCCGTGCCTCCATCGGTTTGAAGGACCTTTATAGAGGTATCAAACAAATTCTCTACTTGGGCCTTAAATTTAGAGAAAACATGCACAACTTCATCTTTAGAACGAAGAAAATAAATCCACGAAAATCTAGAAAATTCATCCACAAAATGTATATAATAGCGAAACCCATTATTTGATACAATTGGAGAAGGACCCCATAGGTCAGAGTGAATGACCTCTAAAGGAGAAGAAATAAGAGAAGAAGAAGCCTTAAAAGGCAAAGAGTGAGCTTTAGCCTTGCTACAGTGAACACAAGAATCACATTTATTGGAAGAAAAAGGAAGACCATATGAATTAATAGTTCTTCTAGTAGTTACTGTGGATGGATGCCCCAAACGAGCGTGCCACCGTTCAGTCGAAACCCGAGCTCCAAGAAAGACCCGAGGGGAAGAATCAACATGGTAAAGACCATTAGTTAGATGTGCTTGAAGAAGAGGGCGCAAGGTGAGGTGGTCCTTAACAAGACAATAAGAGGCAGTAAATTCAATAAGCACATCATTGTCACGAATGAGGCGAGAAATACTGATCAGATTTTTGGTGATTTGAGGCAAATGAAGAACATTAGTGAGTGTCAATTTCCCACGGTCAATAGGAAAAGTACAATGGCCAATATGACAAATAGAGAGAAAATTGCCATTACCAACTTGGAGCTGATCAGTGCCACTATACTGAGTGAAATTGGTGAGGTTGTTGATGTCAGAAGTCACGTGGTGAGTCGCACCGGAATCGAGGAACCATCCCTCCGGTGGAGTGGCAGCGGTGTGAACATAAGCTTGAAAGCTAGCAGGGGCCTCGGCTATGTATGCATGATCAAACCGATAATAGCATATCAAGGCAGTATGGCCTCTCTTATGGCAGACTTGACACACAGGCTTGGTCTCAGGAGGTGCCGCATGGAGGTGCTGTGGCTGAGTGCTAGAGCCAGGAGAGTAAGAAGGATAGGTGACCGGGCCACCTCTGCCACGGCCTGGAGTAGGAAGAAGAGGGGGATTGGAATTAGGGCCCAAATGAGAAGAAGGCCCACCTCTCCCACGGCCCTTAGAGCCTTTTCCTTTCCCACGTCCCTGAGTAGAAGAGTAAAAGGCAGCAGGATCGGAGATGGAAGACTAAGAACCAAGGTGCTGGGAGTTGATCAATGCCTCATGTGACAGCAGATAGCCATGAAGATCACCAAGCGACACCGGATCTGAACGAGTTGTTAACGCAACAACAAAGGAATTGAAATCGGGTCCAAGCCCGTTAAGCACATACCGAACAAGATCCGAATCCAGGACGGGATCGCCAGAGGCCGAGAGCTGGTCAGCAATACCTCGCATCTTCTCAAGATACTCATTGCAAGATTGACCGCCACGTGTGGTTGTTTGTAAGAGGCGACGAAGCTCCATGATGCGAGCTGAGGAGATAGCCGAGTACACCTTGTGTAAATCGGACCAGAGAGCAGCCGCTGTTTGACACTTCACGTATTGTGCAAGCACAGTGCCAGAAATCGTGGAGCGGAGCCACCCGAGCAAGAGGCGGTCTTGCTTGTGCCAGGTCAGAAATGCTGGGTTGGGACTCGAAACACCATCAATCACCAGATTCTTGACTGGAGGAGAAAAAGACGGATCAAGATGAGAAGAAAGATCAAATCCATCCACAATCGGTTCAATCTGAGAACGCCAGGTAAGGAAATTTTGCCGATCAAGTTTTGTAGAAACTGGAATTGTGATGTGGGTGACAGAATCAGAGATGATCTGAGTGGGAGAAGGAGTGGAGATAGAGGAGGTAGACATCGAAGATGAACAAAAATGGATCAAGAAGCTATGATACCATAAAAGGATTGTAGAAGATAAGAGAGACAGAGAGATAAAGATCAAGGCTTTTTCATTATTTTCATATATCATCTACAGCTTGAGTTACAGGGCCTTATAAAGGCTTTGATACAGAAGCGAACTAAAAGAGTAACTGACTAACAGAATCAGTTAAGAACTAATGACTTCCTTTGACTGAGTCAACTACTAACAGAAAAGTACAGTAAAGATTAACTAATCTTTTGATGACTCTAATACTAACATTTTGCACCATACAACATAGGATGCCAGATGCTTGTCGCCATTTCACCCACTCTGCTCGTATCCTATGGTTAACATCTTCATCAATCTCGCCATCACTCTGCAACATCGACTCCAAATATTGAAAGGTGTACTTCCTAGACACTACTTGTCTAGCTAAAGTGACATCTCCATCCTCTGAAGTACTGACACCGCTGAACTCGCACCTCGCACCTCCTCTGACCATTCTAAGTCTAAAACCCTTCGACTCTAAAGTTTGTCTCCACAACTCCAGTTGCCTATCAACCTCTATCCTACTATCATAAATTAGCACTACATCATCAGCAACGAGCATACAATAAGGGATCTCCCCTTGTATGTTCTTTGTAACTTCATCCACTACTAGAGCAAAAATGTAGGGGCTCAAAGCTGACCCTTGATGTAATCTTATCTTAAGAGGAATGTCACTGGTTTTGCTATTGCATGCTCTGTCACTAGTCACAACGTCATCGTATATATCCTTGATGATTGGAACGTACTTTGTTGGAACTTTTTTCTTTTTAAAAACCCACCACATGATCTTTCTCGATACTTTGTCATACGCTTTCTTCAAGTCAATAAATATTATGTGTAGATCCTTCTTCTGCTCCCTACATCTACATCTCTATGGATGAATTAAAAAAAACATTTCCAGACACATGCTTTCAAATTCTAGACGTAATTTTGATATTCTTTAAAGAATTGAAATATATTTTGTGGCTATGTTTTCTACAATCCGTGTGGACAACATGTCATACCAATAGAGAGTTGTCATATGTAAATTTTTTTGTGTAAAATAATCAAAATTTTGAGCAAGATTTATTAATGATAATAACATTCATTTGCAAGAATTAGTCTTTGGTCTATTGGCAAAAAATTCTCTGTATGGGAGATCGTGAGTTCGAAACCTCTGATGGGGCCGAGGTTCTTTATGAACAATTAAACAAAAAATAGTAAGTTAGATCTCCACCTTTCTATCTTAAAAAAAAAAAAATCATCCATTTGCCACTGTTGAGGTGAGAAATAAACTGACAAGGCTGATGCCTCGACTTCAGAGCTGCCAATACTTTCAATCTGATAAGTTTGAGCAGGCAATGCTAAACTCCACGCAAATGGAAACAAGAAGGATGCAACTGGTCATGGCCTTAGTGTTGTGGAGAGAAAGATGCCAGCGCATATTTACAGAAGAAAAAAAAAACACAAATCATCTCTGCAAAGATCTTGGAGGAATTCAGAAAATGGTCCCTTGTAACATAGGCTAGATGAATTGGTTCATACAAGGACCACATTTGTTTACACTATTTATTCGATTTGCCTCTCTGTAAATAATTTCTCTTTCACTGTCCTTCATTTTATTTCCTTTCTTTAAAAAAACACTTTGTAAAATCGACCCCTCTTTGTGTCTTTGATCAATGAAATCTAGAGATGTAACTTCTACATTTCTTCTTCTTAAAAAAAAAACATCCATTTGCGTATAATAATAACATCCATTTGTGTATGTATATTGATGATAATGACATCTATTTGCCAATGAAATTAGAAAACTGTTAATGATAATGATAACGTCAAACCCAATATTTCAAGTTACCTTCCGATCAACCTGTCGCATTGATTATATAAAAATATTTTATATGAGGAGGATCCAATTACATTATTTTATAGTGATATATCTTGACACTATATGTTTGTAAGTTATTTTTGCAATTTCAAAGTCCAAACAGTCGATTCAAACAGTTCAACATGATCTCCATATTAAAATGTTCTTTGAGACCAAATTTTACATTTTTTGGAAATTTTTACTATTTATCAAGATGAGTACAAACATGTTGTTTTTAGACAATTCTGGACCATTGAAAACAGCAATTTTAAAAAATTCTAAAAAAATAGTAAACAATTTTCAAAAAATGTAAAATTCGGTCTCCAAGCACATGTTAATATGAAGTTCATGTTGAACGGTTCAGATCGACTATTTGAATTTTGAAATCGCAAAAATAACTTATAAGCATATGGTGTCAAGATGTGTCACCATAAAATGATGTTATTGGATCCCTCCTCATTTTATATAGGAGTTGCAATTTAAATGCCCTATTGAGTTGTAGACAGCTACTTACAATTTTTTTTTTTTATAAATTGAAAAATAGTATGTTATTTAAATGGTGATAGACAGCATATATAGTATGATTTTCTGGTAATTAATTAGTTAACCAATTATTTGCTTTTTCTTCAACTCCCAAAAAAATTATAATTTAAAAGCATGTGGTCCGAGCTGTAAATGTTGACATTTACATTATATTCTTTTAAGAACGGAAATATTTGTTGCATCAAATAGGAATTAATAGTCAATAAAATTGTACAACTTTTGAAACCGAACCTCTAATTTTACAACTGGCCTGAATTTTTCCTTTTTATACTTAAAGCTCCTCACATGTTCTAACTTCTAACCAAATTAATTAGACAACTTCATGTGGAGATGGAATTGTGAATATGTTTTTATTTTTCAAGAGCAATAGGACCAACTTAAGCACAAAATGAAATAGGTAAAATTTTCTACACAATTAAATTTTTTATTCCATCATTATTCTGTCTGGTAGTCAAATAAGACATTAATGATTGACATTTTTTAGTACTATATCATAGGCGCACACAATTTTTAATATATACCAGTAAGTTGTGCTCTTAATTAATGACTCATTGCATATTTTGGTCATATTCAAATCAATGAATTTATATTTAATAAATTTAAGGATGGTAAATATTCTAATTTTTCCTATTACTTGAGATGCTTCCTTCCATTTTGAATTCCTTCATTATATTTGCAAAGAGAAAATTCTAAACAATACCTGCTACATCTGAACCAATTATCAAAGAATTTAAGGCCTGGAGATGATATTGTCTTAGACCTAATCTGAAAAAGGCCCTGTAAAAATATTTCACCACGACTAAGTATCAAACTGGGCCTCAAAATCTTACTCGTCAAATTTCATTTCAGAAGATCCAAAATATTAATTGATTGGTTAAATGAAGAGGGTTCCAAAACCTCATCATGCTTCAAATTTTATATTTTTATTTTCAAAATTCAAATTGTCAATCCGAACGTACAGCTTAACATGATATCCATATTAAAATATGCTTAGAGACCAAATTTCATAATTTTTGAAATTTTTTTACTATTTTTTAGATAGATACAAAATCACTGTTTTTGAACGGCCCAGAAACAGTTATTTTGTACCTATCTTAAAAAATAGTAACAAATTTCCAAAAATTATAAATTTTCATCCCCAAGCATATTTTGGGTATGAATATCATGTTGAGCGGTTCAGATTGACAGTTTGGATTTTGAAAATGAAAATAAAAATATAAAATATAAAGCATGATGATGTATGGAAGACATGAGGTATTGGAACCCTTCTCTAGTTAAATATACTTCTATACAATTCTATCCAAATTTGATTTGATGTCCAGTCAAAACGGTCCAATCCGAATCAAGATTTGTACAAAATGAATAGAGAATTCATGAACACCCTTTTACTTTTACTTGTATAACTGAATAACCTTCTGAATGCACCTTTGAGCAGAATGAAGATTCTTACAAACAACTTTTTAGGTTTCGCACATGTAAATAAGTTTGTACAAATTTTGATACAGTTCAGACGGTTCTGACTGGACATTAAACTAAATTTGGATAGAATTGTATAGAAGTATATTTAACTAATCAATTAATATTTTCGAATGAGGTTTTTTTTTTTAAATATATGTTCTCTTAAATGAGAAGAGAGAATGAAAAAAATATGAGCCCTCTGAATACCGGCATACAAATTAAGGCATATGTTGTTCGGCAACAAGAGAATAAGCTTCCTTATGGCTTAATTCTCTTCCTTTAGCTTTCTTAACTGCTTAAT
>JAJGRX010001135.1:0-377500 GCA_025461125.1 Carex kokanica | reverse complement strand
AAAATGCTAAAAATGAAAAATCAAACTCTAACTTGTGTGTTTTTGAAAGCTCTATCTAGCTGTAAGATTAGATTTTCAGTTTAGGTTTCAGATCAGCCTACACTGGCATATTTACCAGCAAAGGTCTTTTTGAGCTTTTTTGGTACCAATCAAGTACTCCTATTGATTTCATTGCTTTTTGTCAGTCTTTGGCTTGTGGAAACTATACTATGAACTTTAAAATTTATATAACAAGCACAAAAATGAGTCATGCAAAAGAATGGTAGAACAAGCACCAAAATTTATAGCCATACTAGTTACCAAAATTTATATAACAAGCACCAAAATTTATATAACAGCATAATAATTTGCAAAAGAACAAGCACCAACCAGCACAGAACAAGCACCAAAATGAACAGTACGGTACCAGTTCAATCAGCACAGAACAATTACATAAATTGCACAAAAACTGTTTATATAAATTGTTTTGGATATAGCTTTGGATTTACACAAAAAACTGCACAAAAACTGCACAAAACATCACATAATATGCACAAAACCTACACCAAAATGAACCCAATTGTTTCTTAAAACCACCAAAAGTGCATTTAAATGCTATGCCCTCAAAACAAGTCTTCTTCATCCCCATAAACTGCATCAGATTCGTAATTTTCATCATCTTCATCATTTCCATCATCTTCATCATTTTCACCATCTTCATCATTTTCATCATCTTCACTTATAAATTCAGATTCGTCTTCGCTCGCATCTTCTATGGAAATAGGTTCGTTTCTTTTACGCTTGCCGTTTTTTATGGAAATTGTCTCTTCTCCTTTACTTGCCTTTTCATCCTCTTCTTTCTACAATCATAAAATAAGTAGAACTAGTAAGTCTCTTCTTCTTTTATTAACAGCTCATTAAGCTATTTTAACTTCTAGTGCAGCTCTGAATGTAATGATCGGCCTATTAATAGGCATGTAAATCTTCTCTTTCAATTCAATACAAAACACAGAAATTCAAAATACAATTAAGCTTCTATCTTGAAAGGATAGATAAAAAGAAAATATTTATAGTGCATGACCCTTCAAATTCCTAAATAATCATGTAATATTGTCTTTTACCATGTATTAAAACACGGGAATCCAATTAGCTCCTATGTACTGTGTTACTTTTTGTCCTGATTTCTTTTCAAAACATACCCGACATTCTCCTTCGTTGGTAACTTCTCCAATTATAAGTCTCTTATTCTTTCTTACCGGTAGCTAATTACAAATGAATACAAAATAACAAATTGTTTAGAACAGGAGAGAGGAGAGAGCGCTTACCAATTTCACAAGACCCTGATCGAAGTCGTTAGGTTGAAATGGCTGGCACTGTTATTTCTCCCCAAACTCAGAGAAGAGAGGAGCGGAGCCCTTTTTGGCTATTATTTCCCTTGATAACGAAAAGCCTTTGCCAAGAGAGGAGAGGAGCGGAGCCCTGCTTGGCTGGGTTTGGGGAGAAATTGGGTTACGCAAGGAGAAAGGGTTGGGTCACACGGGAGACAGGGAGAAAGAGAGGAGGGAGGGTTCAAATGGATGGATCCAGTTCGCGTAAGCTCAATTCAAATCAGCGAAATCAGCGACCCAGCAGATCTGATCAGGCACGAATCTAAAATAGATCGGACGGTTTAAAACTTATATGTTCCTGAACTCAGGAACAAACGTTTTGACGTTAGCTGCTCTCTCTCTCTCTGTATATATATATATATATATATATTGTTCGCACAAAAGCGCAACGCAAGTTTCGGTACGCTTGAGGGCGTACCTTTTAAAAACCGCGCTTACACTTCACGAGTAAGGATTGCAAGTGTACAACCCCTATCGAGTAGTATAATCGGGTGTCGATCCACAGGGACGGACAATTACTAGGTTAGAATTTACTAGACTTGATTAAAAACTAGAAGTGAGAAAGATTGGGTTTGGTATTTAAGTTCCTAAAGTATCAATTCAAACAAATCAAAGAATGCAAACTAATGTAATAAAGTGCTAGAAGAAATGTAAACTGTGTTCTGATTATGGATAAAAGGCGTTTCCAGGGTTTCAGACTTCATCTATGATCTGCCTCTAGTGGTACGGCCTAGTGGTACGACCCGTACCAAGTTGGTACGGCTAGGCCGTACCAGGTTGGTAAGGCTAGGCCGTACCAGCCTTGGTAAGGCAAGGCCGCACCACCCTGGTAAGACCCGTACTGGCTTCCCAGAACAGAGCTTACCAGTTCGAGTTGATGCATTTCTTGCTGGTACCTTGTGCTAAACTCTTTAGAAAGGTTCAATTGACCATACCTAAGGTTCCTAAGCCTCAACTCTCGTGTGTTGGATCAAGATCTAGGTTGGAATGCAATTGATTGCCTTTTAGGGTTTCTACACCTCAATTTTCATATATTGGCACAGATCTACCCTAGCTGATTGATTGGAGACCTAAGGTACTCTCTAATCTGTCGATTAGAGGGGAATTCAACCTCTCGGCTTCAATTCGAACAAGTATACCCTAAGCAATTGATTTGGTTGAGAGATTGAGATGATCACATGACCTTGATAGGTTTGATCTAGACCTAGAGGTTCATCATACACAATCACAGCAAGCAAAGCAAGAGATAGCAAAGAAATCACAATCAATCAAAAGAGTTCATACAAAGTTCAAGTCAAAGAAAGTCAAAGCAAATCAAGAATCCATCTCAAAACCCTAGAAACTAGAACAACTACTCACAGCACATGATCTGATCTAAAAATACAATAAAAGAGGTAAAGAAAGCCATGGATCGAAGGGATCGAGTGGAAGAGGCTTGATCCGTCGAGCTTCGCCTCTTTCATCTTCCTTCCTTCTTGCTCCTAGCTCCTCAGCTCTCTTTCTCTCTCTTACTGTGCTCTCAAATGTCTCTGGAATGAAAGATTCGTCGAAATTGGAGAGCTCCCCGCCTTAAATAGCCTCTGCCAAGATTTGAATCTGTCAGGTCGCCTTTAGGTACGGCCTGGCCGTACCAAAGTGGTAAGGCCTGGCCGTACCAAAGTGGTATGGCCTGGCCGTACCAAAGTGGTAAGGCCTAACCGTACCAGGCGTGATGAGCTGAAAATCGGCTAAGTCTGGTAAGACCCGTACCAAGCCTGGTAAGGGTCGTACCAGATCGTCCCAAATCGCCGTTTCTTCGTGTGTTTTGCTCCAAACCTGCAGAAAACAAACAAACACTCAGCAGTACCAAATTCTAAAGATATATCGATGAAATGCACATGATTCTGGTGAATTAGGGCACGAATCTGGTACTAAAACAGGCCTAAAATAGACTAAATATGCGAGGTATCAAATTCCCCCAAGCTGAACCTTTGCTTGTCCTCAAGCAAAAAGTTTCAAACTCGGGTAAAAGTGCTGGACAACTAAATCTAAATGCGGATACAAGCCTAAATGTGAAAACTTACGTGAGTCTGCTATAGTCAAGAATTTCTAGAATCGATTCGATTGTGATTCAAACATCCCTTTATAAACTTTAATTCACTCCACCTATTGGTCAATTGAACTTCTTATTTTGAGATGCTTCTAACAATGTAAAGACTAATTACTTAGATTTGATCGAAACAATTTCATTCTTTTTCCGAGTCAGTGCTTTTATTCAAGGTGATTTTTCTTTTCATTTTCCCTCCCCCAAGCTTGAATCAAGCTTAAGGGTAAGAAAGCTGCGAACGAAGTGTGTTGGTACGAGCAAAATTATCTCTTTATTTCTAATTTTTCCTAGGTTGGGAGGCGAGCTCAAAGGCGCCTGATTCTCATTTTGAGTCAGACTTATTGCCAGTACTCGCTTATTGCTCCTCTTTTTCATTTCTTTTCTCTTTTTTTTTTCTCTTTTTTTTTTCTTTTTTTTTATTTTTTTATTTTTTGGTTTGCTCATACCATGAATACACACATCCATTGGTATTCACTCATACCAATGGATATTCCAAACTTTCTTAATTTGAAAATCCCAATTCCTAAAGGCACAGTTCAGTTTTTTCGAATAATCTCGTTCGATTCAATTCTAAGTTTGTTTTATCTTTTCAATTATTAAAAACATCTCAACCTAAGCAATTCATTAACCAATCATGGGTTAGTTCCAGGTCATTCAGGTCTATCCTAATCACAACCAAATTGTTTCAAAGTTATTCTCAATTCTAGCAGTTCACGCAAATTTTCACCTAACAATGCACGAAAATACGAAAAAATGCAAGAAAAATAACGGTAAAGTAAACATGACCTACATGCTAATGTCATCCCCCCAAGCTTAGCATGAGCATTGTCCTCAATGCTTCAAGACTATGAGATAAAAGAGATAAAAGAAGCTCGGGGAAAAGAGAGCGAACCTGATCAGTCCTCGGCGCGGTCGTACCAGCGCCAGTCGCGCAACTCGTCCTCAATGCCAGCCACCCGCTCCTGGAGATCATGAAGTGCGGCGCCCTGCTCATAGAGTGCAACACCCTGCTCATAGAGGGCAACACCCTGCTCCTGACGCATGTCGTACATCAGCTGGTAGACATCCCGGATGGTGGGCTCAGCGACGGGAGGGGGATACACGGGTCCATCATAGGAGGAGAAGGAGGTGGGTGAGCCATTCTGGTACGCGTGAGGGCCAGCTCCATAAGATGAGGTACCTGCAACATGGGGTGAGACATGTACCTGTGCGGAGAAGGGGGGTACCTGGCCGGGGAATGAGGGCACCAGAGGGGGATGCGGCTGAAATGGAGATGGAGGATGCATCAGCTCATCCTGAGCATGGACTGGAGAGGTGGTGGCGTCAATCATCTCCTCATCGCCCTGTGGTGGTGGTGGTGGAGAAGGTGGGGCCTCAGGGGCAGGCTGCACGCGGGGCGGACGGCGGAAAAACCAAGTGCTCCGGTCATCGAAGGAGAGAGTGACCGGGAAAGGCATGACATAGCTGGTCCGCATGTCAGGCATGCGCCATGCCCAAGCACCTCGCCCAGCGCGTCCCGCAGCCGACTCGATGAACTTGTAGGCGCTGAACTGAGAGAGAGAGAGATGGCGGGCGCTCGTGCACTCGTCGTCGCCAAAGATCTGGAGATGTAAGCGCTCGGCGATCAGAGTGACATAGGCGGAAATGGAGATAACGCCACCGACCTTGGGCTGCCTCTGGATGTCGAGCCAGTGGTGGATCATGGCGAGCATCAGATCGGGCCGCTCGAGAGTGCTGACGGGGCACAGCATATGATCCACCAGCTGCATATCCTCAACATTGGCACGGGAGAACGTCTCGCCACGTGCAAAGATGGTGCAACCGAGGAGTGCTCCGCTCGAGAGTGCTGTGGGCTCCGGTAACCAGACTGAGACCGACTGGGTGTGGTCTCACCCTCATAGTAGAGGGGCTGGACTGCGTCCTGAGAGGATCCACTCTGGCGGGAATGGCGAGATGCACTGGTGCTCCGGCCGGTGCTTGGTTAGGGTTCCTTGTGCTCGGGTTAGGGCAGAACGAGAGTAGAGAGTAGAGAGTAGAGAGTGGAGAGGGAGAGAAGAGAGAGTAGAGAGGTAGAGAGAGTGGAGAGGGAGAGAAGAGAGAGTAGAACGGCAGGGGATGGGTACGGGGGGTAGGGAAGGTGAAGGGGTGCGGGGGGGGGTTAAATGGAAAAAAAAGGTGGCAGTTAAGGAAACTGTTCGCGTCACCGACCTAGGTACGGCCTGGCCGTACCAAGTGGTACGGGCCGTACCGACCCTTTACGTCACCGACCTAGGTACGGCCTGGCCGTACCAATGTGGTATGGCCTAGCCGTACCAAGTCAAATTTTTGTGGTTTCTCTCTCTTTGAACTTCTCAAGCCGCTCGTGATGCAATGCAGTAGAATGAATGCATGTCTATCTGTTCCTAAGATGCAAAACAGGTAAAAAAAATGGCTTGGGCTGCCTCCCAAGGAGCGCTCGTTTTAGGTCTCGAGCTCGACCTTCTCTTTCGCTAATTTTCGACTGGGGCCGGAACAGGTGGAACTGGGAGGATCACCCACTTCTGAGGTATACGAACCATGCGATCAAACTCTTGCATCAGAAGAATCCACATGATTTCTCCAAAGACCTTTATCAAACACCCGATCGCGCCTATGTGAGCTTTCCATTTCTCCAAGAGTGGGGCAATCCGATCAGGTTTGAGATCTGCGCTTATGATCACAGGAAAAGATCTATCTGGGTCCAGGAAGTCATACCTGGGGTTAGCTGGGAGAGACTCGAACTCAGGAGTCGGCTGCTCTGTCTGGGCTGTCGCACGGTCCGTGTGAGCTTTGTGCGCCCCGTGTGCTATCTCTAGCTCCTCTGGCTGTGGTGCATGGTCAATGCAGGATGCATGCGGACCGTGTATCAGTTCCCCCAGGTTGTCATCCTCTTTCTGCACGGTCTGTGTAGGTTCTGCACGGTCCGTGTCCTCAGTAGTCGTGTCGGTCTCAGCTAGTCTTCGGGGAAAGGGCACAGGTGGCTTGTATGGTGGAGGTTTCTCAGCCTCTTTCCTCTTCCTTTTGTCAGCTTCTCCCACGCGGCCCGCGTCCACAGATTCTTCAGGCGGTGGCGCGGTTCGAATTGGTTTGATGCGACCTGGGTCCACATGTTCCTCCGTGGGTGACGCGGGTCGCGTCTCAACGATGCGGGTCGCGTCAGATGGAGTCTGATCTGATGGGAAGGCTGGTTCTTCGTATTGGGTCCCACTTCGCAGCGTGATCGCCTTAGCTTCTCCTCTGGGGTTGGGTTCTGGCTGAGATGGCAGCTTTCCAGGTTGAGGTTGGCTTGAGATGACGATATGACTCAACTGCTCCAACAACTTGTTCCGAGCAGCCATTTGAGTAGACATGCTCTGCATCTGTTCCCACATCATCTGGTTTATCCTCCCTTGCTCGTGCATGATGTCGCTCATAGCGGGATCAATGTACGGCTCGGGTGGATAGGATTGAAATGCGCAGTTGTTCGAGTTGTAGAAGTTGCAATTGTTGATGCTGCTCGAGTAATTGTTGAAGGGTGGTCTCGAGAAGTGAGATGATTCGTAGCTGAGATAGTTGACCTGCTCAGTTTCCTCACTCCATCCTTGATTGTCATCTGCCTCCACGTTCATCCTGTCCAATTCCCTCTGCATGGCGTCCATTTTGGCATACAGCGCAGTGATTTGATCAACCTCGTATTTGCCTCCTCCTCGCGAATCGTAGTGGCTGGACCACTGTTGGTTTGTCGCCATGTTGTAAATCGGACCCACGACAGCTTGTTCCTGTAGAGAGAGAAAATAAAAATAAGAATAAAAATAAAATATACAGGTTAAAATCTAGATTAACTAAGTAAGGTAAAATCTAACTAGGCAATTGGTGGCCGTCCCCGGCAACGGCGCCAAAAACTTGTTCGCACAAAAGCGCAACGCAAGTTTCGGTACGCTTGAGGGCGTACCTTTTAAAAACCGCGCTTACACTTCACGAGTAAGGATTGCAAGTGTACAACCCCTATCGAGTAGTATAATCGGGTGTCGATCCACAGGGACGGACAATTACTAGGTTAGAATTTACTAGACTTGATTAAAAACTAGAAGTGAGAAAGATTGGGTTTGGTATTTAAGTTCCTAAAGTATCAATTCAAACAAATCAAAGAATGCAAACTAATGTAATAAAGTGCTAGAAGAAATGTAAACTGTGTTCTGATTATGGATAAAAGGCGTTTCCAGGGTTTCAGACTTCATCTATGATCTGCCTCTAGTGGTACGGCCTAGTGGTACGACCCGTACCAGGTTGGTACGGCTAGGCCGTACCAGGTTGGTAAGGCTAGGCCGTACCAGGTTGGTAAGGCTAGGCCGTACCAGGTTGGTAAGGCTAGGCCGTACCAGGTTGGTAAGGCTAGGCCGTACCAGGTTGGTAAGGCTAGGCCGTACCAGCCTTGGTAAGGCAAGGCCGCACCACCCTGGTAAGACCCGTACTGGCTTCCCAGAACAGAGCTTACCAGTTCGAGTTGATGCATTTCTTGCTGGTACCTTGTGCTAAACTCTTTAGAAAGGTTCAATTGACCATACCTAAGGTTCCTAAGCCTCAACTCTCGTGTGTTGGATCAAGATCTAGGTTGGAATGCAATTGATTGCCTTTTAGGGTTTCTACACCTCAATTTTCATATATTGGCACAGATCTACCCTAGCTGATTGATTGGAGACCTAAGGTACTCTCTAATCTGTCGATTAGAGGGGAATTCAACCTCTCGGCTTCAATTCGAACAAGTCTACCCTAAGCAATTGATTTGGTTGAGAGATTGAGATGATCACATGACCTTGATAGGTTTGATCTAGACCTAGAGGTTCATCATACACAATCACAGCAAGCAAAGCAAGAGATAGCAAAGAAATCACAATCAATCAAAAGAGTTCATACAAAGTACAAGTCAAAGAAAGTCAAAGCAAATCAAGAATCCATCTCAAAACCCTAGAAACTAAAACAACTACTCACAGCACATGATCTGATCTAAAAATACAATAAAAGAGGTAAAGAAAGCCATGGATCGAAGGGATCGAGTGGAAGAGGCTTGATCCGTCGAGCTTCGCCTCTTTCCTCTTCCTTCCTTCTTGCTCCTAGCTCCTCAGCTCTCTTTCTCTCTCTTACTGTGCTCTCAAATGTCTCTGGAATGAAAGATTCGTCGAAATTGGAGAGCTCCCCGCCTTAAATAGCCTCTGCCAAGATTTGAATCTGTCAGGTCGCCTTTAGGTACGGCCTGGCCGTACCAAAGTGGTAAGGCCTGGCCGTACCAAAGTGGTAAGGCCTAACCGTACCAGGCGTGATGAGCTGAAAATCGGCTAAGTCTGGTAAGACCCGTACCAAGCCTGGTAAGGGTCGTACCAGATCGTCCCAAATCACCGTTTCTTCGTGTGTTTTGCTCCAAACCTGCAGAAAACAAACAAACACTCAGCAGTACCAAATTCTAAAGATATATCGATGAAATGCACATGATTCTGGTGAATTAGGGCACGAATCTGGTACTAAAACAGGCCTAAAATAGACTAAATATGCGAGGTATCATATATATATATATATATATATATATATATAGATGCACAATCGATAGTAAGGTCGTTAGTAAGGCAATACCTAGTACTAGAAAAAGGCAAAATGCATAGAGGTATGGAATTCAGTTGAACATGCATAACTCATTACTACATCATGCGGAGAGAGAGGCAATGACACAACCTCACTGGTTAGCGAACTGTGCCAGAACATCGACAGCAAGCAACACAGGGCAGTCAGGAATGGAGCTTGTCAGACATGAGATATTCTATCACAGGGCGATGATCAACTGTATGAAACATTTCCAGAATATGACCTATTTCTGGGTGCTTTCACAAAGGACGGAATGTGACATTTCTCTCACTAGTACAAAAAACCCCTACACCGACTGTTAAAATACCCCTACACCGACTGTTATTGAGGCGTCAGTGATGGCGCCGGCAGTATAGGTATCTCTACACTGACGGGTAAATAACAGTATATGTCCAACACTGACTGTTAAAAAACAGTCAGTGTAGGTACCCAACACTGACGGTTCTCTTTAGAAAACGGTCAGTGTAGGTATCCAACACTGACGGTTCTCTTTAGAAAACAGTCAGTGTAGGTACCCAACACTGACGGTTCTCTTTAAAAAACAGTCAGTGTAGAGATCCAACAGCGACGGTTTTCTTTGAAAAAACAGTCGGTGTTGGCCACCAACAGCGACTGTTTTCTTGAAAAAACAGTCGGTGTTGGCCCCCAACAGCGACTGTTTTCTTGAAAAAACAGTCGGTGTTGCCCACCAACAGCGACTATTTTCTTGAAAAAATAGTCAGTGTTGTTCCCCAACAGCAACTGTTTTCTTGAAAAAACAGTCGGTGTTTGTCACCAACAGTGACTGTTTTTTTAAATAAAGAGTCGGCGTTGGTCTTAAAAACAGTCGTTGTTAGTTCTAAAAACAGTCGGTGTTGATCTTAAAAACAGTCGTTGTTAGTTCTAAAAACAGTCGGTGTTGGTATAAAATTTTGGCATGATTCTATTTGTATCGGGGCTAGCCTCCATATTTTTGCTAGCAATATATTACTATTTGAGCACATTAACATTAAATAGGATGACATGCAATAATTTGAACAACAAACAAAAGACAACACAAAATAAACAATATAACATATTCACAAAAGACAACACAATATAAACAACATAATATATTCACAAAAGACAACACACTATAACAAAATTTACATAACACATACAAAATTTACAAAATATACAAAATATGCATCTTAACTTAACAAAATTGCATTTCTTATAGTTTAGAAGTTGTGTTAAAATTTGAGATATGGATCCATAGCATAGATCGATCCGTAATATGCATATTACCATAGCCTCACTCAACAACAATTTGATTAGGTATATTCCCAAGTATGTGTTTTGAAAATTACTTCATCTTCAAGGCCGTTAGCCTGTAGATCCAATGTAGAAATTGTTGTATTATACTTTAAATAATCTGCAACATACTGCGCACCTTTAGATAACCTTTTCAGCAAAGCAAAAATAAATAAGGTAGACAGAGGTCATACCTTGAGATTGAAGCTCTTGAACCCATTTCTTTGTCCGAGTAAAAGTAGCCTGATAAACAAGGCCAAATAAATATAAAACAATTGACCAATAGGATCTCAACACCCAAGAAAATAATAACAAAAACAAATTCCAATTTAATCTACTGGTATGACATAAGCGAGGCATCATAACAAAGATATTCATGATAACAAAGATATTTATGAAATCATTATAAACATGTCAAAACCAATCTGTAAATTGTAATGGACTAAGCATCACAAAAGTTAAATATCCTAAATAAGAAAAGAAATATATTATACTAACCATATTGGTTATGTCGTACACAATTATGGCAGCTGCAGCACCTCTGTAATACATTGGGGCCAGGCTGTGGTACCTCTCTTGACCAGCAGTGTCCCATATCTCGAATTTCACCGTCTCATCATTCACCACCATAATCGAAGCTAATAAAAATTTAGATCATGAGATTTTAGACAGATTAGGGTGCTTATTAAGTTAGGGTCAACTCAATTAAGGAAAATAATTGACACAGTTATAAAAATTTTAAGTACCAAAATTTACTTCAGAGGTCATTTTACACCAGTATACATATACATATGTTCACAAGTCATTTTGAACTCATGCATTTAAATAACCAAAATTTACTTCAGAGGTCTCTGAATCCAAACTCAAAATTTCTTTTTTGGTCAAAATTTTGAGTTACTTTATAGATCCGAATTTGTTTAAAAGAAGCTCATATGATGTGACCCACTACCAAAGATTAGGATCTGCCAAGATATACCATAATCTACAAGATGGATCCTCTGCAGGCCACTGATATGAGCTTTATATATATACATAAGAGAAAACTAACTGTAAATATGCTCAAGTTGGTAGTGCCTCGACCAAAAAAATATGCTCAAGTTGTTTGTATGACAATCTTGACCCAAATTTTATATTAATCGAAACCAATTTAATTAATTACAACTCTACTCCAATACATCGCTGCCTCCACAATAAAATTAATCCACAAAACAGAAATTCAAATTGAGCAACGAAACCACTCAACAAAATGAAATTTGAACATATTCATACACACCCAAAAGATTCAAATTTCATATACTTCTGATTTACCAAATTATAACTAATTGAAATTGAAATGGCAAAAAGCAGAAATGCAAGAGGCTGAGAGAATTCACCTTCAAAAAATGGCTGCTGAGAGAGAGGGCGAGAAGGATGATGATACCAGCTCTGTTGATCCCATGGCCATGGCCACCGGTATTGTACTGGACTGGTACCAGTGATGCAGTCTGGTACTGGTCGGGTACTGGCTGAACGGGGCGAGGCAGCAGTGCGGAGGAGACGAAGAGAGACGGAGGGAGACAGCAGCGGAGGAGACGAAGAGATGAGGGCGGCTTTGTGCTCAAGGCGGAGGGAGACAGCAGCGGAGGAGGCGGATCGGGAGCGGCTTTGTGCTCAAGGCGAGGCAACAGTGGAGGAGACGAAGAGAGACGGAGAATGAGTCAGTGCTCAAGGCAGAGATGGAGGCAGCTTTGTGCTCAAGGCGTAGGCGGAGAGAGACGGCAAGGCGGAGGAGACGAAGAGACATGGCGCTGGGAGGCGGAGAGAGACCAAAAATTTGAAATGTTGGGAGGGTTTACGAGCGAGGGAAATGAAATTTAGAAGGGAAGAATTGATTCGCGCGGCTCATATACTGGATGAAAATTTTCGGTAGAAAATTACTAACTGTTATTTAAAAAAAAGGGTCGGTGTAGATATGAGCAACACTGACTGTTTTTTGAAAAAAAGGGTCGGTGTAGGGTATGAGCAACACTGACTGTTTTCTTAAAAAAGGGTCGGTGTAGGTATGAGCAACACTGACTTTTTTCTTAAAAAAAGGGTCGGTGTAGGGTATGTGCAACACTGACAGTTTTATCAATAAAAGTGTCGGTGTAGGTATGAGCAACACTGACTGTTTTTTTAAAAAAAGGGTCGGTGTAGGGTATGTGCAACACTGACTGTTTTCTTAATAAAAGGGTCGGTGTAGGTATGAGCAACACTGATGCTTCCTTTAAAAAACAGTCAGTAAAGATGTCAACACTGACGGTTTCGTAATAAAAACAGTCAGTGAATCCAAAATTACAAAAAAAAGACAATAAAATCAACATAAAAAGAAGTTTGGAATCGAACCGTTCATTTTCTCGCGGGAAATCAACGGTCGATTTGCAGTCAAATCATTTCAAATCTATTTTAAAATGATCAAGGGAGCACATTGAACGTAACCAACATAAAAGTTTGGAAGTTTTATTGTGTATGAGCTAAGATCTAACACGAAGTGTTTATGGCCATACGATGCTTCAATTTCGGTCAACTAGATGGATGGGTAAATAAAAACAAATTTTGATCAAACTTGGATGCAAGACAATAAATACAGTGCTCTTTAATTTAAACGGTTTCGATCGACCCACGGACGACATATTCTCGTGCGTCTTCATTAACTCATGAAACAAGAGTTTATGTTTCATGTTCATGCATAGAAGATGTGAGTCATATATGCAACATACATGTAATGCTATATAATTTAATGTGTTCAAATCATTTAATTAAGCAATAAACATGTTATAACATTAATTATTGTATAAATATTACTAACATAATTTTCATTACAAAATATTTTCTAAAATTAAAGTCAAAATTTGATGTTAATTGCTTAAATTTCACTCATCACGTAAATTAATAATCATCTTTATTAAATAGAATATGTTCTTCCTAATAAACAAGCATTGCAATTTTTCGATGGAACAATTAATTAGTAATTTATTGTTTTAGGTTTTTCATTCCATCATTAACAAACTTTCAAACATTAGATATACAATGAACGTCTTATCATATATAATTCCAATCCTATTTAATGAATAACAACGATAAATTACTTATTGCATCTATAAATTCAATTTAAAGAAATAAACTTAATTGTTAAATATCTTACAAAATATACACAATGCATAAATTTTTATTCTCAAATAGTTATACATTTTTATTCCCAAATAAACTTAATTATTGATCAACACTGACTGTTATTAAAATAGAAGGGTCGGTGTAGGTTATGAGCAACACTGACGCTTCCCTTGAAAAAACAGTCACTGTTGGTGAACTGCTCAACACTGACGGTTTTTTTTTAAAAAGGGTCGGTGTAGGTATGTGCAACACTGACTGTTTTTTAATAAAAAGGGTCGGTGTAGGGTATGTGCAACACTGACTATTTTTTGAAAAAAAAAGGGTCGGTGTAGGTTATGAGCAACACTGACTGTTTTTTGAAAAAAAGGGTCGGTGTAGGGTATGTGCAACACTGACTGTTTTTTTTTTAAAAGGGTCGGTGTAGGTATGAGCAACACTGACTGTTTTTTTTTTAAAAGGTCGGTGTAGGGTATGTGCAACACTGACTGTTTTTTTTTAAAAAGGGTCGGTGTAGGTATGAGCAACACTGACGCTTCGCTTAAAAAACAGTCAGTGTTGGTCAACTGCTCAACACTGACGGTTTTTTAATAGAAGGGTCAGTGTTGCTCAGACCCTACACCGACCCTTTTATTAAGAAAACAGTCAGTGTTGGTTCACTGACGGTTGTTTACAATTGAACAGTCAGTGTTGAAGTTCTTCTGAATTACGATTTTGCCACGCAGTCTCTACACTGACTGTTACATATTAAAACAGTCAGTGATTGAGGGTCAGTGAAGAGGTTTTTTGTACTAGTGTCTGTTTGCCATATTTTGAGTCTTTGTGTGGTAAACAGAGAAATGGCAAACAGAGAAATGTCAGGAATATGTCTCCATGCAACTCTCATGGTGCATCCTGAGTCTGAATATGAAACTCTATGCCAATTCAGGTTGTCGAGATGTTTGGTGCACGATAGGACTCAGAGCATACGATACGGTACCAGCTCTTACCGTTTACAGGTATGGTATGGTGTGCAATAGGACTCGGAGCATATGACGCGGTGCCAACTCTTACCGCCTATGGGTATGGTACGCATATGAATGCGATCAAGGATGCAACTTAGATTTCTTATCCCTAACTTGACCATGCATTAGTGTTTTCAGTATAAACTGAGGATCATGGATTGGTTTTCTTAGTCAATCCTTGAAGAGTTAGGAATATGGCTCCATGCAACTCTCCTGGTGCATCTTGAGTTTGAATATGAATGTATGCTCGACTGAGTATGATATGGTCTCAGCTCAAGGGTATAGTTCTAATTAGACTTTATATGGGCTCAATCACAAATAAATTGGATTTTGAAGTTTAATTTTAAAGGCTTTGGAGATTGGATTTTGATGACTCAAATTTATGGATTTATAGAGGGATGAACAGAGAGTCTTTGAGAGGTGGAGTCAGGTCATTTGGATCTTTGGTCTGACTTCTATTCGATTTGCAAGAGTAGCTGAACTGGTTTGGGGACTTGGTCATTTTTTAGTTATGCCAAACTGAGCCAGGGTGCCACTTTGTGATTTGAATTTCTTCTTATCGGCTTATCATTTCAAGCTGGAATTTGTCCAGGTTGTTCCTTGTTGTTTGTTCTCTAGGCCATAAAAATTTGAGGATTTAAGGTATAACGTACATGGCTCCATCAGCGTTTCAAAACAGCAAAATAGTGCAGTTTTCTGATAAACAACAGTTTTCTGTTTTTCTGAACTGCCGAACTTTGAAGATCAATTCCCGCCAATTGGCTACACCAAATTTTGTGTTAATTACATGAAAATGTTCATTAAGTCATTATCTATATGCATGTGCAATCAACTATTTGGATCAATTGTCGACACTACAGCGCGCTGGGACCACATGATTTTAAATCATATCTTGGCATAGCGTATAAGTTTTTGAAAGTTGAAGAAAGCAAATAATTGGTTCACTAATTATTAAAATAATACCACACTATGATGTCTATCACTTTTTAAATAACATACTATTTTTCAATTTATAAAAAAATTTATAAGCAACTGTCTACAACTTGCAATAGGGCATTTAAATTGCAGCCCCTATATATATAGCTAGCTAGCAAATTATATATGGTCAATGTCAACGACGGAGGAATTAACGTGCCCTTGACGGAATCTTATTTTATTTAAGATAACTTGAAATTTTGGTTTGACGTTATCAATTAACATTTTTTTCAGTGTCATACGCATGCAAATGGATGTTATTATCATGATTATACATAGAGCGAGAAATGAAATCTCGGGTAGAGGGTAGACGACTTACAATCTTAAATAAATTAAATAGATTAGGTAGTTCTAGTTAGCGTCCAAATTCATTCGAATTTTATCCGAAATTTTTAAAAATAACATTTTCTGAAAAAAAAAAAAAACCAAAAAACCACGAAATCTGGGTATTTCTGGATCTACCCAGGCCGCAGGCAATGCTAATGCAGCCCCTGGTCCGCACAATGCCACTGTAGCCCCTATTTCCTTGTATTCTCATCCCGGAGAGAGAAATTCATTTCTCACTCTCTCTCCTGGACAACAGCTTCTGATCTATAAGTTTTTTTTCAATTTTTTTCTTTTTTAATTAGGTTAATAATTAATTTAGTTAATTTTTAATTTTAGGTTTCTTGGATTCAAAATGGCTCTTATGGTATCTATTTATACTGGTGGTGATGTTTTAATAGGTCCTAATGGGGTTTATTATAGTATCAGGCCTGTTACTGTGATTCCGGTATTGCCGGGTACCGATTATGTGGGGATTAAATCGAGTATTTGTCAGAGTTTGGGATTGTATCAGGGTCGATATGACCTTAATATTCATGCCAAAATTAGTGTGCCTAGCTACTAGTTCAATACAAACCTGGTTCCAACTCTTTCCAGTTCAGAATGAGGGAGTCTGGCAGGTATTGTACAACCAAACCATTAGTTTTTCTGGGGATGCATACAAGATAATTGACCTATATGTAAAGGTTACTCGAGTCCGACGTACCAACCCAGTTATGAGGTTAATCCAGGGTCATAGTCGGATTAACTCGTCTGGCTAGTGCGTCCCCTTTGCAAATTGACCAATCGTCTAGTAGTCAGGCCCCAGTTCAGAGGGACCGACCATCTAGTAGTCGGCCCTCCCGTCGAGCCCCATCCCGGATTGACCAGCCTTCATCTCCTCGGACTGCTCATTGGGGTCAATCTTGTGATTCGGATGAAACCGATGAAACAGTGGATCCGAAATTACAAGAGGCAGAGGAAAATTAGGGTGATGTTAATCCTGAAGGTATGAGCGATCAGAGTGACGAGGAAGATACCAGGCTTGTGCTTAGACAGAGGTTTTTTAGGGTCGATCGCGGGTTTCGGATAATGGATCGCGAATTTGAGCACCAGATTTTGGTTTTCAATGACACATCAGGGTTTCAGGAAGCAAATGCGAGTTTGTTAGAAGGGTAGCAAAGTATGAGAATGAATTATTGGAGGGACAAACATATCACTCAAAAGAGCAAATAAAGAGCGCAATTGCCAGGTTTCACATACTTTGCAACAAAGAGATAAGGAATACACACAGTAGCACGACCAGAATGAGGTTCATGAAATGGTTGCAACGCAACGTAATTCGCTCCAGATTCATATGTGTCATCACTGATAGGAGAAAGGGTATCAAAAAGGTGTTACTCACATAGCCGAGAACATGAAGAACAGTTGCAGTGAGGCGGCAATCAAGTTTTTTAGGATATGTGTGGCTAAGAGGAAGATGAGGAGATACGAGCAAGGAATGCAAGCAATGGGGGTGTATGTGACCGTTCTCTTAATTGGCTAGACGATGTGGGTAAGTATTTGGATCAAGATGAGAATGAGTGTCCGAAACCATAAAAGATATTCCAAGTGTTGGACGGTGGTTACCGTTGGGGAATTATGACTACAAACAGTTATGAGTCACTAAATAATATTTTCAGGTCATCTCGTAAGTTACCGGTGGAAGTAATAATTAAAGACACATTTTACAAATGTCTCACATGGTTCTCGTGTCATGTGCATAAGGTATTTTTAGTTTTAGTTTTTTCTTCATCTATTTTTATCAACTTCATTAAAAAAAATTAAAAAATCTCACTTCTTCATTTTTTTAATTGTTCATAGCTTATTAACAAACAGTTCGAGAGGTCCAATACTATGAAAATGCTTGGAGAGTTTGGCAACTACAATGAGTTCGAGGTAACCTCTACACAAGAGAGAATCCACGCTTTCCTGCCTGAAGTCTCAATTAGACATAATACTGTGTTCTCATGTTCTGTCTGTGTGCCGTCTCCGAGACATCGACTCTGGCAGCTTTGTAAGTCACTACTACCACATCCATACACTGATCAACACATGGAGGGCTGAATAGCATGTGTATGAAAATCAGTCGGAATGGCCTGAACACGATGGCCCTGTCCTTGTTCCAGAGGATACAAATGTTTTTTTGGGTAGAAATAAACACAACATAATTCTGATGTGGATGGACGTACTAAATAATAGGAGAAGATGACACTAAGCTGCCCAAGATACATAGAAAAGACAGAACAGAGCTGCTCGTAATGCACGAGGTAGTTAATTTTTTTTACTATTCAATTTCAACTTTTAAAAAATTGTTGAAACAATCAGATTGAACAATCATTATTTAAAAATTTACAGTTTGAGAGCCAATCAATGGATTAGATGTTTATCTAGGAGCTAAACCAATGTTTTAATTGTATTCGTAAGAACATTGTTTATTTTAGTTTTATTAGACATATTTTTATTGTACTTGTGAGAACATTAGCATTATATTGTTCTATTGTAGGCTTCTTTATATTTATTTTTAGATTATTATGGCTCCTTTATATTTATTATTATGGCTTCTTTATATTTGATCCGACGAACGAAAAATATTTTCAGATTAAACACATTTAAAACAAAAAAAAAACAAATAATACTATTTTCAAAACAAAACCCTAACCAAACAATAAAACATTTCTGATAAAAAAATATATAAATTGGGGCCGCACTGGCATTCTGCGGCCCCCTAGATGGGGCTGCACTGGTATTTTGCGGCCCCCCCTAAATGGGGCCGCATCGGTGTTCTGCGGCCTGGGTAGATCCAGAAATATCCAGATTTCGTGGTTTTTTGGTTTATTTTTTTCAGAAAATGTTATAATTAAAAATTTGGGAATTTTTTATATGTATATTTATTTGACATTTTGAAAAATATAATTTAAATAAAAAAGTTAGAATCATAGATGTATTTATTATTTTTTAAATATTAATGAATCAACTAAATTTAAAGTCATTTAATTGGTCTTTTATCAAACAATTTTGTAATATGAGCATCGGGACGGCGCCTTTGGGGGATTGATTATTGTTGTTGTAATTTGTTTTTTTTCTCTTAAGGGTTTCTTATTGTTTATTTTTTTCTTATTTCTTGTTTATTTTAAACATCATTTTTAGATTATTATGAAGTTATGGTGTTTTGTAATGTACACCTATATATCTTTGATACAGCTAGGTGTCAAATTTTGTGTCAAAATGTGTGTTTGATGAAAATCGAATCACATCCAACAATTGTGTATTAAAACACACTAGATAAGTATAAATTACGAAGCACCATAGAATCACTCCTCTGTGTGCTCGTTTGTATATATTTAATGAATTTATATTAGGTCATTTACCTACTACATATAATAAATGTTAGGTGACCAATTAAAATTTTCAATTCACTCTAATATATATATATATATCCCCGTCTTATATAACAATTGAGATAAATATCTAGAAATTTGTTTTTGAATAATATTTTTCATGACCAATCAAACTATATCCATGAAATTAATTATTGATTTTCCCCTCTAGCTAGCTAGACTCAATACTCCCATTGATATATATATATTTGGCTTATATGCTTGGCTCTGATTTTTGGCGTTTGTATGGATGTTTGACATGTTAATTTTATTTAGGTACCTACTAATCAATACTCCCATTGAGAGTTGACACCAGCTCCAGCTAGCTGTAATTAATTTCATTAATTGCTTTCAACGTTTCTTTTCATCCTTCCTCTACTTTACACAAATTAATCAGCAGATAGCTAGCTTCAATTTCTTTTCTTTTCTTTTCTTTTCTTTCCAGAAAGAATATTAAGGCACGAATTAATGGATCCCGATCCTAATAGTAACACAGCCTTTGAGGAGCAAGTGAGAATGGTGCTGAAGAAAGGAGAAGAGATCCTGCGGGAACTGTCCAGCAGAAGCATGCCAGATGTGAAGGACCTGATTGAATCCATCATAGCGATCCAGCGCAACCCGAGCACTCGTGACGAAGCAAACCACAGCACTCTGAAGGCATCTCTGCGTCAAGCAAGAGAAATCGCCTACGAAACTGAAGACATAATCCAAGAGCTTGCCTTCTTTTCTGAGAGCTCCGGTCGCAACTTCCTGTCCGTCCTCAAATCTGCCATCCCTTTTATTGTGGCTCGACAGCGAGCCTTACGCCGGGCCAACACCCTCCGAGCCCGACTCAACACAATCACTCAAAGATTGACCTCCTCAGTGACCAACTTCACCGACATGGAGACACCGGCGAATGCAACGCGCTACCGGATGGATGACCACGAGCTCGGTTCTCTTCTCCCAGAGAACACCAAGCTTTTTTTGAAAATGCTGACAGTGGCTGTCAGTTACAAATGCAGAAAGTAAAAACTAGAAAAATAAAACTACAATTACAACCACAACTTTGCATATCGATCAAACAGCTTCTAGCAGTATTGCATCCACAACTTTGCATCTTGTAACACACCTTCCTCCATCATCTTCAAAGGAAATTCTTTTCGTTCAAAGATCTTTCTGTTCCTCTGCTTCCAAATCGTCCAGCAAGTCGATATGAAGTAAACCGACCACTGCTTTGGCCCCATCCCCATCCTTGCTGCATTACTCATCCAAGCTTATTGGTGTGGATGAGCACAAGGAGAGGCTGATCAGCTGGCTCTGCGACAGGAGCGACAAGAGCACAAGTTTGAAGGTGAAGTCGCTGGTTGGAATGGGTGGTTCTGGCAAGACGACCCTCCTGATGGACGTTTATAAAAATGAGAAAGTCAGAGGTCATTTCCAGTTCCAGGCCTGGATTAATGTCACACCCTCCTTCTCTAGTAAAGAGCTCTTGAGAACCATGTTGAATCAGATGTTGGAGGAGAGTTTTGGCCCGTTGCCCAGGAGCATTGACACCGTGGATATGCTAGAACTGACAGACATGATCAGCCGGTATCTCAAGGACAAGAGGTACATCATAGTGTTTGATGATGTATGGACCTCTACTTTGTGGGATGACTTCAAGCTTGCACTGCCTGACAACGCATGTGGCAGCCGGGTCATTTTTGCCACACGGTCTGATAATGTGCCATACATGTTTCCACCACCACACAATACCAAGGACAGCGTCTACAACCTCGATCTATTGTCAAAAGAAGATTCTTGGTCTCTCTTCTGCAAGACGGCGTTTCCACCTAACAGCTGCAACGAGTCCATTTGCCCAACCGAACTCATTCCCTTTGCTGAGAAGATTGTTGCCAAGTGTCATGGTCTCCCTCTTATGATTGTGGTAGCCGGAGGCTTGCTATCCAGGAAAGAACAAACCACGGAAGCCTGGGATAACATTCTTCGCGACCTGAAAAGGGGTGAAACGCCGGGTCTGAAAGTCATTCATGGTTCGACGATCTTATGGTTAGCCTACAAGGGCTTACCTAACCACCTGAAATCATGTTTACTGTACTTCAGCATGTTTCCAAGGAACTATGCTGTCAAGCGCATGACTCTTATTCGGCTGTGGGTGGCCGAAGGTTTTATAAAGAAAGAGGATCAGAACATGACTCTTACTCTGGAGGATATTGTCGAAGGATACTTGAACGAGCTCATCGACAGGAGCATGGTTCATGTAGCAGATTTGTATGGTTACGGGAAGGTAAGAAGCTGCACAGTCCATGATAGTATCCGTGACATCCTTCTCGTAAAATCGGAGGAGGAGAACTTCTGCACGTCTCTCTCTCTCTCAAGGGAGGTCAAGAAGATTGAGGAAAGCACTCGCCGGCTATCAATTTTTGATGCAAGCGATGAATGCCTGCAAAACATCAACTCATCCAACCTGCGTGCCTTGTTTCTCTTCGGATTACAAGGCGTAATAACCATACCTGCCGTGTTGAAATTTTTCTCTGCATTTAGACCGATGAGGATCCTCGACTTGGAGGGTGTACCTATCGAGATCTTTCCAGATGTCTTATGCAATCTGCTCCATTTGCACTATCTCAGCCTGAGAAATACAAAGATCAGTGAACTACCAAAGACCCTGAAAAAGCTGATACTCCTACAAACTTTGGATCTCAAAGGCACCTATGTTGCCCAACTACCTCCACAGATAACCGAGCTTAGAAAGCTGCGTCACCTTCTAGCATACCACTATTATACAGGACGCCTCCCTCCGTACTACTATGCTCTTGGTGTGAAAGCACCGAGAGGGATAGGGGGGCTTATGGAGCTGCAAAAGCTCACCTACATCGATGCAAATAGCGACGCACTCATACTTAAGGAGCTGGCTAGACTGACACAGCTCAAAAGGCTTGGTATAGTCAGGTTGAGAAAGGTGGAAGGTGAGGTCCTTTGTTCTTCGGTCGAGATGATGAAGGAGCTTCTCTCTTTGTCGGTAGCATCAGTTGATATAAACGAATTCCTTGACCTGGAATCCATGAAGTCGCCCCCCGAAAAGCTCGAACGCCTTTACTTGAGGGGTCCTCTGGAGGCCTTACCAGGATGGATCTTCTCTCTTACCCGACTTGTGAGGTTGCGTCTCAGGTGGTCCAAGTTGGGACAGAATTCATCACTTGATCAGCTTCGACATCTGCACGGCCTAATAGAGCTGGGCCTTATCCAGGCATACGAAGGAGCTGAGTTGCAGTTTAATCGAGGATTTACCAACCTCAAGATGTTAGATCTAGATAGGCTAACCAACCTAGCACACGTCAACATCAAAGAGGCAGCGATGCCTAACCTCCAGAAGTTGTACATTAGATCATGTACGGAATTACTTCAAGTGCCAGAAGGCATAAAGCAGCTGACAAATCTCAAAGAGCTCCACTTATTTGACATGCCAGCCTCACTGATCAGCAGCATCAATAGCAATCGTCATGGAGTTGTCGGCCATGTTCCTGTTGTCTGTTGTTACAACAAGCACGAAAGGATTCACATTGATCTCTAGGGAGGGACTCTGCAATGCTTCTGGGGAAGAAGAACCAGTCATAATTATGAGATGTACACTGCTATGGTGGAATTCATGCATGTGCAGCAATTAAATATGTATGGTGTGCACATGACTTGGTCATGTAAATTAAGGGCTTTCTGTATATTCAATATATGTGAATATGGTTTTCTGTATATTGTTTTTTTTTTAAGGTTACTTGAATCATATTATTGTTTCTATATGATTTCGTTATTTGTAAGATGTGGATTCTTTTGGGTTAGTTGTTTCTATATTGAAGGTCAGAGCCTTCTTATGGGTTATGATTCAAAACAAGATATGAACATAAAGGATGCAATGTGACCACAGGGTGCACTCTTTGCTCAGGGCAATAAATAGAGATCAGAGACCACATTTTGTGGTCATGCTCTTACGCGGTGAGATTTTGGACCGGCTTACTACCGGCCGTGGATATGACATACACAATGGCTAACTTCGACACGGTCGTAGAGTTTTGGATGGCGCAGACTGAGGAGCGAACCAAATGGGATGTAAGGTGGGCGGGAGAGGGACTTGGGCCCTGTGGAGAGAAAGGAACAGGAGAATGTTTGCGGGGGACAAGTTGGGGAGTGCTAATTTTTCATCAGAGTTTTGTATATTAATAGGGGTGCTATTCACATTGTAATGAGGAAGCTTCTGGTAGGAAAACCAGGATAGGTAGCTTGTAATAAAAACCTTTATACAGTTTCATTTTCTTTAATACAAATGTTGGTGCATGAGACTTGCTCACTGACCTTAAACTAAAAAAACATGTGGATTCTTTTGTACCCAACTCGCTAAGTCTAGTAAAGATAGAATCATGATTTTGTTTACATCTTAATGAACTCAGACTATAATTAAACTTGCTTTCAAAGTATATATTTGGCTACTGGTACTTAATTTTTCTGAAAGAAGTTCCTGTATAGCACTTAAACAAATGGATAACATCTCCTCTATATCACTAACGTTGAAGGATAAGGAAAAACTCAATCTAGAAGATCTTCAGCTTGACCAAGATGCTCCACGAAGGCTCCAACGATTATACCTAAGAGGAGAGTTGAAAGAAGGGTTGCCTGACCAGTTCGCTAACCTTGGCAACCTGGTACGATTGCGGCTGAGTGGGTCGCAATTACCCCATGAATCTATCGATGTCCTTAAGAAGCTACCCTGCTTGGTTGATCTCACTCTAATCCGAGCCTTCAAGTTCAATGTGGAAAATTTGTTGTGCCAAGGTGGATTTCTACGTCTGAAGGTACTAGACATTGATCAATTTGACCAGTTGGTAGAGATAGAGATTTCTGAATCAATGCCACTGCTTACCAAGATGATTATAAGGAGTTGTTCCTTCCTTCGAAGGATGCCCCTGGGCATTGAGAATCTCACGAATATGAAAGAGCTCCACTTGTTTGAAATGCCAAGTGAGTTTGTGGATAGGTTGAGAAATTTTCACGAAGATGGAGAGAAGGTTCAACACATAGAGAACAAGTGGTTTTACAACGACGGCATTCAGAAAGAGCAAGTAGACTCGGCATATACTGATGCACAACAATCAGGGTAAATTAGCTTAATTATTCTGTTTTCATAATTTCATAGCTTATTATTTTGTCTAATCAAGTACATTTCTCATGACAGAGTCCATGAGACAGCATCAGAAGGGACAAGTCGCAATAATGAGCTTCACGATGAAGAAATTACTGAGCTATGAGGGCACAGAATGCACAAGAAGAATCATCTCTGTGTTACTTGAGCATTGTTGGTAATCTTTTAATTAACTAACTTTTAAAAACCCTGTAAAACTAATTGTTGGTATAGTACTTGTAGTGGTACAGAAATGAAGAATTGAGAATAAGCAATATTTGTTCAAAATTATTGTATTTTGTTATATTCCTCATATGCTTACAGCACCTACTTATATATTTACAAAGTAAGTTGTTGCTTCCATTCCTAAATGGTTTTGCTGGTAAAGGTAATTACAAAAGCTGAGTTTAGCAAGGTTCAAACAGGAAGATGACCTATGGATCTGCTAAGGATCTCCTGCTGCCTTATCTATAAGAAAGCTATATTCCAGTAAACTCAACAACCTATACTTTTGAATTTCCCTTTCTTGTGAAATTAGCACAAACTAAAAGCGAAGTAAACCAAAAGACAAACTTGAAACTAACCAATAAAGATTATATAAAGAAAACTATACTTCTTATACACAGAGACTCGAAATATGGCAAACAGAGAAATGTCACATTCAGCCCTTTGTGAAAGCACCCAGAAAATGGTATTGCTTTACTAACGACCTCACTATCGATTGTGCATCCATCTGGTCTAAGTTGGCTAAAAGAAGTCACAAAGAGTACATAAAGCGTCAGAAATTCAAATGTCCCTAAGTGAAAATCAGGTAACACTGCCTCAGATCTAGAACTTAATATAGTCCCTTACTAGAAACATGTATGAAACCATGCGTACTAAATTAATGTAGGCCCTCTGGTAAATTGGACCTAAATTGCTCAACACAAAAGAAACACAACAAAAGTGTAAAATGAGGTTTTATTTGATAAGGAACAGCATATTAATTAATGTACAATTATAGCAAGATACTGACAGACATGTACAAATAATAAATGCAAAATTTCACAAGCAAATCTAGCGACTGGAGGCACTATTCTATATATATACAAAGAACTAATTCAGCAAAGGAACAACCTGGTTGACCATGCGTATTACAAAAACAGTTCAAAGAGTTCAGTCACTCCAATTATCCTGATCAATGGAGGTGATGCGCCCATTGCTGTCAGCCTCTTCCTAGAAAGTCGACAAACTCATCATGAAATTACTCAAATTCTTTAACTTTCCCAAAATACAGCATGAAGTATAAATAAAAAGAAAATCTTAGTAAAAGCTTCAAGCAGATATACAATGTACCATTTGTGTAAAAGCAGGAATAGATGGGGCCCACACCAAAATCTGTCTATCATTGCTTCCAGTGTAAAGTTCCTGCCATTTGGCTTAGTTATTTATTACAGAAGAAAGGCTATAACCTCTGTTAAAAAAAAGTTACTGCCAAGGAAAACCCTCTACCTGATCCTGTGCATTAAAGAAGCAGCAGTTTACTGATTCATAATGGCCCCGATGTGTACGAACAGTTGTTCCAGACCATAGATCATATACCTACAGAATTTCCTGAGAAGGTTATATATACATTTATACATAGTTACATACTAACCAACCTAAAAATCAAACTACGAGTAAACAGAGAAATTAATAAACCAACACAAAGCAAACTCGAATATAGAGAACAAGAAAACAGGTGCACGCATACCTTAAGACTAGCCATGCATGGAACAAACACAAGAGATGAATCAGGAGTAACTGCCAGCTGTATAGGTTTGCTGGTTTGAAGACGCATGGCTTCATAGTTGACTAATGTGTTGCGGCCAGACTCTACGTCCCACAACCTTAAACGTGAATCTGATCCTGTAACACAATTTTAATTTTAAATTAATTTTCTGTAAATAAAAAAAAAACCTCACAATACAACCATGTAGAATTCACCTGAGCTTAGAAGATACAATCCATCAGCAGTTGCACGAAGTCCGTTTACAGCACCATAATGAGCAGTTGCACGGTTCTGGCTTGAAGCCATCCCGGGATGGGACCTCTGAGCAGCAGCTTTAAGTTGAGTTTTGCTCTGAGATGTTCTTTTCTGAGCTGCTGAGCTCCTAATAGAAGATGATGGTTTTGACGGCGTTGTGTGGCTCATGGGTTCCTAGTCAATTAATGCCAAATTCATTTAATTTGATGCACTCAGCATAATAGTACCGAAATAACAAAAGCAAAAGAGCATACCTTATTGGAAGGCTTGGGAAGCAAAGGAGGTCGTCTTCCCAGCTGAGAAAGAGACTGATCAAGAACAAGGAAACTACCAGCACGCCTGATATCCCAAAAACGAATGGCCCCGTCACATCCACCCGTCATCAACACAAATTCACTAGAACAAGACCACTCCACTGACATTACTCCATCTGCATTTATAATTTATAAATTAAAAAAAGCACGCATAAATTACAATTTCAAGTATTTGTCATATTTTCAAATTTTATGTTTGTTCTGTTTCTGTTTTTAATTGGAAGGCGGGGATGGGGACAGGGACTACACCTCGATGACCGGACAAAGTGTGAGTAAAAGCACCAGAAACAAGATCACACAAGCGCACTTGCACATCTGCTGTTCCACTAGCTATGAGTGTATGTGTTGTTGCAATTGCAGACATTGCCATTCCATACACCTTTCCAGGCATTTTGTATTCCATCACAACCTATCTTGTTCAATTCAACTTAACTTAGTGTTCAATTTCAACTAAACTGAATCAATGAAGATGAATGCTCAAAAATATGAGAAATTATAAAACAGAATGCTGGAATGAGAGAGAAATACTTGGGTGGAATTGGTATCCCAGAGCTTAACATAGTGATCCAAGGAGGCAGTGATGAATAAACCGGTGTCAATTGGATACCAGATGGCACTAGAGATGCCAAATTTGTGAGCATTGAGGTGAAAGAGACTGTGATGCTTCGCAATCAACCCTCCGCCTTCGTAATTCGTTGCTTGTTGTGTGTCGAAAACAGCAGCGCAACCGTCGGATGCTCCTGAGAGCAGATACCTTCCTTCTGTCAAATCAACCTGCCAAGTTTGCCTCGATTTCTTAATAATTTGATTTGTGATAAGAGTGAAAGAGAAGGGAGTTGAATAACAAAAAGTGAAGACCTGGAGGGAGTTGATGGCGCCGCGGTGGGGACTGACGAATTCCTTGCGATTGGAGAGGTCCAGTGCGGCGACTCTACTGGAGAAGAAGCGACGGGAGAAAGCGGTGGGGCCAAGTGAACCCTCTTCCCGATGCCTGATTTCCTTCCACATCTCCTCTGTCTCTCACTGAGCATCCTCTCTCTCTCTCTCTCTCTCTCTCTCGTTACTGGTACTGGGTTGAGAAAATGAGAAGAAGCTCTCTCGCAGTTTCTCCAACAAAGAGATGAAGAGGTGAAAAGCAGTCCGATCCTCTAAAGTAACTCAAATTTTGTGTTTAGATCCGGAAGTCCGAATGGAATGCAGGCCCTTAATATTCGTGCCAAAACAGACCTGACGGTTCGGATCTAAACTCAAAATCTGAGTTACTTGGGTGATATGAATTAAAGGAGAGAGTGTTAGGTCGGGCTGTCACGTTCCTTTTTTGGGCCTAAAAATCATCATCATTTAAAATTTTGGGCTGGGCTGGTCAGAATTTGAATAGATAAAGTATCGGTGAATTTATCAGGATTGGATATTTCAATGTTGTAAAAAACATCCATTTAAGCCGATTAATCGGCCAATTAGTCGTTGGCAGTGATCAAACCGTCAAAAAATTTCCTAACTAATCAGCTAATTTTTTCCAATTATAGCTAATTATTCCCAATTAACACTTGACGGTAACCTACCCGTCTGACAAACGCATACCGTTATTTACAACACTGGAAAATTTGGAATGGAGAAATAAAATATTGACTTGGAATTTTTCAGAATGAATGTGGTTTCAGATCATGGCAAAAATGAGTCTAATATCAAGCTCCTATGCATGATTTAATACAAAGGGGGAATTTCATACACACTATTTGACGATGAAATTAACTTGAAATCGCTAGTAAAATTAGGACAAACTTGAAACAAACTAAATAAAATGAACAAGCTATGCTTTTAACTTCCAAAAGGATATAACTACATAAACGACATCAGCTGAAACATGCTAAGATGCCACCAAGCAAAACAAGTAAAATAAATCAATCAACTAACAAGTATGGCAAACATATAAATGTCACATTCAGCTCTTTGTGGAAGCACCGAGAAATAGCTGGTATTGTGGAAATGTTTCATTTATTCGATCGATCAGGTCCTGTGAAAGCATCTTTCCTTGCGCTAGTACTTGGTGTTGCTTTACTAGCGAACTCACTACCGACAGTGCATCTATATCATCTAAGTAACCTAAAAAAGCACTCGTAGAAGTATATAAAACATCAGGAATATAGACCTATTTATGAAAAATGTGTTTTCTATGAGAGAGAGAGAGAGAGAAGTACATGTCACCTAAGTCTATAATGTAGTCGTCGTCATCTACATCCTCTTCATCAACAAAATCAGTGAGATCCTGAGCTGCCGCAGCGCATTTACTCAGGAATTCATCTTGTGTCTCTTCCAGCACCTCATCCTCTGTGTCCTGATTTAATCCAACATTTCATCTTTTAAAACAAGTCCCATGACCACATTTACTAATATTCTCTTTTCTTTTCTTTTCTTTTTCCTTTTACTTGTGATGCATTGTTTGTAACAACATTTTTAAGTTCCAAACTAACAATGCAAACAATGCCCATTCAATACATGGCCAATATGGTTCAACTAAGTTCATCTTTACTATATCTGAGTACACAACATAAAATAAAATATTCCCTAATTTAAGATACAGTTGCATAGTTGAGGGCAAACTAGAGCTTTAAAATGAAACTCGGCAATAATCGTCACACTTTTGGGATAGGTGCAGATGAGCTCCTATACCAGTATGTACCCTAGTACCATACTACCATTTGATTTTGTACAAGCCCAAATTATGACCTCCTAAGGAGGAAATTAGTTGAACTTTACTTCACAGTAATATATTGCCAATACCTCATTATCATCCTCCTCATCTTCTGAGTCGTCGTCATCATCATCGTCATCGTCAGTTTCATGTGCATCATCATCATCATCATCAGTTTCCTCCTGGAGGTTATTCAGGCGAAGGGACACCTCCATTAGTGCCACAAAACAATCAAGTAACAAATCACTGTCAATTGCTGACAGCATCAGCAGACGATCTACCACCTTCACCAATGTCAGCACTGTGCACAATATTACAATAAGCTCTCATCAAATAACGCTTTGTTTTAATCCAACAGTTCCAAAATCTGATTGGTTATGTCAAATTTTGGACCAATAATTACTTGTGCCGAACCAACAATTCCAAAATCTGATTGGTTATGAGATCTTCGTGCAATCCCATATATAAACCTCATAAAGATGAAGCAATGTGATAAAAATCTTGCAAACAACAAGAATATATTGAATTACAATATTAAGCCAGTACCTAAACAGCAAGGTCATATATTGTGGGTCCTGTACCATGTAGCTCAATTGAAAAAGGTTATACACTTATACCTCTAATCCTTAATGCTAAAGGCATGTTTATAAATTTGAATAATATAACAGCTATGACCAGTACCAGTACACAGCAACACAACTTTTCTAGGCTAATGAAACTATGAACTATAGAAGCCAATATCAATTATATTCCCAAAGAAGCATACCAGCTAATTTAGCCTCAGTCTCAGTGGAGATACCGCTTCTTGAAATAAATGCCAATTTGGACGCCCAATAGAAGGACCCACCACTCTCTCTTTGTTCCAAAATTCTCTCAATGCATTCAGGATAGAGCAAATAACATGATGAAATGGCCAAAATAAGAGCCCTTGCTACCTCGGCCTTCTTATCTGACAGCTGCTTGAGCCGCAAAAATGCAGCACTAGCAAACTGAACGGCTATAGTCTGTCTCAAAGTCGCGTTTTCCACCACAATTTCAGGCCCGTGCAACAACAAATGCACACATGTGCACGCTCTCAAAGTGGCCGATGTATATGCATTGATTCCTTCGGAAACAAAATTGGAAACACCCTCAATGAAAGAGCTGGTAATGATGGTATTAGAGTTCAAATCAAATTTATTGAACAAATAAATGGCTTCTTTGATAGTATTGAAAATCCCTTGGTCCTCCATCTCCTCCCAAGCATGGTAATCGGCAATGATGTCAGCAAACACAGCTAGTAGTTCTTTGACCTTGAATTTCCTGGCCTCCCCAGGAGAATCTGTGAATTGGATTATTAAGCTGAGTAACATGGAGGCATCATTTATGGAGGATGGAGGCGGTATAACAGCTTCTTCTCCCTTCAAGAGAAAAAATCAATAAGAAACAGCTTAGATGCTTCTTATATGTTAATGGTCAGTGCTTTCTGTTATCAGAATCATGACAGAATGCAGCCATTAGAACTGCTTACATTTCTTAGGGTTTGGTAAATATTATTATTATGAGTTAGTGCATTTTTAAGCACTTTAATTTAATTCATCTAGTGATGATGCATGCCAATGCAAGCCCTAAAAGATGGACTAGGGATTTGGATAGGAACTAACAGATGAAGGGAAGGGAAAAAATTAATTTACCATGAGTTTTACAGGAATCAGCCAAGCTTTCTGTAGTAGGTTTGAAAGCACGGAAGCAATATCTGTCATTTGTTGCTTGGAATCATCAGGCATAACAGCAACCCATGTTTGAACCAAGACTGCCAAACAAGCAATACCCTTCTCTACCACCTGCAGTAACTCTCAAATTAAATACTTCAATCTTTTCATAATCATATCTTCATTTTATCTAACACAATACTAAATTTGAAGTTGTGCAGTGAAGGACCTCCAACCACTCAGCTAGCCTGCTAGAAACACAGGTAATTATTTCTTTGTATTTATTTGTGAAAAAATGTTTGAACTTATAATTTTAACACTAGGCCCAAAAACTGGGATAAAAAAGGGTCTCGGTATCATGCAGATGGTACAGTTCAGATATAGAAACCACAATCCTCGAAAATATGATACCTGCGGCCAAGGCTCGGGAATAGGGGGGATAAGATAAGAGAGAGCACTGGCAATTGCGGAGACTATTCCCGGAACATGAATTGCAATATTCTGTTGACCTGACTCTACTATTGAGGTGATCAACTGAAATAGGATAGATGATTCATTCTCATCTCCAGTTCCTACTCTGCCAACTACAGTTTGCAAAAAAGATGACCAATCCGATGGGAAGTGTTCGTTCTGTCAAGCACAATATTCACAAAGACTGTCAAAACACAGATATGAGACGACCCCATATGCGGCCAGAGAAAATAAGCGGTCTCACATTCTTTGAAAGTGCAGTTACCAGAATATTTGAGCCAGTACATGCTAGTACCAGTACCAACCAATTGTACTAAAATGGTACCAGTTTTGAGCTTTCAATGTGCAGTTTTTTCTCTTTATATTGATATCTAATACTTCATCAAAGAAGAAAGTTCCAGCATTACAACTTTCTGCTGTTGCAGATTACCACACGAGCCGTTGATATGTTAAGACCTACTATTCAAACTATAAAACCGAACCATTGATCTCATCCTCACGAGCCCTGCATACTTAAAAAACTTCCAAGTATTGAAGTGGTACTGGCACAAGATTAAGAGGCAAATAAATGAACAGGGTACCTATTACAATTAACTTAGTCAGTTCAATTTTCCGCCTCTTGATCTTGCACCAAGAAAAATATTTCAAATTTAAGATCTGCTTCACTGGCATATTGCTTGTGAAGAAGATAAAAATCAACAGCCCATATACATTTTTTGAATTCCTGATTTTGAAATAACAAAATACAGAGGTTTTGGCAACTAACACTAAATGTTGTGACACCATAACCTTCCTATTAAAAGGGGCTCATGTTGTAACAGGGTTAATATTCTCTAGTTCAAAACGAAATAGAATAAAAACCATTTTATTACATCAAGGAGGCTAGCAAGGGCCCCAGCTGCAGATGCGCGGACGGGATAGCAATTAATTCCATCAGTGTCAGGTGTAACCAATGCCTTTGTCAGTGCATTATAAATTTCTCCACTCATAGTCTGCACCAAGCTGAATCAGTATTAGATTATATATATAACTAAGAGAAACTTAATGCCTTTGTCAATGGTATACCTGACGTTTCCTTTTTTCAAATGATTAAGGTTAAACAATGATAGGTGGGGACTTTAGCTTATGTTTCACAAAGATACCTGAGGTAAGCATGGTGCAAGTTCGCCAAGTAACCAGTTTGACGTGGCAACAAGATAAGGAGTGCATTTGTGCATAAAATACAATGGCAGGACCCGGTTACGTATCAGAGTGGCCGCATAGTCCGATGTTTTCTCTTTAAGGAACTGCTAGAATAAAAATGTTGTTATTATGCATTGAAGCTTGCAACCAGTTCTACACATGCTAGCTGGAGAAAAAAAAAAGAGATGCCAAAAGAAATACTAAATACTAAATTATAGGGGCAAATAGGATACTTTCCATGTGGCATAATATATTGAACCTACTCAAACCAATATTTAGCTTATCATGACACCTATGTTATCTAGACATGTTTTCTCTAGTCCTAATTTAAGGAGGAAATTGCATGATTGAAGGCAAAGCAGAGAATTATTGGGGACTACTGGACTAAAATGAAAAAACTTCTAAACTACAGAATAGTAGAATGCTATCTTACCATGTGTCAAATAAAACTAAACCCTTGGATTGGAAATTTGGATTTGATTGCATTTAGTTGACAGAAAGACAAGGGTATAGTAAACTAAATAAGTAGATCCCTCGTGCAAACTGTGAAGTCCAAATAAACCAGTAATATAGAACCTTTTAATTTTACTTCTATGATAGCAATAGAAAGGTAATTTGTTGCAGAGAACTTACGTCTTGGACGCCACCGTAAGCCATTAATACACCATAGTAACTACAAAAAGTAGTGTACAATTTCATCAAATAAGAACTTATTCACACAAAAATTATAATCTTTATTTACTAATCTTATTTCTCCAAAACCTCAAAATAATATGTAAAACTATACAAAATGAATGTTAGATGCACGAATGAGTTAGCATCAGAACAAAGTAGGGGTCTCATTACTGGTTCTTGTAATTGTTTGTGCCTTAGAGATGTTTGTCACAGGATTCAAATACTTTTCTGTTGATATACATGCTATTTTTATGTGTTACAGTTCAGACAAAATCATTTAGCACACACGGACAAAAAACTGCCGCATGTTTTTCTTTGCTTTCACATACTCTTGCACGGTTTTTGACAATGTTTCCTCCCCATCAGAAGGAATAGGGAACTTGGACAAGAAGGGAACAACAAGAAGTTCGCCCATGGAGCTATTATGTTGTTTCTTTTTGTTCGTATCTCCTTTCTTACGCTTTGAAGCTCCTGGTACAGTAGGCGGGCCCTGCAATTGTACTAGTAATACTTAGTAGCTGGCCTTGCATAAATAATTTTGGCAGATATTTTGACATCTCAAAATTCAAAACTTGTTTTGAAATTAAGGATTCTCACATGCCCAGCATAAATCCTATACGCATAAAAGCTCTTTCTTATTCCTAAAATCTGTCTATCTATTTTTGGTGTTTAGCACTTTAAGCTGGTTGTGATTCAAAAGTAATTGACATAAAATATAAAAAATAATTAAATAAGGACTAGGACCTTTGAGATAGCAATGACACCAAGTAAATTTATAGCACTTTTTCTGGCAGTGAACAAATCTTCAGCAGCCCATCCTGTTGCTTCATCCTGTTGCATACAAATTTTAATTTACATAATACTACCACCTTATAAAGCAATACAAAAATTAACTTTCTCCCAACAATTAAATGAAGTTTGCATTTGCAATTAAGAAGTGTTGCATCTAGAAACATTTAAATGACAGGAACTGCAGTTCTAAAGAACTACAGTGAAACGTTTGTGCATGCATTCAATTCATTTCTGCAAGAGTCATATGCATGTGAGTGCCAATAAAGCAGTCGATACAAATAAGAAAGAAAAACTACAAAGACACCATACCAGCTCACATGGAAGGTTTTTTCTTATGTATTCCTCGGTATCCTCATCCCATTCAGCCATATCCTTCCAAGAACAAAGTGAAAAGGAACATCAATCTTGTAACCTTTTCTTGTTTGATACAATATGTTAGTTGGCATTTTGCCACCTAACCTTCAGCAAAAAAAAGGAACAACAATATATTAAAAGCAAAAGGGATCAACTAGCTGCATCTAAAAAAGTTAAATATTCAGTTTAATTAGGTACTTGGTAATAAGCACAATACTATTCTCTAGTGTTTCAGAAAAATAATAAAATGCTAGAAACAGCTAGAAAACAGAAAAGTGCTTAATTAAAAATTACGAATACTGACAATGATCCAATTAGTTTTCAAATTAATATGCTAAAAAATTTAAGCATCTATGATACAAAATATAGAATTTCATACAAGAAGTGGAGCTGACCTTTTGGTTCAGCGATAAAGCAGGAAAGATTGCTGAATCCAAAAGTGTTGAGAAATGAGAGGAAACAAGCCTCCAACCCTGCAATGCAAGTAAAACCAAAATAAAATAATTATAACAACACAATATGCTGCCAACTACAAAGTAATAACACAATTTTAGAATTAAAATTACACCAAATTAAACAGTCAGCACTTTCTTTGATCGGTTAAGAGATGTTGATTCCTTGGTTGAAATTCAATTAGAAACTCTTTACCATGGCTAAATGTAACTAAAAAAAGCTGTATTGCATGTAGTTTACTGGTACATTACTATTATACCTGCTGGAGCAACAATCCAATTTTTAAAATGACATCAAATTTAAATATTTTAGTAGTACTTAATAAGAAAATCTTACAGGTCCAGTTTCTAAAACATGAGAGATCACATCAAATGACAGAGATATGATCCGGTCAGACAGTGAATCAAGTACCTGTTATTGTAAATAACTTTTTAAGAACCATTTAAAAAGATAATAGATCACACGATAGGTATCTCAGTGACACGAAACTCAAGGAGGAAAACTTACCCCTATATGAATACTTTGCCGGGCTATGTTGATTGCACTGTTTAAGATGCTCCTCAACAGCCTAAAAAGCAAAACATCACAAAGGCTTCAAGCCAAGTTTTGCACTTTCTATTACTGCTTAAATTTTGACCAGCAAACCTTCACGTTGGTCAGTACTTATTGGTATAGACGTATAGTACCAGTACCCGAGAAGCAATAAACAAAAGGCGTGGTCAATTTAGACTTTAATTATCAACCAGTAGGGCAACTAGTCCCTAGTTTAACTAATTGCAGTACCTCCAATCGGCAACGGCAATTAACCACTGAGGAAAAGAGGGGGGAGACTGGTTATCGGCAATTAAAGCATGATACTAATACATTTTGGTTGGAGACAACTGTCCTAAAGAACTCAAAAAAAAAAAAAAAAACTAAAAGAATACATATAGAAACTACACACTTGTCAGCGTGCTTTCTGTGTCGGCAGATCAAGGTGCAAAATATGATTAAGCCTCTCTTTGCTATCTTCAGCCTCAGTTGATATTTATCAGACAAGGTGCTGTCTAGCCTGAGAGCATCCAATATGCGCAGTAAATCATGACAAATAGAAGGTATGACTTGGGTTAGAGCGCTTGGCATATAGGATCGCACCTGTTTGAGTAAAACTTAATTAGTAGCACCTTTACACGGTTCTAACTCATCTATAATCCATCAATGAGTTATGTCAGATTTGTTTCGTTTCGAATCAAATTTTTGGATATCCAAAATGTTGAGATCTAATCCAACCACACAATAAGCCAACAAACATTATTTTGTTACAATGTCCAACTATTCAAAAAGAAGACGATATCTTACAGCAAAATACAGAGACTTGCATAGAATAAGCAGTGCTTGCTCGTATTCCCCTTGTGTGCCATCATTAACTGATAAAACCTATTGCCAAAACATGGAAACAACAATGAACCAGAGATCTATATTTATAATATACTAGTAGAATTTCTACAGAATAAGGTCTGGAGATATCCACATCTATAAGAATACCTTATCAACAAAGTGATGAAATGTGGCTTGCAAAGGCACAAGAATTTCTGATGCGACCTGCTCCAACTGTTCTGGGACAGGTTCTTTAGGAAGTTTTGGATTCAAAAAATACTGTACATCCCAAAGGTACATTGTAAGCATTAATCATATCAGGAAAGAAAACTAACTGAGAAAATCAAAGACAATTCAGGCTCTATTCCCATTTAAAAGTCAAATTAAGGCTTAATTGCAACAACATATAGACATGGGGCTTACGTTTGCATTAGGTGAAAACAGTGGTACAATAGTTAATCAGACCCAGAATTGTAATCCTATGAAACACCCTAGATAGGAACCTCAAGGTAACTGGATTGCATTGATCCAGCAACAGAATATATAATATACCCAACTGGCATAAAAAACTAATTACTTAACAGAATCTGAACAATGCAAAACTTTCAAACTTAAATAGTACAGATAGATAGAAGTAGCAGAGACAGATCCCATAGCATACCTGAAACGGTCTGGTGACTGCTTGAAGCACAGTAAGGGCATTCAGGGTGTTCCACTGAGAATATCCAGCCCCACTAATGAGGTTGCTATTCTCAATCACCGCTTTTAATTGAGGTACGAGCTCTGGCCATGTATTCTCTCTCACAAAGTCCTTTGTTATGACTAGACGAAACTGAATAAGTAAGAAAGGAAATTGATAATTGAAGCATTGAAGCCTAATTATTCAGAGAGTGTTCTCTAAACCCTAAACCCTAAAACCCTTGATTTCATCTTATATGTTATAGCAATAATTTTGGTGTTGGGTGGAAAAAACAATAAAGCCTAATTTCATCGATTGACTGGGTAAAATTGAAGCTTAGATTAAGATTTCAGATATGAAGGAAACAAATTATATACATACAGCTTCAATTAATACTTTGAGAACTGCTTGATCCACTTTGAGCAAGGCCTCGGCAAGCTGATTTCTGAACTCTTTGTGGGTTTCAGGAGAGAACAGTTCTCTGTCTGTGTACCTCCTGATCAAGTTCTTTAGATATGTCGCAGATGCTATTCTCAAACCCAGTGTATCACCATCTAACAAAATAGAAACTAATTTTTAAGTTGCTAAGAAGTAGAAATAGTGCAGTGTTTGAGGAGAAAAGTGGAAATTAGTGAACCTTGGGCTATGGCGAGGAGAGAGAGCGGGAAAGCAGGTAAGGCGGAGAGACGATCCAAGCCGTCGGCAGAAGAATCGACGGTGGCCTTGTCGTAGCAGCTCAGTGTGCCCTTCAGTAGACGACACGTCTCGCCAATTAGGTCCTTGCTTTCTTCCATCATCTCCATTCTACTCTCTCTCTCTCTCTCTTTCTCTCTTTCAGAAGGAAAGAAAGAAAGAAAGAAACCCTAGTCACTCCCGATCGATTTCGAAACGAAAGACATGTTGCTTTTCTAGAGGAGGTCTCTGAAGTAACTCAAATTCTGAGTTTAGATCCGGACCGTCCGATCAGAACCCGAGCCGAGGTGGAATTCATGAGGTTCCTTTAATATAGATCTGACGGTCAGGATCTAAACTTGTAATTTGAGTTACTGTAGGTGATATGAATTCAGTAGTCAGTAGTGTTGGTGTTTTGGAGGGAAAAGAGAGGAAGAAACTAGAAAGCGGCGCGCCGGATTGATCGACGCTTTTCTACTTTTCGTACACCCCCTTGTACTTGCTAGAATTTACACCGCAATTTTTATATATAATAAAATCAATAAAAAAAAAATAAAAAAAAATAAAAAAAAAAGATGTTTATCACGAAAGAAGCAAGCACATTTGGTGAAAAGTGGTTTGAAAAAGAGCGAAAAAAGAGGCGAAAAAAGCGATTCCAAAAAAGATAAAAGAAACAGAAAAACAAAAACAAAAAAGCCAAAAATCAATAACAGAATGCCTCCAATGCTCGATTACGCCACAACAAAGTCGATCCACCAGATCCACATGGATCGTCTAGCGCGCAAATTTAACATTCTAGCAAAATTGCGAAGCCCAGAGGAGGATCCAGGCCCAACAATGGCGGCCAAGAAGTCATACACTGATATTGTCAAGCAACAGGCCCGTGTGTGGCGTCCAGTGATCAAATCTCCTCCTGTTGAATCCAAAGCGCAGCTGATCAAGCGAAGATTGGATGAATTGCGCAATCGATCCACAGCAGCGAACCCGGTGTGCTTACGATGTGGTGATTCAGGGCATCGAGCGGGAGATTGCCGTAATGCACAACTCTGCTTCATTTGCAACAAGTTTGGGCACAAGGCGGTAGTGTGTAGAGCATCCACCACGATCTACCCGATCACACCTCACAAACCCTCATCTCCATTAGATGAGCCAGCGCTGCTTCCCCCCAACTCAGATCCAATTCCTCCAACACAAATAGCCCCTGATCCTCCTGAAATCGCAGCAACTCTACCTGCGATGGCTCAAATCCGAGCTCCTGCTCACGCGAATTCGCGCATGCAAGCGATCTCCGCAGCTCGCTCCGCCCCGACGGTGTTCCGAGCTCCTGTTCAGATCTTCACTCCGTCCCCTGCCACTGAAGCTGCTGAACGCGATTTCAGACAGAGTTTCATCCTCGACGATGTTATCAGTTGGGGACCTGAACAGGTCGAGAGAGCTCTCAACCGACTCTTTGCCCAATACCGCTGGCGGGTCGCCGTTTACGATGAATTTCGTTATCTGATCAAAGCCCCTTCCATGGCTTGGAAGAACTCGACAGCCAAACGGGGTTCTCTGGTTCTCGATGGAGTTCAGTTTCCGGTCGTTGGCTGGGACCCTAGCCTGAATGAGGGTAAAAAACTGACTTCGATGTGGCTTCGCATTAGGGGTTTTGATCGATTCCGTTGGGAATGGACGGAGTTTGACCGCCTCCTTAACCCTTTTGGAGCGGTCGTTCTTGAACTCGATCCGGCTACCCGTAACAGGTACGATTACCGCTTTGCTCGGGTTCGAGTAGGAGCCTGTGACCCGGCTTTCTTTTCTGAGAAACACTGGATGCTAGTGCGTAACATTGCGGGATACGTGGGCAGTTTCGATCTGGATATTGAAGTCGAAACTGAACAAACGGAAAGTATTAACGCTTGGCTGGCCCGTGGCCCCAATTTTGCTGCGGTTCGGCCACCTCGCAATATTGGCCAGCATGCACGCCGAGCTCCACCACCACCCCCTCCTCCAGCAGTGTCCGACCCAATGATAGATGAAGACTTACTGGATGATCCGACAGAGGACCGGGGTAAGGCTATCAGTACCTCTAGATGTAACGACTCTGATCCGAGGGATGGCAATTTTACAGAGGACTCTGATTCTGACCATGATCATTTCATGAATGCAATGCACCATATGCTCAATCGTGGCGGCTCACATGGAGATAGCTCCAAATCTGAACCAAAAAAGCAGAAAACAGCCAGTGCTCCACCTCATTCCCGGACCAATGGTACTCACTCCCGATCCAATTCTTCAGCTGGACCTTCCTCCCCTAATAAGGGTAAGGCCTCAGTCACCACAGCCCTGACATCCCCGAAAACCAAATCAAAATCCCCCAAACAGCTTTCTAATGATTGTGAAATTTGTTACCAAACATCCCCCCACACAGCCATACTGACTCCACACACCATCCCCACTCATCTTCCTAAGAACTCCACTCCTACTGTGCTCACTGAAACTGCCTCTTCCAAGCCAGCCAAGAATAAAGGCAAAAAACTTCACGGTTTACCAAAAATGCTTGGAGTGAAGAATGCCAGTAAATGGAAGAAAACAGTGAAACGATCCATGCCATCCCCCGCTGCCCCTGCGAGTGTGTTTGCTCTCTCTGATGACAGGCAACCCATCCCCAAAAAAGGCAAGGCTATAACTGGCGGCATATCTGTTCGGAAAAGTCTCCGTCTTCATGCTCAAGGAGACCCCACTTCCACTCTCTCTAAAGCCAAGAAGAGAGCCAGAACTAAGGTCGAGGGTGGTAGCTCTACAAAAGGTATCCCGCTTATTACTAATTTTCCATATAATAGGCTCACTCTGGAGCAAGTAGATGATTTGTTCCGTATATATCGTATACAATTAGGACATACTAGTCAAGATCAGCTTGAACTCATTCACAAAATTCAGAATATGAATAGAGTCTCTTTTGAAAACATTATTCATGAATTTTTGGCTAAAACTAGAACCATACCAAACTCTCAGTTGGTGATATTAGATCAAGATGCATTAAATGGGCCAGCTGTAGTAGATTCCTATCAGGAGTCTACTCAGCTAGAACAGGGCTGCATGACATCTCAATGAATTTTCTCAATTGGAATGCACGGGGCCTCAATTCTTCTTATAAGAGGCAAATTTTACATGATATCATAGTGAATAATCGAATAGACATGATAGCCATACAAGAATCAAAAAAAGAAAACTTCTCTAATAGAATATTGAACACCATTTCTTCCAAATTTGATATATGGTATTGGGTTCCTTCAATTGGGAGATCAGGTGGAATTCTCTTTGGGTGTGATAGTTCTAAGTTCACATATATTTCCCACTCTACACATCGTTTTGCCTTAGACATACATTTAGAGCATAAATTAGATAATAAGCTTTGGCAAGTTACAGTAGTATATGGTCCAGTAGATAGAAAATTGAAAAAAGGTCTTTGGCCAATTCTTGATGATATTAGAGGTTCCAATACTCAACTTTGGCTCTTATGTGGTGATTTTAACGTCCTCCGACATAAGACCGAAAAATCTGGTTCCAATTTTGACATTTCTACTAGTTCCCAATTCAATTCGTTCATTAATAAACATAATCTTATAGAGCATAAATTGAATACTCGAAAATTCACATGGACAAATGGTAGAAATTTCGCATTACTAGATAGAATTTTTACAAGTATTACATGGGATCATGAATATCCAAATAGTCACATTTCAGACCTTAGTAGATATGGATCTGATCACTGCCCTTTATTATTCCAAGTTAGTTCTACCATAGATACAAGCAATACTATATTTAGGATTGATCCAATTTGGTTAGAACAACCAGATTTTGTTACACTTATTCACAAATGGTGGTCCCAATACAAATTGAATACACATAATACAGCTCTTAGTTGGCACAAAAAACTCAAATTTCTCAAGAATAAAATCAGGGGCTGGGCTAAAAACTTCTATGGACAGAAGAAGAGGGATAAAAAAATTTTGTTAGATCATATTAAAAATTTGGAAGTCATTCAAGAATCTAGGGGCCTTACTGATATAGAAGCTGAGCTTTGGCTCACTTACAACAATGAGTTAGATTCCATATATTTAGAAGAGGAAAAATATTGGATGCATAGATCTCGGCAAAAATGGCTCGAAGAAGGGGATAACAATACCACATATTTTCACACAGTAGCCTATCATCGATCCAAAAAAAACAAAATTCTTAACCTAGAGATAGACGGTCAACCCACCAATAATATGACCACCATTAAACATCACATTACTGATTTTTATAAGAATTTGTTAGGCATTCCAGGTGTCACATGTGCACATTTGGAACCTCATTTTTGGGATGATACTGATAAACTGACTACTACAGAACAACAATCATTAGAACTTCCTTTCACCTTAGATGAATTAAAAAGAGTTGTTTTTGCTTGTGAACCACAAGGTGCACCTGGACCAGATGGCTTCACCTTCAAGTTCTATCAATTCTTTTGGGATCTAGTTAAGGCTGATTTATTCTTACTAAGTACTCAATATTACACTCATGATACTTCCCTGACAGCAATAAACAAATCCACAATATGCCTCATTCCTAAGGAGAAAGATGCCAAACAAATTTCCAAATACAGACCTATAAGCTTAGTTAACTGTAGTTTTAAAATCATTTCCAAGATGTTGACTTTCCGACTTGAATCCATCATGCATCGCATCATAGACATTAGTCAAGCTGCATTTATTAAAAATAGGTATATATTAGATAATGTAGTTTTGAGTCAGGAAATCATACATCATTGTCACCAGACTAATACTTCTGGAGTAGTGATTAAAGTCGATTTTGAAAAGGCTTATGACAAGATCAATTGGCAATACCTTCTAGATATTTTATACCAAAGAGGATTCGGCTCCAAATGGATTCGTTGGATAAAGGACTGGTTATTTAGCTCACAATCATGCATCAATATCAATGGAGAACTCACTCCATATTTTTTTTGCAAAAGGGGAGTCAGACAAGGGGACCCTCTTTCCCCTTATCTGTACATCCTGGCAGCCGATACCCTCTGTAAGATCTTTCAAATAGGCAGATCAGCTGGCATCATACAAGGCTTAGGTCCCCCTCTGTTAGACGGATATTCTACCTCTAATTGTCATTATGCCGATGACACTATAATTTTTTTAAAAGCAGACCCTCCTATTGTAGAACATGCATGGTGGATACTTTTAGCTTTTGAAGCTCTTTCAGGAATTCGAATGAATTACACTAAGACCTCTATGTATCCTATCAATACTGACCATATAACTGAATTAGCTTCTCTATTTCAGTGCAATACATCTGAATTTCCCATCCAATATTTAGGTATACCTCTACATTCTCGTAAAATGACCACTTTAGATTGGCAATTTCTTATTGACAAGTTGGAAAAGAAACTTCAAAATTGGCAGGGTAGTTTACTGTCCTTAGGGGGTCGGCTTACCCTTTTGAATTCCGTCTTGTCTGCTGTTCCATTGTATGCATTTTCAGTTTTTAAAATACCAAATCATATTATTCATCGCTTAGATAAAATTCGGCGAAGGTTTCTATGGCAAGGGGCTAGCATAGTTAAGAAGAAATATTCTCTAATAAGTTGGCAAATAGCTTGCATTGCAAAAGAGTTTGGAGGCTTAGGCATTCTTGATTTCCGACAAATGAATATCTCACTATTAATGAAATGGTGGCTGCACTTTAAAGACCCAAACTATTACAGTAATTGGAAACATTTGATCTTCTCTAACTATTATCTAGGACCCTCAAAATTACCTATATCTCCTTTTTGGATTGCTATTATGAAACTAGAACCCTTAGGTAGCATCAATATTTCATATAATCCAGGGGTACTCACCACTGTTCACTTCTGGACAGATATATGGTATAAATCATGTAGTTTAGCTTCTAGATTCCCCCAACTGTTTACTATTTGCTATAATCCATCTATCCAATTACAGGAAGTGATTAACTCACAAGGGGAAGCCGTCAAATTTAGACGACATCTTACTCCTATTGAATGTCAGGAATGGCTCACTGTGTTAGATATACTTAGTCATATCTCATATACCCATACCTTAGATCAATTGAGTTGGAGATGGGAAAAGTCAGGAAAATTTACAGTAAAGTCCCTATATAAATTACTAAACTATAAAGGCAAATTACCAACTCATCCTATGCTGTGGTGGAAAGTACCGATTCCCCTGAAAATCCGAATCTTTATGTGGCTTACCAACAAAAAAAGAATACTGACCAAAGACCAATTGATTAAAAGAGGTTGGAAGGGTAGCGCTAAATGCCAATTCTGTGACAACCTTGAGTCGGTCGACCATTTGTTTGTTAATTGTTCATTTGTAAAAAAGGTGTGGTTTTGGATGGGAGATTGCCAAGACATCAGCCTTCAATGGCACCGTTTTAAGGACATTATTCATTTTGCGCATCAATTACCCCCACAAACCAAAAATGCTTTTCTTTTAATAGTTAGTGCTTTGTGTTGGACAATCTGGAAGCATCGAAATGATATTTGCTTTAATGCCGTTCCTTCTAAGCAACCTCGACAAATTATATTTCTAACTCTCTCTTTGATCAAATATTGGGTACGTAATGTGAAGCACCACATCCAAGAAGAGACCGCACGCTGGTTACCGTCCAATACCGATGAGATCCCTCTTCGCACTTGGCATCCGGATGATGAGTATACAATGGCGGAGTATGTTGGAGATAATACTGTTGGGTCCTCGGCTTGAATTTTTCTACTGTTTTTGCTTAACTCAATTTTACTGTACAACTTGGTGGTGGTTTAATGCATACAGCCCTTATGTGAGGCTTAGTTATAGTATCAGAATACCTTATTGCTTACTTCATTTACAGCTAGCCATTATGGGGCTACTCAAGACTATTTGGGTATCATTTTGTTGTGAGATATCCCTTATAGCAAATTAGTTTGTAAGTTAATTTGGTTTCTGCAATGAAACGGGCTTCGGCCTTTTATCAAAAAAAAAATATTAAAAGAAAGAAATGGATCAGGAGAATTTGAAAAATGGAAAGGCAGTATAGCGGGACGCCATGGCATACTCAAGACCATCGGAAAAAAACGAAAAAAAAAATTCGGAACGGGACGCCGTGACTCAATACAACTCGGAAAAAAAAAAAATTAAAGTGGGCCACTATGGCCTAGGCCAACCCAGAAACGAAATTCAAATTTTTTTTATGCTATGTTCAATGAGCAGTCCAATAATTTTGACCAGATTCAAAATTAAATTTAAAAAAACGGCTACATGGATTTTTGTGTTCTTTATATCAAAATAAAGGTACGAAAGTCTAGTTTTCAGATAATATAATTTATCTATACAAAAATATCACAGATGTGTACAGTTTTAACGATTAATTGACAGGGGTCACAAAACAGGAAAGCTGAAATTTTAGTGAGCAGTCCAATAATTTTGACCAGATTCAAATTTAAATTTAGAGAAACTGACTACATAGATTTTTGTGTCCTTATATCAAAATAAAGGTATGAAAGTCTAGTTTCCAGATAATATAATTTCTCTATAGAAAAATATTACAGATGTGTACAGTTTTAGCAATTAATTGATAGAGGTCAGAAATCAGAAAAGCTGAAATTTTAGTGAGCAGTCAAATAATTTTGACCAGATTCAAAATTAAATTTAGAGAAACTGGCTACATGTACTTTTGTGTTCTTTATATCAAAATAAAGGTATGAAAGTCTAGTTTCCAGATAATATAATTTCTCTATACAAAAATATTACAGATGTGTACAATTTTAGCGATTAATTGACAGAGGTCAGAAATCAGAAAAGCTGAAATTTTAGTGAGCAGTCCAATAATTTTGACCTCTGTCAATTAATCGTTAAAACTGTACCAATTTGTAATATTTTTGTATAGAGAAATTATATTATCTGAAAACTACACTTTGTTACCTTTATTTTGATATAAATAACACAAAAATCCATGTAGCCATCTTCACTAAATTTAATTTTGAATATGGTCAAAATTATTGGACTGCTCACTGGAATTTCAGCTTTTCTGATTTCTGACCTCTGTCAATTAATCGCTAAAACTTTACCAATCTATAATATTTATCTGTAATATTTTTGTATAGAGAAATTATATTATATGGAAACTAGACTTTCATACCTTTATTTTGATATAAATAACACAAAAATCCATGTAGCCATTTTCTCTAAATTTAATTTTGAATCTGGTCAAAATTATTGGACTGCATACTGAACATAGCATAAAAAAAATTGAATTTCGTTTCTGGGTTGGCCTGGGCCATGGCAGCCCACTTTAATTTTTTTTTTCTTTTTTTCGGGTTGTATTGAGCAATAGCATCCCGTTTCGAATTTTTTTTCGTTTTTTTTCAATGGTCTTGAGTATGCCATAGCGTCCCGCCATGGCGCCATACTGCCTTTCCATTTTTCAAATTTCCCTTATCCATTTCTTATTTTTAATATTTTTTATTAATTTTCTTATATATAAAAATTGCGGGAATTTACATATTTATCTTTCTAGTTTCTAATCTAATATATGAGAAACTCTAATAATTATCCACCAGAATTTTAAAAAGTTACCAACTATTATTTTTCTGCACTGGATGATGAATAAAGTTTTAGATTTTAGAGGAAGAGGTTTTGTAATTTTGAAAGCAAGAATCATAGGAAAAGTTTGTAATTTGTTGAAGTAATTTGATTTGTAACTCTTTGTTGTTACAAAAAAAATCCTCATGATATAGGCAGTAAAAAATTAGTATGTTTTTTTTTATAATGCGGCATCTTTTAACTTGAATGGTGTGGATTAATTTTATTGGAAATTTTGTAAGAGCATTTACATCCCAGCAACTCAAATGGGTTTTTAAATAACTGTTAACTACTTTTTATAAATTAAGGTCTCTAAAGTTTATAACTCTCACATCCCTAAAAGTAATTTTAGAGTTTCTATTAAGCCACGTCAACAACAAATTAATAAGGAGAAATAATTTGAGCCAATCATTTGGTTAGCACGGAGTTTATAAACAGTTTCTTAATAAGAAATTTTACTGCATAGTTTTTAAATAATAAACTCTCCCACATTCCTGAAACTGAATTAGAAACTGCCACATCATATTAAAAACTATAATAGTACCATGGATGCGGATTAGGGGTGAAAACGGAGCGGATTCGAAGCGGATAATGCTGATACCATATCCATATCTACGTTTTAGTGAGCGGATACGAATACGAATACAGATAGTAAACGGATGTCAAAATGTAAAATCAAATCCACCTTAAACAGATACAGATACAGAGCGGATAATCCACGAATACGGATTCGAATATTGATACTAAACGAATAATTATCGGATAATTGAGTCATATGAATTTTAAGATACAAATATTAACTAAAAAATTTAATTAAATTAAGAAAACCAAATCATAAAATGAAAAAAATGGAGGTGTTCTTGAATATAGAAATGGAGAAGAATTTATACAATAGGAATGATACGTCCAAAGGGTATATGTAAAAAGCTTTATCCTCAAATACACTTTCGGTTCAGATTGCAAGTATACAATCCTATCGCGTAGTATATTATCGGGTATCGATCCAAGGGATATCGGGAAATACTAGTTTTCGACTCTATTAATTAATTTCAGAATATTAAAGAAAGTAAAATTGATTTGGGGGGTTTTAGTTCTAAATTCCTAATTGTTGGGTTCAATACCCTAAAAGGAGAGATTGTAACAATTAAACTAAAACTGAAAATTAAAAGAGAGTTTTTGGTTGCTTTTCAAGGTTTGGAAGTCTAGGGGCATTCGGTCTACAATCCCTTCATAATTCTATTTATTCGGTTTTGTTTAAATTCATGCATGATTTGATGAGGTTTCTAACCTAATATGTCATTAAGGGTCACTTTCGTGAATTAATAACGTGTCTAAGTAATTCAGACTTCACGGTTAGGTCCTTCACCCTAGCTACCTAGACCATAAGCTCTTGTTAGTCTCTCATCTCTTCGAATATTGGTACTTCTCAATTAAGTCCATGATACCAATATCTGACTCGATTTGAGATGTCCTAATTAGGGTTTGACTTCACGGTTAGGTTCTTCACCAAGTCCCTCACCTTAATTTATGTAGTTCCGGCTTAGATTAAATTGGTTAGAATCTTAATCTAAACCTAAGGTATTTGCATTCACAATTTGGTACTATCCTATTGATCCTAGTCAATTTTGGTTCTTTTGAAACCAAAACGAGATGCTACAATTCAAGTACTAATTATGTATTTAACACAAATTATTTAAATCACATAAATTAACAATCAAATCCCAATAAACAATCATAATAAAAACAAATAATCGAATAAAATAGAATTAAACAAGTTCATGCATTGACCTAAACCCCTAGAGAGAAAACTAGCCTCTCATGGAGATGCAAGAATTCATCAAAAGATTAAAACAAAACATGGCTAAAACAAAGAGAAATTAAATAGAGAAATAGTTTACACCCTTCTCTAGATGAAGAACCTTGATCTTGCCTTTGTTTGCTGTGAACTTTCATTCTTCTTCCTTGATTCGCCTCCAAGAGATTGATGGTAACGAAGATTGTAGGTGGATTGGTAGTGGATGCTTTGGAAGGGAAAGTTCTAGCCCTTTTATAGGAGAAGTCCTTGTTAATTCTGGAGCAAATGGACGTGGAGAGTCATTAGATACTTGCCCCACAAGTTTCTCCACGTCCCCACTTTCCATATTTCACTCCTGGGTCATTTTTAAAAGCGCCGGAAATAAAAAACTCGATTTTTAGGTTGAATGCGACCTTAGTGCGTCCACACGGGATTTTACATTCCGAATTTGAATTTCTTCCCTTCATAAAAGTTGTAGATCTTGTTGTCCTGGTTCCGTCAAGCTTTGATTCACCCAAATCGGAGTTCGTATGACCAAGTTATGACCAAAATACGAACTGTGTGTCGGAAACTGAAATTTCAATGCGGCCAGAGTGCATCCGCACGGAACCTTAGTGCGTCCGCACTAGGCTCGGACTTTTCCTGTGCGATCAGAGGCGTCCGCATCAATATCCGTGCGTTCGCACGAATTTTGATGCACAACTCATTATACCCTTTTCAAATTGGCGCGTGTCCAGAAATCCTTCTAAGTACTTAGTGCGGCCGTATCTCAATCCGTGCGTTCGCACTGGGCATTTTGTCTTCGTTTTTCTTCATTTCCTACAAATTAAAGCTGAGCAAACGCAGTAACTTGATTCTATATATATTATATTATCTTTATGTTCAAAATACAAGATATTTGGTGTTATTTTGTAATAAAAATCAGATCGAATATATATATAATTTAGGTCTATCAAGGAACAAACTTCAAAGCAGTAATCGGTCAAGCTTAAAAGTAAAGAAAGAACGAAAATTCAGTTCAAACTCGAAAGCAACGGCATCCGGATTGGTTGACAGTATTAATCCCACATTAGAAAAAGAGTAAGGGAGGAAGCAATATATAATGCACTTCTGTTGGAAGCGCTTCAAACAGTGGAGTGGGGAGCTACTGGATACCGCTATAACTGAATCCATGAAAATTCTCATCCGGATATTATCCGCTCCATTTAATCCGGATTCGGATTATCTTCGAATACGGATTATCTTTGAATACGGAGCGAATTCAGATCGGATAATCCGGCTCCGTTTACACCCCTAATGTGGATGCTCTAACATAAACAAAATGTTAGGAAATGATAGTTTGGTTAAAAAATTTGAGTTTTCAAATCTAAAATTTGATCAATAAAATAAATTAAATTAGAAAAAAAAAGTTAGAAAACAAAATTATCTAGAGTAACAGGAGTAGAACTAATAAGATGAATCAAATAATAACGTTGTATTTCAGAAAAGAGGGGAAAGTGACAATATAAAGAATGAACTTCTCCGTATGCGTTCCGATTTGATGGTTACAAAATTCAAATAATTTGTATATAGAGTTCATCTTATCTATCTTTATTTTCTCTTATCCTCCTCTTTCGAAATTTTAACATTCTGAAGCAAATAAATGGAGTCCTCTCAAGTCATCTCTTTAATAAGGATTGCAAGATAATATATAATATGTTTTATAAAAAAAAATATTTTTCGTAAATAGTTACAAATTTTATTAATTACATATATAAGCTACCAGCGATTACTGCTTTAAGATTTACTCTCAGCGCTTTAAGATTCAGGCTAGCACAAAGGGCAGTATTATTTGTGCTTTGAGATTCGTGCAAAGTTAAAAGAACGGTTCGGATCCACTAACTAGGGAATCATTCTAAAAGATTCCATGTGCGGTACCTGGGGGTGCAAACGGATCAGATATGGATCGGGTAGTGGTAAAACCATATCCGTATCTGTTTTTATTTTTTGAATACAGATACAGATCGGATATTAAACGAATACGGATATCCACTTTTTATAGTGGTGAATAACATAATTTTTTTCATATTAAACTATATGGTATATATCTACTATTTGGATACGGATAATTAAAATTTAAAACCATATCCGTATCCATATCCATATCCGTACAAATATTCAAATATCGGATATCCGTATCTAATTTTTGAATACAGATTCGGATAAGGACGGATTATATCCGACCCGTTTGCACACCCAGCGGTACCCTACTGATACGAATTGAGCTATACCAGCAGATGGAACACTTGCATTCTGGAATAAAACTTCTCCACTAAAAAATAACACTCTTGATTACTAAATAAATATACAGCCCAATACTATCTATTAATTAGCTGAAATAAAAAGAACTTAAACTGAGAAAATATCATAGAAGCCCACACTAGACAAAGACACAAAGCCCAAATCCCTTGCTTCTTCTGAATTCATATCACCTAAGGTAACTCAAATTTTGAGTTTGGATCCAGACCATCAGATCTGCTTTGGCACGAATATTAAAGAATATACGTACAATCTATCAGAGTCGGATTTGCCCGGATTCTGATCGGGCGGTCCAAATCTAAACTCAAAAATTGAGTTACCTGAGAGCATCGGACTCGCTCGCGTCTTCTCCAACCGACTTGTTATTCTCCAGTCGCGAGCACATGGAGTAATGATTTTAACAGATTAGTTTTAGCTTCATGCAGCTCACGGACCATATGCAGCGCTGTCTTGATTCTATAGTCCGTGCTCTGCATGAAGCCAAAACCGCTCTGTTAAAAATCTTTACCCAGCACATGGCTAACTCAAGGAGTAAGGATCTTAACAGAGCAGTTCTGACTTAATGCAGCGTACAGACAATAAAATCAAAACAGCCCTCTGTAATGTCACTGCGCTGCATGAAGTGAAAAGTTCTCTGTTAAGATCCTTACCTCCAACACTAGCCTTTTCTGGTCTCCGCCCAAACCTAATGAAGCAACAAGAAGTTAACAATCAAGTAAAGTAGTGTTAACAAGTACTGCTAACTGCTCCTCTGAGTCCTCTCTCCTCTCCCGCGTTGGAATATCCAGCGCTGGGGCAGATCTACATAGATTGATTCCCAATCTAATACATAGCGATGGAGGTAAGGTCGCTGGCCAGCTTCACGGCGTCGGATCGCCACGCGCTAAACGCCGTACAGACGGGCGCCGCTGCGTTATCACTCGGCGGCTCAGCGTTTATTGTGCTGTGCTATATCCTCTTCAAGGAGCTTCATAAATTCTCTTTCAAACTCGTTTTCTTCCTTGCCCTCTCTGTAATTTCTCTTTCTCTCTTTCCATTCCTCCCTCCCAGTCAGATCTCATTCATACTTTTTCTAATTTAAATTTAATTGATTGTTTGAATCTATGCAGGATATGCTTTGCAGCTTCTTTAGTATAGTAGGGTAAGCTTCTTTATTCTACTTGATTGATGAATATGCATGCACTTATTAAGCTAGAAATTCTAAGACAGTATCCATTGCTCAATTTAGGGATCCATCGAATGAGTTTTTCTGTCATGTGCACGACTACAGTGCGCAATTCTTCTGTGTGGCGTCTTTCTTATGGACAACTACAATTGCTTTCACTTTACATCGAACTGTTGTAAAGCACAAGACTGATGTCGAAGAATTTGGATCCATGTTCCACTTGTACGTCTGGGGTATGACTATCATCTTTTTTTCTTCTTCTTTTCTACGTTTGGATTGAGAGTGAGGTTAGTGAGAATAGCGTGCTAACCCAAATTTGGAATAGTCGCTAACCCAACAAATTGGGTTAGCGGAATAGCACACTAACCCGAGCTAACCCAAGTATTGAGAATAGCTACTTTTTCACCTAAACGTGGAATAGTCGCTAACCCAACTAACCCTGCTATTCCTTGGCACCCAAACACACCAATATGTATTGTATGGATGTAATACTGGCAGCATTGGTACACAAAGGTACCATACTTGTATTGATTGGTACACCAACACTGTAAATTCTATACTAGTATAGTTTGCTACACAGGTTTCTAAAATTTATTTCTTAATTTTTTTTTTCAGGGACATCACTAGCTATGTTCATACTACGAACAATAGGAAACGACTATGGTAAGCCAGGTATTGGCTGTTGGATTCAACCAGCTAGCACTGGCAAGGTATGCCTCGCCCCTTCTCTCTTTCAACTACTTGATATTGTGTAACAAAAACCAATTGTTGGTGTAGAGTAGTTTCTCGTACTAGTATTCTATTATGTTTAAGTCATGATTAGTGCTAGTTTTAATTGTGCCATTGAAGAAATTGCTGGTCTGGATGCAGTTGTTTGTCGGAATTTTCTTGTCCAAATAAAATGGGTTAATTCTGTCAAAGAGCATACAAATATAATTTCTCTTAAAACCCAAATTGAACAAACTCCTAACAAATAAATGCTGCTTTTTTTTATGCTGAGATGTAATGCTTTTCCTCCCCTTAATTTGTAGGTAGCCCGTCTAATAACATTTTATGGTCCACTATGGAGTGCAATTCTCTACAATGGCTTTACTTATTACCAAGTAAACCGTATGCTAAACAACGCAACTCGGGTAAATTTGCTTTGCTACTGATTTTACCTGCCATATGTCTCTGGAAGGGACATTTATATGAATCCTTATATGATAAACAAACTTTGCAGATGGCTGTGGTGATGGGCGATCGATCAAACCAATCTGACGTGCGAGCTGACAGAAAGGTCTAATTCTTATATATAGGTTTCTTAATTCATTCTTTTCATAATCCAAACAGAAACTCAGATTATCAACTGCTATTGAAATTTAATTTTGAAACTTAATAACAAAGTTAATTTTGCTTTTCCAGGCTCTTAATCGGTGGGGCTACTACCCTCTGATTCTAATTGGATCATGGGCCTTTGCTACAATCAATCGACTTTACGATTTTATTTATCCAGGACAAAAGATCCTTTGGCTTTCATTCCTTGATGTTGGCTTTGCTGGACTCATGGTTTTTTTTTTTTACCTCTATTTTGTTGTTATAATTTTAAATTGCTCATCAAGTTTTACTTTGGATCTGGCACATATTTGAATATCCCAAACAAATTCCATAACTATTACACTATTATGTTATCATTTTGGCACCTATATTTACCAATTTGCATTTCTGATCAGGGTTTATTTAATTCAATTGCTTATGGCTTCAACTCTTCAGTACGCAGAGCTATTGCTGAAAGGATTGAACTGTAAGTTAGCAAACATAAAAAATATAAAAGAAAGGTTAATTTTTCATCCTGTTCCGAATTTGTTTTTAATTCAAGTTTCTAAATGTATATTGCATCACTTTTTTGGTAGGTGGATACCTGAGAGGGTGAGAAGGGTTTTCCCAACTTTCTCTAGACATAGAGACATACAGCCCGAAAATGAACTTGTTTCTCTCATTGTCGAAGGCCAGAAATAGATTTCTTATAGGTGGTGAAGGTGCAACCATTCGATCGATGCACTTGACACAACATTATTTCATTTTAAAGAGTATGTTGATAAACTCGAAGAACAGCATAGCATATTTGTGGACGACTGGAGTATTTTAAGCTGACAAATATTTACTGACCAATAGTTTTGACAAATCGACCAGAGTGTAATTTTGTAATGAGTTTTTTTCTTTTTTCTTTTTGTAGGGTTTGATTTGAATTACATTCTTTTGTTGATATTAATTTTGTGGTTGCTAGTGTAAAGTAAATAGAGGATTTTATCTCTTGACTTTGAGCATTTATGAGCATTTAAAGTAATTTTTTTTTTGCTAACAAAATGTGTGTGCTATTTTACATTTCAAAACAAAGAAGTTTGACAATCTGAATTTGAATTTTTTTTCATAAATTCTAAATTCTAAATTTGCTTGTAAAATTTGGTGAATGATGATGACACGAAAGGACAACACTGGGTTGAATTAAAAAGTAAGCCGTTGTTCTTGTTCAACGTCACAAAATGAAGAATTCTACATAATCAAACAAAATTGAACGGTTGCAATTTGTTTTTAAATTTTTAAAATTTAAATTAAAAATGCAACAAACTGCTGTCCCTATGTGAAGCGAAAAAAAAAATGTACTTGGAAGTAGATACTATTGTTCTCAATTTTATTATATTCTTTAATAATTATTGTAACATTGGAAAGGAATATACCTGTAAATTGGAAGTTTGTAATCATGGACGAAAGAGAAAGCTGTTTTGATCTGTTAAATTTTACACGGGTAATAAATAAATTAAAAAATATATTAGTAGCTTTACTGTCATTGACAATGAAATGGTGGTTCGATATTTTCTATGTGGAATGTTGTTAAACACTTTTACCACAGGTTGGTGCCATTGCGAAAAAAAAAAAAATGTATGAAATCCAAAAAAGAATGATTGAAGTCTTGATCTTAACTAACTAGTTGGCAGGAATCAACAAGGATCGATCGATGTATCCTATGTTGGATTTATAGATCTGTCTGTAGATAGAGAATTCAATTTGGTCTTACTTGAAATTGAATTGAATTTGGTAGGCGCAGCCGCCAAGGAAGAAGCGAATTCTTCTGGTAAATGGGTAGAATTCGGATTCCCGAGAGTAACTCAAATATTTTGAGTTTCGATCGTGACCGTCCGATCTGCTCTGGACCCAAATGAAATGAATGGGTAGGTGGCGCTTGCTTTTGTTTTGTCGGGTGCCACACCGTAACAAACCCCCAAATCCATTCTTATTTCTTACCCACTCTCCCTCTTCTCTTCTCTTACCTTCTCAGTTCATTTTTAATCACTTTCATAAATTAAATTAATTTCAATTTTATAAAAATATATAAAGCCACTAGAACCAACAACCAACCAGCTACCACCCACAGTTGCAATTCAATTCAATACTTTGCCATCTCTCATCTCTCATCTCTCTATAAGCAGCGGCAGAGCTTCACCTTCCCTCCCTCGCTCCACTGATCCAAGAGACATCTTTCAAAAATGGCGAGGAAGAAGATCCGAGAGTACGATTCGAAGAGGTTGCTCAAGGAGCATCTCAAACGCCTCGCTAACATCGACCTTCAAATCCTCTCCGCTCAGGTCTACTTTTCTCTTATCACTCAAATCCCCCCGCATCACAATTCAGATTTCATTTCTTCTTTTACACCTGCCTTCAATTCCTTTAATTGATCCCTTTTCAATTCTACATAAATAAGACTTCTGATTTCCACACCGGATTCAGATTTTCTAGACCATCAACTTTCTCAAATACTGTTTTTTACTGCTATCAGAATGAACGCTGATCTAATTTGTATGATGATCAATATACAAATCTGAATTTTACCTAACACTTGTTTAAAATTTTAAAATTGAATCAAACGATTGGCTTGTACAGATCACAGAATCCACGGACTTCACAGAATTGGTGAACCAGGAGCCATGGTTGTCGTCGATGAAGCTTGTGGTGAAACCAGACATGCTTTTTGGGAAGAGAGGCAAGAGCGGCCTGGTTGCTCTCAACTTGGATTTTGCTCAGGTCGTTGAGTTTATCAAGAAGCGCCTTGGTGTTGAGGTATCTAATTTGCCTTTTCTCTTTTTCATTTTTATGGATGAATGCATGCTAAGCCTTGGCCTTTGCAGGTGGAGATGGGAGGATGCAAGGCGCCCATAACAACGTTCATAGTGGAGCCTTTCATGCCGCATGATCAGGAGTACTACCTGAATATCGTGTCGGAGAGGTTGGGGTGCAGCATCAGCTTCTCTGAGTGCGGTGGCATGGAGATAGAGGAGAATTGGGACAAGGTCAAGACCATCTTCCTCCCCTCTGACAAGCCTCTTTCTCTTGACACCTGTGCCCCCCTCATCGCCACTCTCCCCCTCGAGGTTTTTTCAAATTTCTTGCCTTTTTCAAAATTTCTCCACTTCATATAATTATAATATATATAACTTATTTTGTTGGCATGCTTGGCTCTAGGTTCGTGCCAAAATTGGCAACTTCATCCAGGGTGCCTTCTCAGTTTTCCAAGGTCTGATGCTTATCTTCTTATATCCATTTACATCAATCTCGTGCTTACATATCTAATGATGATGTATCAAAAGAACTATATACTTATTTATTATGTGGCAAGGTGCTTATTTTTCTTCTCTCTCTCTCTCTCTCTCTAAATAGATTTGGACTTCTCTTTCATTGAGATGAATCCGTTCACCCTGGTAAATGGGGAACCCTACCCCCTTGATATGAGGGGAGAATTGGATGACACTGCTGCTTTCAAGAACTTCAAAAAGTATGTATACATATTACTCATTTTCATTGACTTGACAAGTAACAAGATATAGCCCTTATCAAGAAGTTTTTTAGTTGAGGCCGCCTGACCAGGAGGCTGTATACTAAATAGTACCAATTCTTCAAAATTGAAGTTGGACCCCCTAATTTCCCCTGATTAAGCACACAACTGAGTCCTGAGCCTCAATTGTATTGTCCCTATTAGTGTTTTTTTTTCTTCCTGTGCATTCACTGGTCACAAAATTGGGGCTAATAATTGAGTTGTACTTGCAAAAAATAAGGGTGAAGTGAGGTTAATTTAGGTTTAGTTTGAGATTTCTGACAAATGGTGACACTACTACAACAGGTGCGAATACTGTAACATAATGTGATGGTCAAGATAGCCATGCACTATCTGTAGTTATAGTCTTCTGTTACTAGAAACTAGTAATATTCTTACAACTTTTTGTATATCATGTGTAGTTGGGGAGACCTAGAGTTCCCTCTCCCTTTTGGTAGAGTGTTGAACCCTGCAGAAAGTTACATCCATGGATTGGATGAGAAGGTACCTAACTATGCTTTTGAATAAATGAAAATACAATCATTTAAATTTCTATCTGCAGTGTTTTAACATAATTATTGAATCTTTTTGCTTTTCTTTGTTTAGACTAGTGCATCCTTGAAGTTCACAGTTTTGAATCCAAAAGGCCGCATTTGGACCATGGTTGCTGGTGGCGGTGCCAGTGTCATCTATGCTGATACAGTAAGACATGAAACCCTAGTCTCTTTTCTGCTATTTTTATCACCTTGGCTGTTTCGGTTATTTTAGTGCATTAACAATTGGGGCTGTCCTGGTTTTACCTGGCACATGACTTGTTATGTGTTGGAGATGTCCTCCGGGATTATTAAAATGTACAAACTTATCAAATATGAGTGATCTTATGTATAGTTATTGAACATATTTCAGGTAGGAGATTTGGGGTATGCATCAGAGCTTGGCAACTATGCTGAGTACAGCGGAGCCCCTAATGAGGAAGAGGTTTTGCAGTATGCCAGAGTTGTTCTTGATGTAAGGTTCTTTCAGTGCTTAAATGAGATTATTCTAGAAACTTTTACTCAAATTCAATGAGGAATCTCTTATATATTTGTTGCGTAGTTTTGACCTGTGATGTAAGAGACCATACTGTTGCCTGCTATTGCTGTGTGTCGATCCAGAATTGTTATTATTGGTTGATACTATTTACTGCTTATGATTTTGTAGTGTGCTACTGCTGAGCCTGATGGCAGGAAGAGAGCACTACTAATTGGGGGTGGCATTGCTAATTTCACTGATGTAGCAGCTACCTTCAATGGCATCATTCGTGCCTTGAGAGAGAAGGTATGTTTTTGCTCAAGTCATTTTAATTTGTGTAGGGATCAATACTCCCTGTTTTCTGAAAAGAAAACAACAAATAAGTTCTACCCATTTACTTGTTTTTTGTTGTTGCACTGAAGGAATCAAAGCTGAAGGCTGCAAGGATGCATTTATATGTGAGAAGAGGGGGTCCCAACTATCAGACTGGCCTTGCCAAGATGCGTACACTTGGTGCCGAATTAGGTGTTCCAATTGAGGTATTTGTTGTTTCTCTATATAATATATATGTAAACTTTAAACAAACAATTTTATCAAGTTTTTGTTATTTTAGACAATCTGTAAATGTGATGAACTCTAGATATTACATGCTGCTCTAGGGTTTATGGTTAATTGTATATTATTGAATTGATTATGAATTGTAGGTGTATGGACCAGAGGCTACCATGACTGGAATATGCAAACGAGCTATTGACTGTATCATGGCCTCTGCCTAAATTTCTCTGTCTACTCAAGCCTCTACTTAAATAAGTTACCTTTTGTTTTTGTTTTTTTTTCTACTTTTGTTGAGTGGGGTGAGCAAAATAAAAATATGTTTGTCCTTATTGATCATAAGCAGATACCAGTATCTGTTGTTAATTTTTTACTTGGTGGAATAGAATATATATGTTTTTGTTAGCTTGAGAAGTAATGATCTAAGTGTCAAAATATTTTAGAAAGTCAGTTAAAAAAAACAAAATATCCATATCTTTTATGTTATTTTCTAAAATTATAATAGAGTGAGGCTACGGTACTGTGCATAGCACGGATTGGTCCGTGCTATGGCTCAATATTTGAGTTTTCAAAATTCTAACGGTTGATCCGAACTGTTCAACATGATTATAAAATGAATATGTACTTGCAAACCAAATTTTACATTTTTTCGAATTTTTTTACTATTTTTAGATAGGTAGAAAATCACTGTCATAATATATTCAGATATTAACTTCAATTTAAGTTGATAACTAGTTTTTGATTTAATAACGATGATAATGTTTTTCGTACCACAGGTTCGAAATTTAAATAAAAATTAATTTGTGAATATTAAATAACTGAACAGTTTTGACTTCTAACTTTTGCTAAAAAGAAAAGTTCAATTTAAGTTTTAAACAATTGTTTAAGGCTGTGGTTCTGAATAAATTAAGTAGGACCCGCGGTCTGCAGTGGCTTCCAATCCTCCCATTTTATTTCAACATATTACAAACAATTTGGTTTTGTGATTTTCAAAGTTCAAATAGTCGATCCAAACTTTTAACATGATCTCTATTTTAAAATGTGCTTGGAGATCAAATTTTATATTTTATATTTTTTTTTACTATTTGTTAAGTATTTTACAAAACCAGCATTTTTAGACAATTATGGACCACCGAAAAACAACAGTTTTGTAAAATACTTAATAAATAGTAAAAAAAATAAAAATAAAAATATATAAATTTGATCTCCAAATATAGGTATCACGTCGAACGGTTTGAATCGACTGTTTGAACTTTAAAATTTACAAAATCAAATTGTTATAAAATATTAATACAAATGTTGTTCCTCCTCTATTAGTATTATTAAAATTTGTTCTATAACATATTGTCTGCTTTCTCCAATATCTCAAACCAAATCATTAGTGTGCATGGGACTTTAATGTAACAATTACCCAAATTTTGTTGCTATCAATGCTGGAATCAATCATGACCAACACTGATAAGATAAAACATAAAGTTAATATATACAAATAATAATCAAACCATATTATCACTGTACACCTTGTAAAAAAAAATATTTTACACATTCAATACGTTGATTCTGAAAAAAAATTATATACAAATTATATACAAATAAGTGAATTTTAATTTGCAAATAAGTTGATTCTGAAAAAAAAAAAAAAAAAAAAACAAGAGTTCTAAGCCGTTCGATCGTTCAGATCGATGGAGATACAAAGGTATATAGCATTATTTTGGCACATTTTGTAGTTTAATTTTTAATACATTGTTTTATGTGGTTAATGATGTGTATCGTAAATTTTGTTAATAAATTTTTTTTTAATTTATCTAATAATTAAATGGAAAGACGCATATCTAATAATACATTTTCCTGACAAGCAAATAATCTGCTGTCTCCATTTATTGTTTGGTGTATCCATCAATCTCAACCGTTCAAATATGTTCTGCACGAATCTCAAAGCACAATTAATACTGGTCCTGCGCTATCCCCCGAATAGGCACTGGACATGTTGGTCACGCAAAATATAAGATATCTCAGAAGATACGCACCGTACTGTTTTTCCCTTCTTATCTATGAATATATGATCCGCCTACAGTTGCCCCCGTATTTTGTTTTTTTTTTCCTTTAATTCCAGTCCGTCTGATCCAAATCTGATGGGCTAGGTGTTTTATAACAAATTAATATTTTAAAAATAATTTCCTGCATTTCACACCCTTCTAATCTTGATTTAATTATCCAAAAAATTTATGTTGTTCTTAGGCTTACCAAGTTATTTCTAAAAAAAAAAGTAGTTTTTTCCATAGAATTTTTAAGAAAAGGAAAAGGAATTAAAAAATGTATTGTTTGGAGGCAATAAGAAAAATAATTTTTGTAATGAAGTATTTAAAAAAAAATTGCTGCTATTTTTATGTTAGTGATGTCAGACAAAATAAATTCATTTATGCTAATAGCCTTTGCTCAAAGAATTGAAACTATTTATTACTGTGGGAGAAAAATAACATCTCTATTTTAAAGGTTGAGTCTATAATTGGTCCATATTTTGTTTATCATTTAACAATTTGTTTGGACAGGACAAACATTTGTTTTATCGATCATTGCATGATCAACAAGTTATTGGTCGGCAGTCATCTCCAAAGTGTGTAGCGCAAAACATATTGCATGATCAACAAATTCAAGTTACATGCAATGTCTATTTAAATATAAATAGTTGTCTTCTTTTGTATATTGATCTTATTATTTTTTCAGTTAGTTTGACTGCATGTGTTAATAAAATTAGACATACTTGTAACCCAATCAGTAAAAAAATAATATATGATATCGTTGGTTCATAATATGATACTTCAATTATGAAACGATATATGGTTCTTGAGATATTGGTGAAAATTGAAAACAACAAGACTTATTATTCATTAAAATTACATAAATAATTATTTGAATATTGGCCATGAATGTTGACTTATATTTGGAAGTCAAGAAAGAATTGCAAAAAGAGATTGCTATTTTACTAGAAAATGGTATTTCTATCAACTATAAGAATTTTATTTTATCGGTGTTTTATTATAAAAACATCGATAACGAGCCAATGCTTATATCCTGGTTAATTCCAACATAAAAATATTGATGTTTTATTGAAAAAAAACAATAAACTGTTATTGTAGAAAATTTGTTTGACATGTTGCAATTCAACAGGTAAAATTAATTGATTCAGATCATTATTTTGTTGAAGATGCTGCGTTAAAATATTTGTTGAAAACATTAATAAAGGGAAATTTGGAAATAAGAGAAAACATTAAACATGCAAAATATTAAATCCTAAACAGAAAACATTTTATTATAAACAGTATACTGAAAACATATAACTAAAGAAAGAAATAAATAGTAGACTTAGTCTAACTCCAAATATTTTCTGACAAAACTGAAAATAATATACTCCAGCAATTGATGGATATATTAAAATGTGTTTACAGATCAAATTTTACATCTTTTTGAATTTTTTTTACTATTTAGTAAGATGGGTACAAGAATTCAATAGTCTGAAAACAACAATTTTGTAAAATACTTAATAAATAGTAAAAAAATTAAAAAAAATGTAAAATTTGATCTGCAAGCACATTTTAATATATCCATCATGTTGAACGATTTGGATCGACTGTTTGGACTTTGAAAACTTTGAAAATATATGGTGTAATTCGGTGTCACTAAAAAATGATGTAAGTGGATCCCTTCTCATCTCCATTTTTCATTATTAAGTACGTTGGGTGTCCGATCCGCCAACGGCTACGATTGAAAGATTAATGTTTGGATTTAATCTCAGCTCTTCAATCACATAACTTATCTTCTATTGATTAAATGCATTTGTTTTATGTGTAGAAGTTTAAATTTAGCTACAAACATACTCGCCACACATACCGCCACACGATGCGTTACAATTAAAATTAAACATACTCTAAAATTTAGCGATATAATTCTCCGTTTTCTTATTTATTTGTTTCCTTAGTTATCCCTCTCCAATTGAAATTTTCTATATGACGGATCACAATACAAATCAATTTTTTGTTCCCTTCCTTATTTATCTACTTCCTTATTTCTATACATATTATAAATCCTTAATTTTAAATGTTATGTGACGTCAGCGATGAACAGTGTTACCCCATTGATTTGTCGTCCGATCATCCATGAATGAATCAGATTAACTCACTCTTACCTCATCTACCGTCATCTATACACTACTGCCTATATCCTTTGTTGCATCTCACACGATTTTGCCCAAAAACGCCTAAATCACGCCCTGTGCCGATTGCGATTTCGCATGGGGTCCCAGCTGTCAGCTTCTGCTCTTTTGCGAGTGCCACGTAGTCGTCTCCCCGCAACGTGTTGCTTCTCCCACTCTCAGCGCCTTTTCTTCTTTGGTTTTCATCGGTATTTCTTCTCTTGGGATTATTGATTTCGCCGTGGTGTCCCCGAGTTCCCAGTTGTTGACCTTTTCATCTCTCCAGATTCGTCAACAAGGGAGAGGTCGAACTCAAATCCAGGCGTTAGGACTGATCAAACGTACCTCGATGCTGTGATTGATAAACAGATTAAGATTTCCCAGGCGATTCAGGTGTAACATCTCGCTAAACGAGCAAAAATTGGTGGTGAATCAATCAGGTAATTGTTGCTTCTCTTTTGTCTTGCCAGTTTCAAAATGTTTTAAAGAGTCATGTCAATTGACCTGGACCATGAAACTTAATTTTGGGTACTTTTGAAATCTGGACCTGTATGTAAGGCCTACCCCCAAGATACCATCTTCAATTGGGTTAAACAACTTTATTTGGTCTTAATCTAAGCTTTGTATGAAGTTATTTCTGACATTTACTTTGCAACCAAATCTATGCATGTATTATTTGTCACTGAGATGTAATATAGTATTGTACTTGTATGTACACATACAACTTCTTAACCGGAAGTTACCATCCTCCATTTTGAAAATGAGTTATTATGTGGTCTATTTTAGAAATTGGTCTTATTTTAGGGTCAAGTATGAAATTTGGCCAAGCATTTGCTAATTAACCAAGCCTGTAACATACTAACATTATCTACAATCTTGAACTCAGAGTTCTGGTAGAGAAAACCTTGGTGGTAATATACTATAATCTGTAAGAATCACTGTAATTGAACTTGTAATTTAAACTAAATGTCAGCCATTTGCCAATGCTTCTTTTTATTCATCTTACAATATCAAATATGCACACAGATCCTACAGATACATATTATTTACTCGAAATTTTACATGATCATTGCCTGACGGTTCAGTAAAGGAGGATAAAAATTGGATTACCTCTCCAATGGACATCTCTACTGGCTTGGCTGTGAGTGCACTTATCTCAAGTGAGCGGCCTACATATTTTAATTCTACAAGTATTAAATTAGTTGTTCTACATTCCTTATTACAATACATTGTTTTATATTTTGTGTTCAAAGGTAAATGGATCATAGTGGGACATGACAAGGATACTAGAAGAAGATTGAGAACTAAAATTATTCAAATTTGAAGATGATGAAGGCTGAGACACCTTAATTTTGTCACTCAAGTGGTACCATCCTTGGAGAGGTACTCCTCGCTATCATCTTTTTTGTATTTAACAAGTGTCTATTATTTTAGTTAGATTATGTAAGAGCATTTCCATACATAAAATTGCAAAATGTCAAAATGCCAACATCCCTTGCAACGTACCATTTTTACTACTGTTCACTGGGCGTATGAGCAATATCATGTTCAGCTCCGGCCTTTCATCTTGTACCAAAGATGGAAAAGCTTTATTGTTTCTGATTTTCAGTATCCAAAGGAAATGAAAGTAAGGGTAATTTATCCATCTTTCCAAAATTAGTAAAGTTTTTATGGGCAAATGTGATATTTTGGGTTATGCAGTGCTTTGACATTTATAATTTTCAGATATTAGTACAAAATCAGTATTGGTAGGAACGAATAATAACGAAGAGTGGGTAGTGTTGTAACCCTTGTATGTACCAACTCAAAAACAACACAAACAAGCATATTAAAATTTTGTAAATCTTGAAAAAAATGTCAATTGATTAGCTATTAATCTATATAGATTCATTCCCAATACTGGTGAAACAACCTTTCAAGTGAATTGAAGTTCCTACAAATCAGGCACTTGAAATTATTGCGGAAAATCAGTAAGTTTTTTTGTCCTTACAATACATTATTAAATAATAAAATTTATCCTATAAAAAAGAAAATATTGAATAAATAGATCATAAATCTTGCAATTTTGATCTGTTATTATGCTTAGTAAATTGCTGTATTTCAAATAGCATCTAGATTGTTATTTGCAGCAAATATTATTTTTAGATTATCTGGGATCCGGCTCTTAATTTTGCGATGGAATTTTTTTTTTTTTTTCAATATTGACAGTTTTGTCCTTGCATTGAGTACGTACATTTTAGGCCTTCTGTTTAGCTCTCTTTTAAGGTGAAATTGCATCAAGTTAAGGCAAGTGTGTTTACACTTCAATTTGAAGCTTGCATTGATTGTTTAGGGCCTGTTCGGCTGCGCAGTGGGAACGGGAACGGGAATAGGAATAGGAAATTTTTGAACTAGATTTTACTGTTCACGTGGGAAAAAAAAAATTCAGTCTGAGTGAATTTTTTTTTTCCCACGTGAACAGTAATTTCGGGATTACTGCCGAACAGGCCCTTATGGAGTGATAAGCTTGGGTTAGTATGTAGGGAAGATTTCAGGGGTTCCTTAACTAGCCTCTAATTAAGAAAAGTTGGTTGGTTTTTACTTAGCTGCAAGTACACTCAATATAGGGCGAGCTATTTGAATAAAAACTTTTTTTAATTATTAGTTCTCTTATTTTTATTTTCCAGAAACAAATAGAAGCATTGAATAGAGTTGAAGCATGTAACTAAAATATAATAATAGCTTTCACCTCTAATTAAGCTCCCATTCTTTTCGTCTCAACAAATTAATTTGATAACAACAGTCGACCTATTTGAGTCCCGTCCAAGCTATAATAATAGTGTTAACACTGTCAGATTAGTGCAAATAATCAAAATAGCTGAATAAAAATAAAATTAGTCTAACAAAGTGATCAGTGGGTACACATCACTTGTCAAAATTATTCTAACGAAGTGATCACTACTAGGTCACAGATTAATTCATGCCCGTTACAATTAAAGCTATCTCAAATAGAGCTCCATTTGAGGTGCTCAGCCTTGCAGTTTCAATTGCTGATGCTCTACAAATTTAGAAGGAAAATTTTGGAAAGAAACCTTCAAAACTGGTGGCATATGTGACATTTTATAAGGTCTGAGTCTGTTAGGACGAAGACTGGTTTAATTTTGGTTATTTAGATTGGGTCGGCCTTAATTTCCATTCACTATACATTTTTTGAAACCAAATTTTTGTTGCACAAAATAACATATAAAAATTCTCTTTCACACACAAAAAAGAAATCACACTGCTAAGCCTAACTTATCCTTGCAGCTCTGAGAAACAATCAAAGCCTCCAGCAACTACTGAGAAACAATCAAAGCCATGGTATATTAATTTTTTCAATTCAATTTCTAGACATAGTTTGTTCTTTTCTTCGTTTCTGATTTTGGGTATGAAAGCTACTCCACTCAACCGGATATTGGCATGGCGACAATGATTACAATTTTTTTGAAAAAGTAGGATTAGTAAACATCATTGAATTGTTGCAGTAAATTTATTTGCTTATGACGCCTCGCCTACCGTGTGTTGTAAGGTATGGTACAAATCTGACAGTTCTCGAATTATTTTCCCAGAGATTTTTCTTAAAATTATTGCATGAGTTTATCTTGATTAACTTGTAACAACTGTATTTCTCTCAAATTCTGATTCAGAATGAGATATGTGTGGCAATAAGTACACAAAAGAAGAGAAAAAAATGTCATCCATGTACGCCAACAAACACACACAAAAAAACGGTTGCGGCGTAGCCGCAACATGAAGCACCTAGTTACTATGATAAATCTAGAATATATTTCTAATTTTGTTTATTTTATGAAAATTTGTCATTTTTTATGATAATTTATTTTTATTATCTTATCATATATTCCGTTGCAACGCACGGGCACGATACTAGTATATATATATAGAGAGAGAGAGAGTTAGGCTACGGACTGTTGAATCTGTTTTGTCACGAATATTAATGGGTGCTGCTATTTTCAAGGCAGAAATTCCCGACCTTTTTAAAAATACCCTACGTCCATTACAAATTATTAAATTTGCCAACGAGTTCTCGGAATTATTAAAAATGCCCAAACCGGCCAATTATTGGCCGGTTCCGATTAAAATTCTCGACTGGCCAATAATTGGCCGGTCTCGTGATATATATATATATATATATATATATATATATAGAGCTGGGCTATGGTGAGTTGCGAAGTAAGATGTCATTTTTACTTCACGCTCATATTTTTATTTTGAAAATCCAAACGACCGATCCGAACCGCTCAACATGTTCTCCATATTGAAATGTTCTTGGAGACCAAATTTTATATTTTTTGGAATTTTTTTACTATTTATTAAGCCACTTTGAAAATCGCTGATCGAATGGTCCAGAATTTTTTACTATTTTTTACTGTTCACCCGGATCTGAGATTTTCAAAGTGGCTTAATAAATAGTAAAAAAATTCCAAAAAATATAAAATTTGGTCTCCAAGCACATTTCAATATGGAGAACATGTTGAGCGGTTCGAATCGGCCGTTTGGATTTTCAAAATGGAGTATGAGCGTGAAGTAAAACGACGTTTTACTTCACAACTCACCATAGTCAATCTCTCTCTATATATATATATATATATATATATATATATATATATATATATATATATATATTTTAAGAGAAAAATAGCTAAAATACTGAAATCTAACACTAAAAAATCAAATTGTTTTTTTAATATTTGTTAGATTACTTTTTTTGATAGCATATTTATACTAAAATACGCTAAATTACTTGAAATTATGTTAATTTATGCTGATTGACACTAGATTACTTGAAATTATGTTAATTTATGCTGATTGACACTAGATTACTTGAAATTATGTTAATTTATGCTGATTGACACTAGATTACTTTAAATTATGTTAACTTTTTTTTAAGAGACAAATAGCTAAAATGCTGAAATCTAACACTAAAAAATCGAATTGTTTTTTTACTACGAATAGGGCCGATTTTGTGCTAAAATACGGTAAATTTACTAAAATGCTGAAATTACAATAATTATGTAGAATTATGCTAAAATACGGTAAATTATGCTAAATTACGTATGAATGGGGCCTATTTTGTGGCATCTTTCATAAATCATAAAAAATAGTAAAAAAAATTCCAAAAATAATAAAAATTGGTATTCTACAAGTTCATTACATAACTAATTTACTGAGCTACGTAGAATGAACAATATAAATGAAAAATCTTAATCGGAAACTTCAACTGAAGTTTTGAGGCTCTTCCCTTTATTTTTTGGCAAATCTGAATTTGGAAAACTAGCAAAGCAAGTTCGGACGCATGCGCATTTTTGCAAGTTTTTTGAAAAGTGGTCATTTGCTGAAATCGGACACTCGAGCGCCGTTTTATGGCCGTTTGAAGTTTCGTCGTCATTTTTCGCTTTCTCAGTGAAGATATCATCCCTATTCATACGTAATTTACCGTAATTTAGTGTATTCTAGCATAATTCTACATAATTATTGTAATTTAAAGTAATTTAGTGTAATTCAGCATAAATCAAGTAATTTAGCGTGTTTTAGTATAAATATGCTAATTATATATAAAAAAATGTAATCTAGCAAATATTTAAAACTAAATTCAATTTTTTTGTATTAGATTTCAGCATTTTAATTATTTGTCTCTTAAAAAAAAGTTATCATAATTTAAAGTAATCTAGTGTCAATCAGCATAAATTAAAATAATTTCAAGTAATTTAGTGTATTTTAGTATAAATATGCTATCAAAAAAAGTAATCTAACAAATATTAAAAAAAACAATTCGATTTTTTAGTGTTAGATTTCAGTATTTTAGCTATTTTTCTCTAAAAAAAATAAAAAATAAAAAATAAAAAATCACAGGACCGGCCAATTATTGACCGGTCGGAAATTTTAATCGGAACCGGCCAATAATTGACCAGTTTGGACATTTTTAATAATTCCGAGAACTCGTTGGCAAATTTAATAATTTGTAATGGACATAGGGTATTTTTAAAAAAGTCGGGATGAAGCCGGTAGATAGAAGAAAAAAGTTATCTTTGCTCTAGCCTCCATATTAATGGATCACCTAAGACCGGATTGTCCCGGATTATGATCAGACGGTCCAGATCTAACCTCAAATTTTGCGTTACTTGATAGGATCCAGACACTCCATCTCCTTGTCTGATTCCCTGTGACAGTCGGTCTATCTCTCTCCAGTCTCCAGTTTCTACGCAGCGTAGCCATGGCAGCTTCTATTCATAGTCGAATTTACGAGTTCGCCACCACCGCTTTAATCCACATCTTTGCTTTTCCTTATGCTGCGGTAATATATATATGCGCTTCTCTCTCTCTCTCTCTCTCTCTCTCTCTCTCTCTCTCTCTCAATTTATACATTTCATGTAACCCCTGCTGTGGTCGTAGGTATGTGAATTGTATTGCAGCGCAATTGATGACGCAAACAAGTGGGATGATGCCCAAATTGCTCACTACATTGGCATCAGTATCGGTTAAGTCTAAATCATGTTCTACTTACTGTATTTATTCTAATCCAGTGCTTGACAGAAAAAATTTTAAATTGCAGTTGCCCAGGAAACTGGTTTCAGTGAGGCTCGAGAAGTTTCGGAGGGCCAGAATAAACCTTATTCTGTCGAGTTTTGCCAAGCTGACCCGTGCACTGTAAAACCTAAATTGTTTTATTTTTTTCTGTTTTATTTTTCATTTCTATCATGGAACAAATTAAGCATGCTCTTTATATGATTCAGGATTCAATTTTATTCTTACAGGATGACCTGGAGAATCATTTGCAACAGAAGGGCATTCCTGTTGATATCGTTTGTTGCTTACATCATTTAGAGGTACCTTTAACCACGCCATTTTTATTCCTATGTACTCATCTTTTAACAAAATTAGCAGTTGGATTTTGATATTTCTTCAAAAAATATCTGAAATACCACATAAATGAGGAAGTAGGCACAGGTGAGGCGCTATCTACAAATGAAAAAATAGGGTTGGCATTAGCACATATTGGTCATGTGAAAACTTTCACTGTGATTGATTTTTTTTTTTAACAGGTTCTGCAGGGGCACATGTGAAACCTTCTATTTTGTGTGATCTTTTTATTTTTTTTCAGTGTTATTTAATCAAGATACCTGTCAATTAATTTTTATAGCTATGTTTTGAAAGTGAGGAGAAGGCTAGAAAGCTTGTACAGAATGTATCATCATTGCTCAAGCCAGGGGGTTATTTTTTCGGCATAGTTCCTGATTCATCTACCATTTGGTGAGTTTTACTTATATAAAAGCTACATTGTACCTGGTATAGCCTCCTTTGTTTCTTATCAGTGCATGTTAATACTTGATCTGATTCCTGCATCAAGAATCTCGAGATTATAAGTATTGCTTAGGGTTAAAGCAAAAAGTGATTGATTGCTCATCATGCCTTATTAATACAGGACAAAGTACCAGAAGAATGTGGAGGCATCACTTCATAAAGGAGGGGGTACTAAATCCAATATTCTACCGAATTACATTCGCTCGGAGAACTATGTCATTACTTTTGAGGTCGAAGAAGACAAGTATGTCTAAAAATAAATTAAAGTTTGTAAAGTTTATTTGCAATTATTTGTTTTTACTAACTAAAATTTGTACATTTTTCAAGAGTGTTATGTTGCCCCATCTTAATTTTTTAAACTCTAATTGCCTTAATTAGTCTTCATCTAGGCTAAAGAAAGGGCTGCTATTTGGTTTGTTTTTCCCTTTTATTGAGTAATTTTTGTTTGTAGGTTCCCTTCATTTGGGAAGAGGTATCAATTGAAGTTTGCTAACGAGGCATCATTTCATACACATTGCTTGGTGCACTTTCCCAGTCTAATCAGGTTTCCTGCTGCTCTCTGTTAGTTGTTAAATCCCAGCAGTTGTTTTGAACTGATAACTTACATTATCCGTTGATTTAGATTGGCAAGAAAAGCAGGTCTTGAATACATAGAGATTCAGAACCTGACCGAATTTTATGATGATAACAGGTGAGTCGTGTAAATTACTCATTAAATATTTGTTTACTGTCATTTACTTGCAACCCCTTTTCATTCTGCTTCTAATTTAACAATTAGTTTAAAGCACAGGGAAATTTGCAGAAGAGACCCTTTATATTGTTCTCGTCAAACACTTTTCCTGTCTAAAATCCATTAATTCACATTTCAAAATTAACATTTGTTTGAATTTTTCCCCTTGTTGTTTCTTTTGTTCGTCAGAGCACAATTCGCTGGATTGCTGTCAAATTATGCTCCAAATTTGGTAGATCCCCGTGGGAAGCTTCTTCCCCGTTCTTTTGACATTTTAGGTGAAATATAAGTTTTCTTTGACTCTAATAAGAATTTTCACTTTAGCAATGTTATGAGCTACATGGCAACAAGATTAACCTTGCAAAAATAAAGGTAAATAAATAAAACCATAGACCCCCATTTGAGTGTCCTTAGTGTTGGCAGTGACAGGTCAGTATAATTGCATTAATGTGCCGGGGCAACAGACTCGTTTTAAAATAGGGATGGTCAATCTAATTTGAATTTTTGATAGTTCATTTTGGTTCTTCTGTGCAATAAATATTTTTTGTTGAAGTGCAAAACCAGGAGTTGTTACATTACACAAGGACAGTTCGGACTTAAATTTGGAAATTCTCAATAGTACCTGGGCTATCGAGCAAATAATGAAAACACAAGGGGCGCATATGCAATTTTCTTGAAATTGGGTTTTGGTTGATTTGTAGGTTTGTATTCAATTTTTGTATTCCAAAAGCCAGATCCAGATGCAGCACCTCCTTTACTAACGCCTCCTCTCGTGGCCTATGAAGACCCCTCTTATGATGAGGTCTGTTGAATTTAGTTCTCATATTTCTTCAATCCGTAGACTATTACATTACATTACCTTACCATGATTATATCCATTTTGTTAATCACCAATCACAGTTCTTGGTTGGTTCTATTATATTCCATCAAGTATTGTATTGTTTGCACTTGAGCATTTTAATCAGCTGTTAATGCATGCCCTTGTGCCAGAATCAGAATTGACTCGCTCCTACCCAGGGACCAGTCGGTTACTCGAAGCAATCTCAAAATCCAAATCAGAACTTTGTTTATTTTAAAACTCGAGAGCTATTACGCAAACTTGTACCAAATCCTGATCAACTGGAAACCTGAGCAGACCCAGAACTTGACCCAAAGCGTATGACCCGTTTGATATATTTCTGATACTTGTATGTGTTTTTTTGTTTTTGGCACTTGTTTTGTGGAGCAGCAGGAATGGGTTGGGGAGGGTTATATGCAGCCAGCTGCCTCGATTGATGAAGAGATAAGGTCACAAATGGAGACGGGCATGGTTACGCCAGTCATTGCTGCTGTTGCTGGTAATACAGATGTGGGAGAGCAAGAGAAAGGTATCTTGGGTCCGGGACCCGCAGACCTTAGGTTACCTTAAACCTACTCTAATTTGGCTTCATTTTATTATTAGATAGATATGGTTGTATTATTGCTGTTGTTGCCTAGCTAGGTTTTATTTTTTATTTAATTTTATTCCTCTATATATATGTTTGAAAGAGTAAGTTTGTTGGTTTTTATGCATTCGTTGTTTGGGTTTTGAATTTCTGATGCATGGGTAATTGGGTATGGCCTTTCTCCGTTTGTTGAATCGGAAATAAAATTAGTTCATTTGGGCTTTTAGACATGCTCGCAATTAATTCTTCAAATGGCTTGAGTTGATTGTGCAACATTCCATGATGATTGAATCTTTATCGTGAGGAGGAATTAGAATTGACTAGACTAAATCTTTATTATGGATTAGTATTTGAATTTTGCACGATCTAAATCCGAAATTTATTAAAAATTTCACAAGTAGTGCTATCTAGTATATTAAATATGATTTTAATTGTTTTAAAAATTATATATATTAAATTGAAATCATTATTCTTTGTCTGTACATTTATAATGTATTTACTTATATTCTGTACCTATTTTACTATATTTTAGATCTTTTAAATAAAACATCTAATATAATTTGAATTTCATCCTAAAATTCTGTATGAGAATCATTATGAACTTTTGTTGGAATCCTCAAATTCTTATTTGGTATGATTCAGTTATAAATTTTATAAAGTTGTAATGAATTTGTATTTGAATAGTATAAGAATCGGATCTAAATCTTATTCATTGCTACACGTAGAGGTGCTACTTTTATTCGATTATCCGGATCCGATCTGGAACCGAACCGTATCCGATCCGGAACCGACCCGGATCCGATCCGGAACCGACCCGGATCCGGTTAATTTGGGTAGGGTATGGTTTAAAAAATATAACCGGTTAAATTATGGGTACGGTTACAAAATTAATAATTTAATATCCGATCTGGATCCGAACCGGAACCGATATTGTTATGGATAGGATATGGGTTTGATTTAGTTATCCGACCCATAACCGAACCCGACCCGATACCCATATAAATACCTGATAAAACATATATGAATAACTATGAAAATATAATTTTACATATAATCAAATCAACAAATGTCACGCCAGTAATCACATTTTGCATATTAATTTTTTGAATAAAATTTATTGCTTTGAATATATCATTCAATATCTGCCTTATATATCATCCTCATTATCATGAAAATTTATTGCTCTCATTGATATGCATTCGCAATAAATCTCATTGAAATCAAATATTTGTCATAAATTTAATTCTCTATTCAAACAAATTAATATTAATATTCCATTCATGGATTTTTTTGAATCATAGAAAATGAAATTATCACCATCTCCAATATTTTACTTTCTAAAAATTATATCTATTCTTCAATATTTGACTTTCAAAAGTTATTTATCTCAAGCCTCCTGAATTCAAAAGCTATTAACAAAAAATAAAAACTTCCGAATACTTTTTGTTACACCATGAGTACTCCAAACAATCAACAATCAAATTCTGAAAATACTACCCAAGTTTCACAAAATATTATTGAAGGCACTTAATGAGAAAAAAAGAAAAACATCTATAGTATGGGAGTTGTGACATATACCCGCTCCAGATCCGGAACTGCCCCATATCCGAACCGGACCCGATAATCCACAAACAAGTTATGGGTATCTATTTACCCGGAACCGAAAGACTAGACCCGAAATATCTACGGGTAGATAGGTATCTGGATCCGGACCCGACCCGATTTGAAACAAATAAGTGTATGGATCGAAATTTGGACCCGAACACTTTTAGGGTACGGGTCCAAATATAATAGAATCCGGACCCGACCCGACCCAATAGCACCTCTAGCTACACGTACACCTATGTTGAGTCATTAAGATTTAAATGTGTATAAATTGAAATTAGCGTGAATTTAAAGCGTAGATTAGAATTTCAGTACGGATGGAACGGTTGAGATGTGTCATGTGGATGAGAAAGAGAAGCCCCGTCTGAGTCCGAGTCTGAGTCTGACCGCCTCGCACCTCCCTCTGCACTCGAATTCGGCATGAACCAGTATCCTCTGTGTTACTCGAGAAAATAAAATGAGCTCTCAGCCGGTGGATATTCGGGTGATTGGAGGGGGCAGTATTATTTGTGCTTTGAGATTCGTGTAAATTTAAATCCACCGGCTGAGACTCACTTTATTTTCTCGAGTAACACAGAGGATCTGAATTCATTCGGCATTGGGATGAGTCGCGACTCAAAAACCCAAAACCCCTCCTTCATTTCTTAAGAAGAGAAAGAAACCGGATGAGGTTACCTACCTCTGCACTGCAGTAGTGCAGCCTCCACTCCTCCGCTTCAATTTTCTAGTTAATTGAGAGAGAGAGAGAGGTAGAGGTAGAGGTAGAGGTAAGGTAACCCCTCCTTCATTTCTAGTTAATTATATGATAGCCTCTCTCTTGTGCTCTTGTGGGGGTGGGGAACGGGGGAAGACCAGTCTCTCTACCTCTACCTCTACCTCTAATTGATTAAATTAATTAGCAAAAAAGAGAAATTAGCTAGGTTGATTGATTGATTGATTGATATGAGGGTGGGTCTGGGGCAGGCGCAGCTGCTTCTTTCCCCTTCGCCTTCCCTCTCCCTCTTTCCATCTCCAGCCTTCTCTCTCCGTCTCCACCTCACCCTTCCTTCTTCTCCTTATCCCTTCCTATCTTCCTCTTCCTCCTCCTCTTCATTCCCTGCTACTTGTACTACTAACAACAACTGCAACTATAATTCTAACACTAATCACGGGGACCACCACGACCATGGCACCGGTGGCAGCAGCAACAACAACAATAACAATAATAACAACGGCGCTTGGTGGCCTTGGAATTGGGAAGAAGGTGGTGGTGGCGGTTCTGATGATAACAATAACTGCTCCAACTATTTTCTCCTCCTCTGTCTCCTCTTTCTTCTCCCTTGTGGCAGCCTTGCCCTTGCCCTTGCCAATGCTGAAAGCACCGTCTTATGGGAGGTGAGCAGAGGCACGCGGAGGAAAGTGCTAATCGGAGATGACGGTTGCTTTGTCTCTCTGACAAGGGGAAGCGGAGGAGATGATGACAAGTATAAACAAGGAGGGATGCCCTCTTACTGGTGGCGGCAGTGCAGGGATACTGTTGCCGGGTTGATGTTACCGCATGGATACCCCTACAGCGTCAGTGCCGACTACATGGAGTACTCTCTATGGAGAGGGGTGCAGGGCATCGCCAGCCAAGTCAGTGGTGTCCTCTCCACCCAGGTACCTTCCTTCCTTCCTTTTTCTGTTATATCAGTGCTCTCCAATTTATCAAATCATGTGTCAACCAAACCTCACATTATCCCATTGTAACCCCATCGGCAATACAAATTCAGTTCCACTTAGTCTCGCCTTGGTGTGACTGTACCTACAAACCTAAATCCCATTTCATTCATAGAACACGTGCAGCCATTGCTAGTCACTGTAGCATTTCTGGTACCGGTTTGCTTACTGGTACAGGGAGGGTTGGTTTTAATCTTTTTCAAAAAAAAGAAAAAATACGTGCAGCCATGCAAGTTATTCAGTTTCACATGCAAAACATTAGCTTGTTACAAAAAAAAGACTATTTTGATCTCGTTCAACCATCCAATTTATCCAATTGGAGATGCAAAGCATTAGCTTGTTACAGAATCTATTTTGACCAGGACTCTAAAGTCAAAAGTGATAATGCTACTTGCAGGCTTTACTGTATGCAGTTGGATTAGGAAAAGGTGCCATACCAACAGCAGCGGCAATCAACTGGGTGCTCAAGGACGGGATAGGATATCTCAGCAAGATTCTTTTGTCAAAGTTTGGCCGTCATTTTGATGTCAACCCAAAGGGATGGAGGCTCTTTTCTGATCTACTTGAAAATGCAGCCTACGGTATGGAAATTGTCACTCCCCTTTTCCCTCAATACTTTGTTTTCATAGGTGCCGCTGCTGGTGCTGGTCGTTCTGCTGCCGCTCTTATTCAGGTACCTTCACATTCTTCTTTCACACATTCAATTCCAAAGTCTTGATCCTTTTTTTTTTTTAGATAAAACCTCAAACTTCACATGACTAAACTTTTCAAGATCAATTGTAAAATCCTTGAAGAAGATATCTGTTATGGCTAACAAAGATTCTGAAAACTAAATTTGAAACCAAGGAATTATACTTTAATCTCAAAATATGCAATTAGGCAAAGATAATATTGGTGGAAATGACTGCAATCCTCTAAATTACATGTCTACAGGCTGCTACAAGGAGTTGCTTTTATGCTGGTTTTGCTGTGCAGAGGAACTTTGCAGAGGTATGTCTATATAATTAACCACCAACAATAAATTTTCTGATTATATTTTTATAAATGCTAAAGTTAGTACCAGTGGAGTACAAGACCAACTTTTGATTCTCTTGTTTCTTTATTTTGAAGTGTGGTATGTGTGACCTGCTTCAGTAAATCTGTTAAATATAAAATATAGTCAAAAGAACTACTGTAAAATTTATTGGAGGAGTTGGAATATTTAATAATAGATCTGGTGTTTTCTTATTCGAGGTAATTGCAAAAGGGGAAGCACAAGGTATGGTGAGCAAGTTCATCGGAATTACTCTTGGGATAGCATTAGCTAACAAAATTGGTTCTTCTGCTCCTTTGGCGCTTTGTTCCTATGCTGTTATAACTGCAATTCACATGTACTGCAACCTAAAATCATACCAGTCTATTCAACTCAGGACCCTTAATCCATACCGAGCATGTAAGTTTTCTTTTCCCTTCAATTCCTTTCTGGGATAACAGTGCCAAATTTAATGTACCAATTCAGTTCAAACTTATACCAGTAAATTATTGCCTATTTCTAATTGTCTAATTGATATACTAAACCAAAACCTCGATGTATGTTTCATTATGTTATATTTTTTTTAATATGGTTGGACAGGTTTGGTGTTCAGTGAATATTTGCTAAGTGGACAGGTTCCTTCAGTGAAGGAAGTCAATGACAAGGAACCCTTCTTCCCAAGCTTCCCGTATCTCACCGTGTGTAAGGTATCCCCACTTTACTACTTGACTTTTAACCAAGATAAAATTATTTTCATTTTAGTTCTGTGCTGTCATCATTATATATCATTGCTTACTGAGCACCTTGTGTGCAAATTACCAGCTGCCACATGGTCATTTACTCATTTTTTAATTCATTTCTATCCCACACTCTTTCTTTGGTATCTCAAATAAGATATTGACAGGATTGTTGATTTTGTTTATTTTTTTTGTATTGGTTCTGTGAAAGGGCCATTCTGAGATATTGTCCTCAGAAGCGAAGGATGCAGCAGCTGTCATTTGTCGCCGGTTAAAACTTGGTTGTAAGCTAAGTGAAGTTATAAACAACAAGCTGGATGCAGTTGCATTATTTGAGCTCTTCAAAGATGAAGGCTACATACTAACTCAAAATGATGGGAAATTCTGTGTAAGTTTCCCCTCTGTCGATAATTTTTCTCTTCAATATTTCACGCCTTTTCAAGTGTTACTTTACTAGAGTAAACTATGAAATAGTAAACCTTTCTATCAGTAATTTGTATAAAAAAATAAATGATTGAATTGCATGTAGATAATTCTGAAGGAGAAGTGCTCGACAGAAGACATGCTGAAGTCGGTGTTTCAGGTGAATTACCTGTACTGGCTGGAAAGAAACATGGGTTTTGAACAGAGGTCGGCAGCAGAGGAGTGCGGTCCTGGTGGCATGTTGCATATGTCACTGGACTACGTCAGCAGGGAGTTAATGCATGCAAAGTGTGATGCTGAGCAAACCGGGTGGGATACCCATGCACTCATTGCCAGGCCGTTACCCAACAGAATCCGTTCCCCTCTCTGATGAGTCTGATTCTCATTCGTAATGATTTCTTTCATTTTCCTTTTTTGTTTTTCTTTCTTTTATTAATGGATTGAGGAAGCTCCTGACAACCGGAGTTCAAGCAATGGCTTCTTGTCAGAAGATGATATAATTGCAGGAAGCAATCTGAACTAATTAATTTGACGGACAATCGACCCAATCAACAAAACCAATCTCCTGTCTCAAGCCGGATGTGGTTCAGAAAGGAAAGAGTAAGTCAAATGGATATTGCTTTCTACAATCAAGGTCTTGCTGTTATTTTATTGTAAAGCCATTTGTCTTCGTCAATGAGGAAATGTGTTGATTGCTCTATTGCACTAAATCTTAGTTGTTAATCAAATGTAACAACAAATTTTGAAATATATGTTAAGAATTATAATGCTAAGGTCAGCATTGTCTATGTACATGCAGTACTCAGCTCTGGGTTCTGTGAAATGCTGGAAATGGTCCTATGTTTTCCAAACAGCTACTACTCTTTAGAAAGCCAGGATGAAAGCATAAGTTGTTTTTATTTGGACCATTTTCATTTTGCCTGAGTTTTAGTTTCGAACAACTATTCTTTACAAATTCCAATGTGGTTCAACATATATATATTATTTTGACTTCTACATGTTCTGATGTACAATATTTTTTTTTTAAGATTTGATACTCAATTTTGGAAAATTACTTATATGCATTTCGATATTCTCGTATGATATACTGCACCGTTATTTTTGGAATACATGGTAATATAATATTCCTGAGCTTAGTTTTTAGGAACAAAGTCGTTAGTGGGACTGTATCATTACAGAAACCAAATAAATTGCAAGTGCATAAAAAAAAAAAAACAAAAAGAAGTGAATTGAATGAACCAAGTTATGTTTACCCCAAAGAATAAAATTCTTAATGAAGACTCAAAGAAGAGAAACAGAGACAGGCATCAGCATCAGACATTTGCAAAGAGCTTGTAGTTTTTAGCATCCAAAGCTATCTGACGAACAGCGGAGATGGAAGCTAGCATTGTCAGAATTGTAAAGACAGCAATAAGAAGTGTGTTTAGCCAAAAGACGAGGCTACGTCGGGACGGTTTGAAAGTGATGTTGTAGAAGATTGAAGGGAGAACAAAGTCGAGAGGCATAAAGCCGAAAGCACCGAGGATTGCATTGATATCTCCAAAAAACGGGAGCATCGCTGCTATTGTTGTTGCCGTGGCAATTGCTGCTGACCGCAGTAGTATCCGTGGAATGACATTGCGGGCAGAGAACTGATGCTTGGTTGCATCAACTGAGAGGCTTTCCAACACATCATTTGTAGGTTGCAGGTATACCTAAATCAAAATTAATTAATTAATTAATGTATCATTTAGCTGTCTACTATGCTGGTTATTTGGTTAAGATAACTACTAAAGTTGAACTGTCGTACGGTGGCGACAGCAGAGAGCTGGAGCAGAGGGAAGATGTTAGACAAGTAGACGAGCCACTCGGGTGCAAGATTGACTCCATCGGCCGTAAAATTGCTGATGATAGAACTTTCTGACTGGTTTCCGAATGCCCAATATCCCGATATGCTGACGCTGAAGAACGTGACGATCACTACGGTATAACACATCCCTAGCCCCTTGAACATCTTTCCGGTCACCGGTGGAGATATAGTTGCTTGTATCTCGGGAATGATTCCGTTTCCGAATGTGGTGGCGATGATGGCAATGGCATTGAACACTCCGAAAGTGCGCTTCGTGCTGCTACCTAAAACGGAGTAGTCTCTTGTGGGGGCTTTATCGGAGTGTCCGATGTAGATGGAGCCAGCGGTGGCACAGAGGCTGTAGGCAAGGCAGAGCACGAGCGAGATGAGATTTACATGCCGCAAGGAGTGGAACGACGGCATCTGAGCCAGAACTAGCGAGAAAACGCCGAAGATGATAATAAATTGGTAGAGCTCCATGCTGCCCTCTGGATTTGCAATCAGATATATGGCCTACAATGCATCAAATTAAGCAAGCAGATTAATTAATCAAAATTAAAGAGTAATTAATGCGTTGATATATATATGAGGAGGGATCCGATTACACCTTTTTTGGTGACACACTTTGACACCTACCATTTTCAAAGTCCAAATAGTCGATTCAAACCGTTCAACATGATGGATATATTAAAATGTGCTTGGAGATCAAATTTTACATTTTTTTGAATTTTTTTGCTATTTATTAAGATGGTTACAAAAATCATTGTTTTCAGACCATTGAAAAACAGCGATTTTGTAACAATCTTAATAAATAGTAAAAAAATTCAAAAAAATGTAAAATTTGATCTCCAAGTACATTTTAATATGGTGATCATGTTGAACGGTTCGGATCGACTGTTTGTTTGAAATTGCAAAATTGACCTATATAAAAAACGGTGTCATGATGTGTCACCAAAAAAGGTGTAATTGGATCCCTCCTCTATATATATATATACATACCTTCATGCTCTGGCCTGCTAGAAGAATGGATCCCACCACAGCGCCGAAGCAGACTGCGAATTGAATGGGACCCACATAATACCGTCCCCATCCCGGCCCTACACATCAACCAATTAATTAATTTCAACTAATTAATTAATTAATATGATAAGATCATCTATCTTCTATATATCTTTTGGTACCACTACCATAATGTAAATAGTATATATATACTAATTAGTTATTGGTACCTACCGAGGATATCGCCATATCCCTGAACCGCAGCTGGCGCCGACCGATCTGAGCGTGGTGCTCCAGGACGTGAGAGATGAGGTTGTAAGAGTAGAAGCTGACGGCGGCCCCAAGCACAAGGCACACCACTCCCCCTGCCCACCCAAGCGATGCAAACGCAAATGGCAAGCTCAGCAGCGCCGGCGCCACAATTGCCGTCGTCATATGGTACCCACAATGGATCCATGACCCTGCAAGTGCAAAGCCACAAGGCTAGCATTAAAACGTTTGTTCCAGAGCCGTAGTGCAATCAATTAGTTTCCGACTTCCAAAGTCAAAACGGTCGATCCAAACCGTTAGATCTGATCTTTATATTAAAATGTGCTTGGAGACCAAATTTTATATATATCACCGGATGGAATTCGTATCATCTGCATTAACTCAAAAGAGAATCTTTTGAGTTAATGTATTTCGACTATCCGATCTGTTTTAAAATTCATGAAATTAGATCTGCACTAATATTAAAAAGCTCCTATATTATAAGTACGAGCTGGATTAAATTCGTTTAAAATTAAACGGTTGAAATTCAGATTTCCTTTTGAGGTAATGCAGAAGATACGGATCCGATTCCAGTGAAGTGAGGTCGCAATCAGTTGAAGGATTCAATGAACGAGTCATAGTCGTTGAATCTTTTGTTCTTTCAACTTTCAACTTTTCAACAGCGTCTTCCTTCTTTCACTCCAAGCCCCAACTCTGTTTTCTTTCTTGGACTATGAACTAACAATTTTTAAATGCACAAGTGACGGAGTCCATCTCTCTCTCTCTCTCTCTCTATATATATATATATATATATATATATATATATAGGTAGGTTAGGTGACGAAGGACAAGTAGCTAACTAGGCAACTATATATAGCTTATTTTAATTGATTCTCTTCTTCATGAAGAACCATAGTAAAACTTAAAAGAGAAGGAAATGAAAAAGAAAGAAGGACCCTTTGATTGGAGGACGAAGAGAGCCCCGGCATCCAAATTGGTTTTGTTGTTGTGATGATTTGAATTTGCACTTGCACTTGAACTCTTATTCATCTCTTCATCTTTCATCGTCGTTGTCGTTGTGTAATTTGGATGCAATGTTCCCATCTCTATAGCTACAGTACCTTTCTAAATAATTTAACCTCCTCTTTTTTCTTCAATGGAGATTGCTACCTCTCTAGCTAGTTGTCGCAATAGCAATACAAACGACTTCAGACTTCCACCATCCACAGTCCACACACACATATATACAATTTAAGTGGTAGAGAGGAGAGGAGAAACAAGAGACCAGAGGCCAGAGGGGAGACCTTTCTTAATATTAATAATTAAATATGTATTAATGTATGAGGAGGGTTCCAATGCACCCAAATGTCTATGCTCCCAATACACCCACTCTTTTATCTGTATTTTCAAAGTCCTAACAGTCGATCCGAACCGCTCAACATGATCTTCATAATAAAATATGCTTGGAGACCAAATTTTATATTTTTTGAGAATTTTTTTTACTATATTTTAAGACAGGTACAAAATCATTGTTTTAAGGAGATTCTGGACCATTTGATAAAAGTGATTTTATATTTGTTTTAAAAAATAGTAAAAAAATTATAAAAAATATAAAATTTGGTCTCTAAGCATATTTTATTATAAAGATCATGTTGAGCGGTTCGGATCGACTGTTCGGACTTTGAAAATGCAGATAAAAGAGTGGGTGCATTGGGAGCATAGAAATTTGGGTGCATTGGAACCCTCCTCATAATGTATTGCACATTTAGGGGAGACGCTTAAGTTCGGCAACATAAGATTAAGTCTTCTTAAACTTTTTTTCACCTCTTTTAGTTTCTTTAGTCGCTTAATTTTTTTCAAACACCGGCTCCTTAGTAAGGATTAAGATCCCCTCCTTTAACCTCATTTTGTCTGAATCTTAATTATTTGTCCGAGTCTTAAGACACATCTACTTCAGAATTAAGTCTCATTTTCTTTTACCTCTGAATTAAGACAACCAAACATGAGTTCCTTAGTGCGGATTAAGATTTAATCCTACTTGTGTTGCTGAACGGACTTAGTAGAATCAATTCATTCATTTATACCGTATTAGATAACTCTATATAAATAAGATATTTACTCCGGTACTATACCACTTTTTAGAATACTAATATACGCCAAAGCGAACAGAGCAATGAGCTTTGCCGACTGCTCTGTTCAATGTAATTGGTTTGGCAACACTAAAATAATACAAGGAGAGTATATATTGAAGGATGTAATTAATAGGGGGAACAAATAACAATTGAAGCCAGGCTGGGCCCATACCATATGAAGATGAAGTCCATGGTTGCTTTCACATTTAACAAACCACAACTCATACTACACTTGTTAATATATTATATGTTAATTTGTCCTAATTAATAATTTTGGAGTAAGCACGGCACCCATTTGACTTATGGGCACATAATAGTTATTCCAAAATTTACTATAACTTTTATTATATGCCAATTTATTTCTACTTACGATATATATATATATAGGAAGTGGCTACGGTGTTACGCGTAGCATAGAGGGCCTCTGTGCTATGGCTCAATATTTAAGTTTTCAAAATCCTAACAGTTGATCCGAACCGTTCAACATGATCTCCATATGAATATGTACTTGCAGACCAAATTTATATTTTTTTTAATTTTTTTACTATTTTTTTAGATATGTAGAAAATCACTTGATCTGAATGGTACACAATTTTCAGATCAAGTGATTTTCTACCTATCTAAAAAAATAGTAAAAAAATTCTAAAAAATGTAAAATTTGATTGCAAGTACATATTCATATGGAGATCATGTTGAACGGTTCGGATCGACCGTTAGGATTTTGAAAACTCAAATATTGAGTCGTAGCACAAAGGCCCTCTATGCTATGCGTAGCACCGTAGCCACTTCTTATATATATATATATATATATATATATATATATATATGAGGGATCCAATTACACCTTTTTTGGTGACACATCATGACACCGTTTTTTATATAGGTTAATTTTGCGATTTTAAAATCCAAACAGTCGATCCGAACCGTTCAACATGATCACCATATTAAAATGTGCTTGGAGATCAAATTTTACATTTTTTTGAATTTTTTTACTATTTATTAAGATGGTTACAAAATCGCTATTTTTCAATGGTCTGAAAACAACGATTTTTGTTACCATCTTAATAAATAGCAAAAAAATTCAAAAAAATGTAAAATTTGATCTCCAAGCACATTTTAATATATCCATCATGTTGAACGGTTTGAATCGACTATTTGGACTTTGAAAATGGTAGGTGTCAAAGTGTGTCACCAAAAAAGGTGTAATTGGATCCCTCCTCTATATATATATATAGAGAGAGCTGGGCTATGGTGAGTTGCGAAGTAAGATGTCATTTTTACTTCACGCTTATATTTTTATTTTGAAAATCTAAACGACCGATCCGAACCGCTCAACATGTTCTCCATATTGAAATGTGCTTGGAGACCAAATTTTATAATTTTTGAAATTTTTTTACTATTTATTAAGCCACTTTGAAAATCGCTGATCAAATGGTCCAGAATTTTTTACTGTTCATCCGGATCTGCGATTTTCAAAGTGGCTTAATAAATAGTAAAGAAATTCAAAAAAATATAAAATTTGGTCTCCAAGCACATTTCAATATGGAGAACATGTTGAGCGGTTCGGATCGGTTGTTTAGATTTTTAAAATGGAGTATGAGCGTGAAGTAAAACGACGTTTTACTTCACAACTCACCATAGTCAATCTCTCTCTCTCTCTCTCTCTATATATATATATAGGAATGGGCTATGGTGAGACGTGGAGTAAAACAAGTTTTACTTCACGCTTCATTATTTCTATTTTAAAAATCCAAACAACCAATTCGAACCGTTCAACATGATCTCCTTGGGTTTCAGAAGAAGCACCACATATGTAAGTCCTGGATTTCAAAATTAAGTCCAAGTGGTACCCAAGTCGTGTTTTTTTATAATTATTATTATTCCAATTAAGCGCTAGCTAACTACGCAATTTATTGATTGGGCATGCGCGTGTATCACATTGATGATTGATCAAAAACAAAAAAAAAGAGTCAAGACTCTTTAGTTGACAAATAGATCACCGGATGGAATTCGTATCTTCTGCATATTCTCTTTTGAGTTAATGTATTTTGATCATCCGATCTGTTTTAAAATTTATGTGAACTAGATCTGCATTAATATTAAAGGACCTCTTATGTTATAAGTACGAGCCGGAAAATTAGACGGTTGAAATTCATTAACTCAAAAGATTTCCTTTTGAGTTAATGCAGAGGATACGGATCCGATTCCAGTGAAGTGAGGTCGCAATCAGTTGAAGGATTCAATGAACGAGTCATAGTCGTTGAATCTTTTGTTCTTTCAACTTTCAACTTTTCAACAGCGTCTTGCTATCAAGCTCCAGTTCTTTATTGACTCCAAGCCCCAACTTTGTTTTCTTTCTTGGATTATGAACTAACAATTTTTAAATGCACAAGTGACGGAGTCCATAATTGGATGAATTGAATATACTTATATATTATATACACCTAATCATACAATAATTGTCATACCTTTTTTAAAAATTACATATTTACTAGGTGCACATAGTGTATTGACAAAATTCATGGACCGCCGGATCGGACTGTGCCCCAAACCCGCCCCGGACCGCGGTTCGGCATGGTCCGGTTCTGGGACGGGGCGGATTGGTTTTTTCAAAAAAAAACCCGCACTAACCCGGACCGGCCTAACCCGCGAACCCGTTCCGGACCGGACTGCCAACCCGCGTAACCCGCGAACCCGCCTAACCCGCACCCTTTACTCGCCTAACCCGCACCCAAACCCGCCTAACCCGTGCCCGGACCCGCCAACCCGCGCCCGAACCCGCCTAACCCGCCCCTGGACCCGCCAGACCCGCTTGACCGTCCGATTTGACAGATTACTGTAGCAATTCGAATTTTTTTGAATCCAACGGCTCCAAAATTACTGTAGCAATCCGAATTTCCTCCCTAATCAAAACTCTATAAATTACACCCCATTCTTCTCATTTTCACACCAAACTCTTATAATTCTCAATCTTTTATTCTCTCAAATTCTCAATCTCATACTATCATTATTTTTATTTTCATTGTTCCCAAATTTTAATTTAATTATTAGGAAAAAAAATTAGTTGCAAATTTATTCTATTCCGCAAAGCTGCAAGATTTAGTTGCAAATTTATTTCATCCGCAAAAGCGCAAGATTTTCCCACAAAATTTGAAGGTTAGATTTGTTTCATGTTATATTTATTTTTTGTTAGATTAAATAGGTTATATTTATTGTAAATAGGTTAGAATTAATTTAAATTCGTTTTTTTTAAATATGTTAGTTTTGTTATAAATAGGTTAGATTTATTTTTAAAATAGGTTAAATATGTTAGATTTATTTTCAAGTATGTTAGATTTATTTTTAAATAGGTTATATATAGTTTAAAATATGTTAGATTTATTTTATTGTAAATAGGTTAGAATTAATTTAAATTCGGTTTTTTTTAAATATGTTGGTTTTGTTATAAATAGGTTAGATTTATTTTTAAAATAGGTTAAATATGTTAGATTTATTTTTAAGTATGTTAGATTTATTTTTAAATAGGTTATATATAGTTTAAAATAGGTTAGATTTATTTTTGAACATGTTAGATTTATTTTTGAAATATGTTAGGTTTTGTTATAAGTAGGTTAGATTTATTTTTAAAATAGCTTAAATATGTTTGATTTATTTTTAAATAGGTTAGATTTATTTTTAAATAGGTTATATTTGTTTTAAAAAAGGTTAGGTTTATTTTTTGAATATATTAAATATGGTAGATTTTTTGAATAAATAGGTTAGATTTCTTTTAAATTCGGTTTTATTTTTTTCCGAATTTTTTATTTATATCTAAAAAATAAATAAAATTACAAAACATAACCAAGTTTGAGGCGAAATTCGAAATATACCCAAACCAGAAAAAAAATTTCCAGATTCAACGTCTAACTCCGGAAAAAAAATTTCCGGACTTAACAATTTTTTTTTTTTTTTAGATATTCCGGATAAAATTTTTCCGAAATTAACAATATATATATATAGAGAGAGAGAGAATGGCTAATATCAAAACGTTTGTTCCTGGGCTCAGGAACAAACGATTCCGTTCTCCCATTTCCAAAGTTCAAACAACAAATCCAAACCGTTAGATGTTCAATCTATATTAAAATGTGCTTGGAGACCAAATTTTACATTTTTTGGAATTTTTTTACTATTTATTAAGCTGGTTTGAAAACCGTTGTTTTTCAATGCTGCAGAAATTTCATAAAAACAGCGATTTTCAAACTAGCTTAATAAATAGTAAAAAAATTCCAAAAAATATAAAATTTGGTCTCCAAGCACATTTTAATATAGATTGAACATCTAACGGTTTGGATTTGTTGTTTGAACTTTGGAAATGGGAGAACGGAATCGTTTGTTCCTGAGCCCAGGAACAAACGTTTTGATATTAGCTATTCTCTATATATATATATATATATATATTTTTTTTTTTTAAAGATTTCGGAAATTTTTTTCCGAACTTAACAAATTTTTTTTTTTTAAGAGAAAAATAGCTAAAATACTGAAATCTAACACTAAAAAATCGAATTGTTTTTTTACTACGAATAGGGCCGATTTTGTGCTAAAATACGGTAAATTTACTAAAATGCTGAAATTATAATAATTATGTAGAATTATGCTAAAATACGATAAATTACGCTAAATTACGTATGAATGGGGCTTATTTTGTGGCATCTTTCATAAATCATAAAAAATAGTAAAAAAAATTCCAAAAATAATAAAAATTGGTATTCTAAAAGTTCATTACATAACTAATTTACTGAGCTACGTAGATTGAATAATATAAATGAAAATCTTAATCGGAAACTTCAACTGAAGTTTTGAGGCTCTTCCCTTTGTTTTTTGGCGATTCTGAATTTGGCAATTCAACATCGTGGGCACGGATGATGCGCATTTTCGCAAGTTTTCCGAAAAGTGGTCATTTACTGAAATCGGATACTCGAGCGCCGTTTTATGGCCGTTTGAAGTTTCGTCGTCGTTTTTCGCCTTCTCAGTGAAGATATCATCCCTATTCGTACGTAATTTAGCGTACTTTACCGTATTCTAGCATAATTCTACATAATTATTGTAATTTAGTGTAATTCAGCATAAATCAAGTAATTTAGCTTGTTTTAGTATAAATATGCTAATTATATATAAAAAAATGTAATCTAGCAAATATTTAAAAAAACAATTCGATTTTTTAGTATTAGATTTCAGAATTTTAGCTATTTTGATAATTCTAAATTATTCTACACCATTTTAAAAAAAATTTAATTAATTTAACAAATATTTAAAAAAACAATTCGATTTTTTAGTGTTAGATTTCAGTATTTTAGCTATTTTGATAATTTCTAAATTATTCTACACCATTTTGAAATTTTTTAAATTAATTTAACAAATATTGAAAAAAACAATTCGATTTTTTAGCGTTAGATTTCAGTATTTTAGCTATTTTTCTCTTACAAAAAAAAAAAAATTTGTTAAGTTCTGAAAAAAATTTCCGGAATCTCTAAAAAAATAATAATAAAAAAAATATATATATATTATTAATTTCGGAAAAATTTTATCCGGAATCTCTAAAAAAAAAAAAAATTGTTAAGTCCGGAAATTTTTTTTCCGGAATTAGAGTTCAATTTCCGGAAAATTTTTTTCCGGTTTGGGTATATTTCGAATTTCGCCTCCAACTTGGTTATGTTTTGTAATTTGATTTATTTTTTGGATATAAATAAAAAATTCGGTATTTTTTTAATAGGTTAGCTTTATTTATAAATAGCAGTGTTCTAAATAGCGCGCTATAGCGTTTTTGGACCCCAAACGCTACGCTACGACATCAAAATGCGCTATTTGCGCTACGGCCGCTATAGCGGCCGCTACAACGCTATAGCGGTCCGCTACAGCGCTATTTGCGCTATACAATATGAGTTTTTTTTATTTTTTATTTTTAAGCAATTTATATGGGTTTTAAATTAAGATAAAAAAAATCTCAAACCGAAATTGAATTTGTTGCTACTTGCTACAAATAAATCAATTTGAAATTGGGAATAGAAATTGAAATTTGAATAGAAAAAAAGTCCAAACCGGAATTAAAATTTGAATAGAAAAAAAAAATAGATTATGTCATGAATCATGATACTTAAGATATTTTTAATAGAAAAAATCGATAGTTTATGATATTACTATGGATATTTTGAACCGCAATTTGGACTTTGTATGGGTTCAATATGAATATTATAATTTCTTAATTACTTTGGAGTTATTTATTGTTCTATGAGACCTTAGATAATGTTGATATTTAGTACAAATATTGAATATACGAAATGTAAAAAAAAAAACGCTATTTGGAATAGCTTCCGCTATAGCGACGCTATTCGCTATAGCTTTTTTTTTAGCCTTCCCGCTACGACGCTATAAACGCTATTTAGAACCTTGATAAATAGTTTAGATTTATTTTTGATATAGGTTAGATTTATTATAAATTGGTTAGATTTATTTTATATTCGGTTTTATTTTTTTAATAGGTTAGATATATTTTTAAATAGGTTATATTTATTTTTAAAATAGCTTAAATATGTTAGATTTATTTTTAAATATGATAGATTTATTTTTAAATAGGTTAGATTTATTTTTAGAACTCCGACTATGTTATTTTACATAGCCGGTCCTAAATCCGGAATAAAGGAGGAGGGTAACTTTTGTTTTCAAATCAATTGTTTTAAAATAATTCGGTTTTAAAGATCAAATAATTCGTATTTTTTTCCTAAAGTAATTGATTTAAGGAATTTTTGTAATATCAAAACCGAATTTTATTTCCTATTATTCTTATGAAGTAAATATTTATTTTAAATAGTTTCTTTTTAAATAATTTATTTTTGGGCACTGGACTGACAACATGAATGTGGTGGTCCATCGAGGTGATAAAACATCAAGAAAAGATATAATGAATGCATTTTTTCCATGTTTTATCAACTTGATACACCACCATATTCATGCTCTCAGTCTAGCGTCCATGATACATTTTCGAAAAAAATGATCTAATTCAGTTTTGTTTTTAAATCAATTGTTTTAAAAATAAATCAGTTTTATTTCCTATTATTCTTATGAAGTAAATATTTATTTTAAATAGTTTCTTTTATTTTCTATTAGATTTATATTTTATTATAACAAAATTTGTTCGGTTCAAAACTTCAAATAATAAACTTATTGAATTGGAAAAAAAACAACAGCAAAAAAAAAAATCACAAAAACAGAACCGAAAAAAAAATAGCAAAAAAAAAAAAAAAAAACTGAACCGGACTGCCCGGGACCATGGGCCATGGACAGGACGGTCTTGCCCCCCCCCCCCCCCCCCCCCCATTTGAACCCGCCCGGGACTGGACCGTTTTCAAAACATTGCACAGCTATTAGGTAAGACTGGATGCGCAGCTAATAGCTACGTCGTTTTATTATATGTCGTTCATTGTACCGTTATTTATTAACTATAAAAATAATGCAATAGAAAGGATAACAAGAAAAAAAAAAATATAACTACTGATAACATATATGAGAAATCAAAATATAACTACTGATAACATATATGAGAACAAAAATATATAACTACTGATAACATATATGAGAAATCAAAATAAGTACAAAATATAAAGTCTTTAACATAACCACAGTGACAAGACTCGCGTTTTATTCGCGTTTAATTAGCGAATAAAATGTTTTTAGGGTGTTTCCGAACCGAATGGCATATTATTCGTTGACCGAACCTTTAACCGAATAAAACGCGAATAAAACGAATTTTACGAATAATACGCGTTTTTTTCAAAAAAAATTCGGAAAGAAAATTTGAAATATCGCGGGCACAGTACCGACGACATTTGAAATTTCAAAAAATCACGACATTTCCCCAGGCAGCAGTGCAGCACCACATTTCCCCAGGCAGGCAGCACCACGTGAACCTTTCATTTCTCCATTTTGTTAAATTTTTTACTATGTTGATCTTCTGTGGCAAATACAAGGAGTATATCGTATAGTAAATCATTGGTAATGAATTAAATATGCACTGAGATCTTGTATTGTAATTCCAAATCATTCCCGAATTATACCCGAATTATTCCCGAATCACGAATTTTTGACCCTGCCGAACCGAACCCGAATTATTCATTTGTTACTATGAACATAACAACTAATAAAAGATAAAACTATTTCGAACTCGGGGTGAATGTAACCCTGCGACGCTGCTCCCTCCAGGTTTATTATGGAGTGCCGTAGGATTCTCTTCCTGGATCTCACACGGTAGGTGCTACGATTTGGTACAAACAAGGTTTTTTTAATTAAATTTTGATATAATCTTGAAAATTCGGACACTTTTGGACTTTTGGTACATTTTGGCATTAAGTTTAGGCAATTTTTTCCTAATTCCTTTAGTTCATTTTGGTATTATTTTAATAAAATTTGATACAATTTTGATAATTTTGAATTGTTTTAGTTTTATACAGGTCTCAGATGCGCAGCTAATAGCTGCGCAAATCCCAGACATGCAATGCAGCTATTAGTTGCGCACCAAAAATGGTGGAACGCTAATAGCTAGTTGTGCAACTTGCCTGGCTGGTGTGCAGCTAATAACCGTATAAATTAATGAGGAAATATTAAAGGCTCTTGAATTTAAATGTACATATATTTAATATTAAAAGAGGAGGGATAAATTTTCAATTGGAATTTCTGTGACTAATATACATCAAATTTTACCAAAAACAAACATAATAACTTGTTAATAAATTACTATATATTGATATACAAATTAACATCACATTCTGAGTATTGGCTAATCTTCAAAAGAAAAATAAAAGTTGTGTTCTCTTGGTTGGCATTTCAACAATTAAACTATGAGGAGGGTTCTAATGTCTTCAATTTTTTTTGTCTCCATCATGTCTTTATTTTTAAAACTGTAATAACTCAAAATTTAAATCATAAACATCAAACTAAAACTGTTAGATATGATCTATGTTATCTTCTCTATGTGCTCATAAAATATTATGATATTTCAATTTTATTTTTGTATGAATAAATAAGTTGAAAAAACAACGTCTAGAAATTATCTACATTAGTACGTTTTTACAAGCTTTTGATGACAACCTAAACAAAGTTAAAATATCATAGTTTTTACACATGCATAGATAAAATGATCATATCCAATGGTTTTGATTTGACTTTTAATTTTTAAATTTTAAGTTAATAAAAAAATTTAAAATGAAGGTACGATAGAGATACAAAAAATGAAAGGCATTTGAACTCCAAAGGTAGTCATGGATTTCGCCGAAATTTTTATTAATATCCTAAAAAAAATACCAAATCTACCCTCCGCATTGAATTTTTTTTTTGAAATAACCTAACCGCCTCATGTTGGGACGGTTTGCTTTTTTTGAAATCTACCCACAGTGGGGCGGTTTGCTATAAATATATATATAGAGAGAGCAGAACTAGGGTGTTCCTAAGCTCACCAAGCCCTTCGTGAGCTCGACTCTAAAACCTATCGAATTGATTTCAAACGACATTTCCAAACCGTTAGATGTTCAATCTATATTAAAATGTGCTTGGAGACCAAATTTTACATTTTTTGGAATTTTTTTACTATTTATTAAGATGGTTTGAAAATCGTTGTTTTTATTAAAATTCTGCACCATTGAAAAACAGCGATTTTCAAACCATCTTAATAAATAGTAAAAAAATTCCAAAAAATGTAAAATTTGGTCTCCAAGCACATTTTAATATAGATTGAACATCTAACAGTTTGGAAATGTCGTTTGAAGTCAATTCGATAGGTTTTAGAGTCGAGCTCACGAAGGGCATGGTGAGCTTAGGAACACCCTAGTTCTACTATATATATATATTAGAGATGTTTAGTGTGTTTCGAATGAATGTTTGCTATGAAAATTGGTATTCTACATTTTCGAAAAAAGAAATGAAAAACTTAATCGGAAACTTCAACGCAAGTTTTGAGGCTCTTCCCTTTGTTTTTTGGCAACTTTAGATATGCATTTGTCAATTTTACGTCTCCAATAGGTGCCAGGCGGCTGTTCAAGTATTTGCATAATCACCGTTATGCTGGATCCAATAAGGTGTGCCAATTGAATATTGCGCGGATCCAGGTAATATATAGTTTTGTTAGATTGATCCAATTTAACTGTTTTATTTTCTCCTTTTTAGAATTTAGGTTTATGTGTTAGTCGTTGAATTAGAAATTGTGGGGAATTATTTTTTAATTGAAGTATCATTTGATTTAGGATTATTTCTGGTGAAGCAATTTGTTCGAATATCTCTTTTGGATTTGTTTTGTGTGTTGTTCATTTGGATGTGGTACTTGATGTTTCGGGCTATATTAGCGTAGCTACACTGTTTCGCTATCTTTGCTTGTAATATGTGGCCTGAAAGATATTAAGCTGTTTAGAAAAACAATTTCTTGGGGAAACTGTCTATATGTAGGATAATATTTTATCTAATATTTACAGTAATGTATAGTCTCATCTCAAGTGAGTGCTCTTTTGATGTTGTTAATTAGATGAGTACTAATATTTTATCTAATATTTATAGTAGTTTCTAGTGATGCTCCAACATGGTATTCGGCTTATTATGTCTTGATGTGTCCATTATTTATGAGACCTATAAGGCTATAACAAGTTGAGGTTACAAATTAGAATGGCTCTTCGAAGTAATCTAATGTAATAGGATCTTGTGGGGCACCGCACATTCCATCACAAAATCTGATCGATGTAACAACACAGAATCCGATCCTTGCAAAAGATCAGATGATCATTATCTGTAATAATCATCTTAACTCTTGTCGATCATTTATATTTTTTAAATTGATTACGTATTATATATACTCATCTAGGATATGTGTCATTAGATGGAAATATTAAGATCTCTAAATATATATATATAGAGAGAGAGAGACACACACAGTGAGTGGCTAATATCAAAACGTTTGCACCAAGGCCCTCGTGCAACCAAGTTGTTTTCAGATTTTCAAAGTCCAAACGGTCGATCCAAACAGTTAGATGTGATCTCTATATTAAAATTTGCTTGGAGACCAAATTTTACATTTTTTGGAATTTTTTTACTATTTATTAAACCACTTTGAAAATTGCTGATCACATGGTCCAGAATTTGATTGCACTGTTTTTACTGTTCACCTGGATCAGCAATTTTCAAAGTGGCTTAATAAATAGTAAAAAAATTCCAAAAAATATAAAATTTGGTCTCCAAGCAGATTTTAATATAGATTGAACATATAACGGTTTGGATCGACCGTTTGGATTTTGAAAATCCAAAAACAACTTAGTTGCACGAGGGCCTTGGTGCAAACGTTTTGATATTAGCCACTCTCTATAGACACACACTAAATACTAAACATTCATTCGATACACACTAAACATGTCTAAAAAAAAAAGATTATAGTGGAGCCGTTTGGTAACAAGAAAAAAAAAACCGCTCTAATATGGGACAGTTTGGTTATTTTTTTTTAAATTTCAATGCAAAAGGTTTAGGATTTAGGGTATATATAATAGGCGGGATAAAACAGAACAGAGTAAATGGAAATCGGATCCCTAAAGTAACTCAAATTTTGAGTTTGAATCTGGACCGTCCGATCTGCTCTGGATCGAAATGAAAGAGAATTCTGATCGGACGGTTCGGATTTAAACTCAAAATTTGGGTTCCTATACGGGGTCTGACCCGGAATGGAATTCGATGTGATCGGTAAAAAATAAAAAGCAAAAAAAAACCAGAGAGAAGTGTAAAGAAGCCGACATTTTTATTAATACCCCACGTTAATTAAAGATTATTAAAAATACCCACGGTCCCCGAAAATTTTTAAAAATGCCCCTCCCGGCCATTTAATGGCCGGTACCGAATAAAATGCCCTACCGGCCATTTAATGGCCGGTTCCGATTAAAATCCCCTACCGGCCATTTAATGGCCGGTTCCGCCGAAAATTAAAATCTATATATTGGAGGCAGCAGCGAAATTTTGGTATCAAAACTCATTTTATCAGATTTTACACTATCTCTCCTCGATTGAGTTTTTTCTTCAAGATTTCTTCTTCTCTTCTCAAATTTGCAAGTAAGTCCTTCTAATTATAATTATTATTTTTTGTAGTCCAATATGGTTATGTAATGTTAGAATTTGTTAGTAATTACCAAAATTAGAATAATTTGTTAGTAATTACCAAAATTAGAATAATTTGTTAGTAATTACCAAAATTAGAATAATTTGTTGTAATTAGAGAGTAATTAGTGTAATTAGTCAAATTTTGGGTTTACGGTTTATGATTTTGGATAATTTATTTTAATTTAGTATAATTAGAATTAGTGACCATATTTAAGCATATTTTATGATATTTTACCAAAATTATGATAATTAAGTCTAATTTTTGGCAATTTAGCATAATTAGGATAATATAGCCTGGTGTATATGTTATTTAGCGTAATTAAGCCTAGTTAAGCCGATTTTAGCGTAATTAAGCCTATTTTGAACGGTTTTTTACCGGTATTAAGCCTATTTTAGCCGTTTTTTTAGTGTAATTAAGCATAATTAATCATAATTTTGCATATTTTGAGCGTAATTAAGCCTAGTTTAGCCGATTTTAACGTAATTAAGCCTATGTAAGCCGTTTTTAGTGTAATTAAGCATTTTTTAGCATATTTTATCCTATTTTGAGCGTAATTAAGCCTAGTTTAGCATTTTTTAGCGTAATTAAGCCTATTTTACACTGTTTTTACCGTTACTAAGCCTATTTTAGCCGTTTTTTTAGTCTAATTAATCATAGTTTAGCATATTTTGAGCGTAATTAAGCCTAGTTTAGCCGATTTTAGTGTAATTAAGCCTATTTTGAACTGTTTTTACCGGTTTTAAGTCTATTTTAGCCGTTTTTAGTGTATTTTAGCATATTTTAGCATATTTTAGCATATTTTGAGCGTAAGTAAGCCTAGTTTAGCCGATTTTAGCGTAATTAAGCATATTTTGAAATGTTTTTACCGGTATTAAGCCTATTTTCGCCGTTTTTAGTGTAATTACGCATATTTTAGCATATTTTGAGCGTAATTAATACTATTTTATATGTTTTTAGCGTAATTAAGTCTATTGTAGTTGGTTTTCAGCGTAATACAGCATATTTATGCTGTTTTGACCGTTGTTAAGCCTCTTTTAGCTGTTTTTACCGTTGTTAAGCCTATTTTAGCGGAATTAAGTATATTTGTAGCCTATTTTAGCTGTTTTTACCGTCATTAAGCTGTTGAAACCTATTTTATGCGTTTTAGAAGCGTAATTAAGCTTATTTTATCGGTTTTTACCGTTATTAAGTCTATGTTAACCGTTTATTATCGTTAGTAAGCCAATTTTATCGGTTTTTACCGTTTAAGCCGATTATACCAGTCTTTTAGCGTAATTAAGCCTACTTTACATTTTTTTGCGTAATTATCCCTACTTTAGAAATGATTTATTAAGCGTCGGTTAACATAATTTTATTAATGAAATTAGGATGGTTAGAGGACGGCCTAGGCTTCGTCCACTATCACCTATAGGTGGCGAGCCGATCGGGACTGACAGCACAGAGCATTTCAGTCCTCTTCTGTGGGTGCCCCACCGCGATCACCGGGTCTCACTGGCTTCTCGTGAGGTATGTATTATTTTTTTAAATTTCATCAATTCTAATTGTTGTAACTCACCATGTGGATTAAATTTGTCAATGTAGGATAAAGATCTTTTAGATGTGAAGCTTCGGTGCGTTCGTTTGCCGTACTACCGGTTGATGAACCGGTACCTCGTCAATCTAGGCCTATACCAGATGGTGGACATCTTGGAGACTGGGAGTGGGATCATCAACGCGTCTCTCATAGCAGGATTGGTTGAGAGATGGCGTCCCGAGACGCACACGTTCCACATGCCGTTCGGAGAGATGACGGTGACTCTCCAGGACGTGAGTTCTCTCTGGGGGTTGGCTATCAGTGGCACCCCCGTCTGTGGCGTATCTGACAGCACGACGTTTGCTGCTCAGATTGAGGAGCTTTTGGGGGCAGATCCTGACTTCATCATTGAGAATAGTGGAAAATCGAAATTTCACTTAAGGATGAAGAGGTTGCGCGAGCACTTCAGCGCGGGTCTGACAGCAGACTCCACCGATGAGGAGATTCAGAGGTAAAGACATCAAATCTCTCGTATTATTTTTATTTATTTAATTTTCGTTTGTTGATGAACTTATATTCCATGCTTGTTACTGCAGATATACACGTGGATACGTGATGGACCTATTTGGTTCCGTCATGTTTCCCGATTCTTCCGGTGACTGCATGGCGATGATGTATCTCCCGCTGCTGGCAGACCTGGAGCAGCCATCACGTCTCAATTGGGGTGCGGCCGTCCTAGCGCATCTGTACTTCCACCTGTGCCGTGCTTCTATGGTAAGTCCCTAACTATTATCTTACTATTTTACCTAATAAATCAAGAAGTGGCACCCAACATATAAAATTATTACAAACTGCAGCCAGACGTGAGACAGATGTATGGGCCAGTACTGTTGCTTCAGCACTGGTCGTGGTCACGGCTACCGGTGGGCAGACCCATACCGAATGCGACACCAGCTTGGGGAGATCCCGACGATGTTCACTGCCCGGCATACGCCAAGATGTGGCACGGTACGCACCATTATCGCGATGCGACTCACGGGGGTACAGTGGGTATCAGGCCAGTTCGGTCACAGCTGCAGACTTTGACGGCAGAGCGGGTTGAGTGGACACCGTACGCCAGGCTGTACGATGAGGGGAGGCTACCGACGAGATGTTTCCAGTCGCAGGATATGTGGTTCTACATAGGGCCACTCGTACATTTCTGGATAGTGGAGCACCACTATCCGGATCGTGTACTCCGCCAGTTTGGACATCCGCCGTTCATACCGATGGATCCAGCTTTGCCGAGTTCTACCACCGCAGACCTGCACAAGTAAGTCGTATCTCTTTTCTATTATTTTCTATTTACTTGATATATTTTTATTGAATTTAACGTGTTCATTACAGGTTGTCTCACTTATCGCGTACGGAGCGCGACTGGAGCGATCACCACGCCTTCTATTGCAGTATATTGGCGCAGCCGCAGGACCACCACTTCTATGTACTCCCGGATGAGTTTTTTCAGACACCGGGGGATCCCCTGCTGAGGTACGAGACTTGGTACTTGCGGGTCGGCATGGCGAGCGTATATCTCGAGGGCGATTACGGTGCACACTTGCGTGACAGGATCATGGACGACGACGGTTACACGCCCAATGGTAGTAAATGGGCTCGCGAGGTAATGCACATATAACTTTACTACTTTTTTCCTTGGCTGATTACTTAATCAATGTTTGATCTAACAAATTGTTTTTGTCAGCTGTTGAAAGCGCTCAAAGGCGCCGCGCATGGTATCACAATGTTGGGGAAGAAGAGTTTCAGGTATGTTATTTCATTTTCACAGTATAGTTAAAAAAAAATTTAACGAAATGTTTTACATTGCAAATACCTTAGCAAACTCTTCGAACATCTCTCTCAACTTTCTTGGCTTCTTCTTCTTTGCTCCTTCTCTGAACCTTTGGCCATACCACTTTTCTTTTCCACAGTTCTGGACCAGGTTGTCGGCAACATGCTGAATACAAAACCTGTGCACAAAAAGCTCTGGAGGCCATCCGTATTCTGCAGTCAGTGCAGCTTTGATCCCCTTGTGCTGGTCTGATATAACACAGACAAATTGGTTATATCCAAGCACTTCATTCCTCAACCATTGCAAGAAGAAACCCCAATTATCGGCATCCTCCTTATGCACGATTGCAAACGCAAGAGGCAACAATTGATTCTCGGCATCGTAGGCACAAGCTATCAATAGCCTACCCTCGTACCGCCCTGACAAAAAGCATGCATCTATGCTGATCACCGGTCTCAAGAACCGAAACGCTGCAATACATGGACCAAACGCCCAAGCGACGGCCCTGAACTGAACTTCACCTTCCTTTATTACTCCTGTGTCTTTGTCTCGTATCGGACTGGTCAGAAAATGATACTTTGATCCAGGATTCTTAGCGCAAATTGCCATCAACAGTGGTCTCAGCAAGCTGTACGAACCTTCCCAACTACCAAATTCGCGGGCTATTGCAAGCTCACGACCCCTCCACAGTCGGTTGTATTTCGGGGTGACGTTATCATACACGGCTGTAACACAGTTTGCCACCGACCGGATGCTCATACAGGGATCGGTCTTAATGCTGTTCTGGATGATATCGGCAATGATTGATGCCGTCAGACATTCATTGTCGGTCCTTGTATACTCTGTCCTGCATGTGTGAGGCTTGTCTTGCTTCGTTATAACCCACGCATCTCCAGTTCCCGATGGGTGTCCCCTGAGCTCGTAACCACAACGCCGGTCTTTGCACACCACATAAATCCGGCGGCTATCACTTTTCTTCATTCTTATTTCCTGATTCGAATGAACATGATGCTCTCTAATCTTCTTTATTAATTCATCTTTGCTTTTAAAAAATTGGTTTGCAGCCAGCTCACCGTTGTACTCGATTCGTGGCCCATAGGAACCAGTATCTGCTTCTCTAAACCGAGATATATCATTGAAGTCTGGGAATGGGTGCGTATCACTCCGCCCGGTAAGCGGCGCTGAGCCAGAGCTGCTTCGAATGGGCCCTTCGCCTGTTTCATCTGGATCATCAGAGACCCAGTCATCTCCATCATATTCATCTCCACTCTGCAGACGTTCACCCGGAATATCATTGATATTTTCAAAATCTGACCCAATTTCATCACGTATTGGTCCTGGGAATGGTAAAGGCACCTCTTGCACGGGTCTAGGTGGGGAACAAATTTGGAGTATTGGTTGAGGTGGTGATTGCGGGGCAAGTGGATAGTTGATTTCTGGGTTGGTAGGTGGATATTGGGTTTCTGGGTGAGTATGTGGATAGTAGGTTGCTGGATGTGTAGGTTCATAGTAGGTTGCTGGATGTGGAGAAACGACGGGAGTTTCCATTGCAACTGAGTATTGGCTGGAACTTCCAACCCCTGGCTCTCTCGGAACTCTTTTAACATAGATCTCTATTACAAAATCTCCGTTGTCCTTAAAATACCCACACAACCCTCTCCATGTATTTTCATCTGTAATTTTCACAAGTGAATATTTCCCGGTTTTTCCATTACAAACTCGGGTCCCCAATTCAAGGTTGCACCTTTCTGGATTATAACCGGTGTAATCGAAAAGTATGACTTTCAAGTCCAAAAGAGATATATCATCGTTAACCATAGCTGAAGCAATTGGTTCTTTGTTGTAATAAGGCCCGTCTGTATTTTTTTCAATTTTACCACCACAGTGTATTGAAATCAATGGCATTGTAATCAAGCTACATTTCGAAAGTGATAATCATTTGTCAGGTTACTAATTTACACAGTTACTGAATAAAAAAAAAAATTAATGAATTACTTACAATTAATTAATTAAAATTAAGTATAATTATTTAAAGTTAATCAATTAAAATTAATTAACTATAATTAATCAATTAAAATTAATTAACTATAATTAATCAATTAAAATTAATTAACTATAATTAATCAATTAAAATTAATTAACTATAATTAATCAATTAAAATTAATTAACTATAATTAATCAATTAAAATTAATTAACTATATAATTAATCAACTAACTATAATTAATTAATTAAAATTAATTAACTACAATTAATTAATTAAAATTAATTAACTACAATTAATTAATTAAGGTTAATTAACTACAATTAGTTAATTAAGGTTAATTAACTACAATTAGTTAATTAAGATTAATTAACTATAATTAGTTAATGAAGATTAATTAACTACAATTAGTTAATTAAAATTAATTAACTATAATTATTGAAAATTAATTAACTTTAATTAATTAAAATTAATTAACTAAAATTAATTAATTAACTATGATTAATTAATTATATTTAATTAGCTATGATTAATTAATTAATTAAATTTTTTTAATTAACTATGATTAATTATAATTAATTTATCATAGTTAATTAATTTTAATTAATTAATTAATTTTTAGATTAAAAAAAATAATTAATTAAAAAATAATAAAAAAATTAAAAATTAAATTAAAAACATAAAGAAAACGTACCTTTGAAGAGGCTTTGCTGCTGCGACTTCTGAAGAATTCTGAGCGTTCGGCTGCATTTATAAGCTGTGAAAAGTGGAAATCCGAAAAAGGCACGGGGCCGGCCATTTAATGGCCGGTAGGGCATTTTAATCGGAACCGGCCATTTAATGGCCGGTAGGGCATTTTAATCGGAACCGGCCATTTAATGGCCGGTAGGGCATTTTATTCGGTACCGGCCATTAAATGGCCGGGAGGGGCATTTTTAAAAATTTTCGGGGACCGTGGGTATTTTTAATAATCTTTAATTAACGTGGGGTATTAATAAAAATGTCGGGTAAAGAAGCAAAAGAACCCTAACCCTAAAAGGTAAAAAAGGTTTTGGGGGAAGAAAGAAAATGGCGAGTGGTAGGCTGGATTTGATTATCGCTTGCGAATGTGGAGCTGGGATTTGTACTGTGGGCCCGCTTCTTTTCAACCCGCAATGTCTCTTCGTCTGTTGCCCCGCGGTACTACCTACTGTATCCTGTATCCTGTAGCCTTATTTGTTATCCTTTTTACTTTTTCTTTAATGATGTTTTGATCTTGTCAGGGCGTGGCAAATGGCGGTGGTTGTGGGTTTATGCAGTGGCGGGACACCGTAGACACCAACAACATAACTACTTGGCATTCTCATCATAATTTCCCTCCTCCCCCTCCTCTTTTTACTACTACTATTCCTGTTACTGTTACTGCTGCTACTCATACTGATACTACTGCTGTTGCTGAGGCTGAGGAGTATACTCCTCCTTTTAACGCTGCTGATACTCCACCTTCTCCTCCTATGACTGCTTCCCAAGATGTCCCCCCTCCTCCTCCTCCTCCTCCTATGATGTGTCCCTGTGGTGCTGGTCCTTGCTCTATCAGCACTGCCAAAAATGGCCGCAACTTCTATTCTTGCTCGGTTCTCCCTATTTCACATTAGTTACAAGCAAAAGCCTTCTACTATTCCTCAATTAAAGAAGCTCACCTTTCACTTTCAAATTTTAAAGTCCTCGGGTCAAACCAAAACATAATTGACTAATTGTAAGCAAGCAAGTTTTGTTTACTTGTTTTGGCAGGTTTGCAAGTTCAGAAAATGGTGCGATGCGGAGACACCAAGCGAGTGTTATATATGTAGGGAGGAAGGGCATTGGTCCATGGACTGTCCCCGACTCCCTCCCTCTGCGGCCGCTGCTGCAGCCAACAATAAAAATATATGCTTCTGCTGCAAACTGGAAGATCACTATGCTAATCAGTGCCCTTCCAAATCTCGAAGAAGACGAAACTGACTCACTCACTCTCCTTTAGTCACATGTGTCTGGCTGGCCTCTTTTGTTGTATCTATCTATGTGATGCATGTGATCTCCTTCATATGCATAAATTATCTTTTGCTGACTAGGTTTGGTGTCTGTTTTAGTTTTTTACTGTCTTACTGCCTTACTGGCCAATGTAATGGTGAAAAACTCAAGTAGCTGTCTTGGATTGTAGTACAGTTGGATTCTGAGGAGATGCAAAACAGCAATGTGTAAAAAATCAACAGCTGATGTTGTGTTTCTTCATTCTATTCTAATATGGGGCTGTTTAATTTCTTGCAAATTTTGTTTTTTTATTTCTGTTTCATGCTTCAGTTTTCCCGAATAGTTAAATCATGTCGGGAGCACGTCTGTCTATTTATCCTTTGTCATATTTTCTTCTTCTCAACACCCCAGAAACACCATCCCTTTTATACTGATAAGAGGGAGAAAAGACATGTCTGTTTAGACCTGAAATCAAATATCTTTCTAAATGTGTAGTTATACTGGTATAAAGCTTCACCTTGCATGTCTCGTGTCAAATTGTTCTTTATCTTTAATAATCATATACAAATGAGAATTGGAAGATCTCTTTTTTTATATTGTGAACAAATTATCATAACCTGTTTCTTACTGATATTAAAAAGAAAAGCTATTAAAAAATGGTTATGGCAATCTATTTGTAGAACTATTTCAACATGTAACAGCTTTTAAAATAGTATATTCCAATTATGTATATTTTCCTTCTCCACCATATCTTGATTCTAGCAAATCAAACATTAAAACGCACCATGAAGTATTTTTTTTTACTTTCTTGCAAAAAAACAAAAAAACAACTTAGCGAAAAAGTAAAAATATCTACAATTGACAGATGCGTGCAAATTAATCCAGCAATTAGAGACTAATAATGTACAACAATGGCTGCCTCCTTGGCAACTGCTTCAATTCATTTTCACCACATGACATTATATTCACAACATTACATATGCACAGATTCCACTATAACTAAAATATCAATCAACCAACTGCTTAATGCTTCAGCACTAGCTGTAGAATGATGCAAACTTGAATTAGAGCAACAGTTGATTTTATATATCAATTCTTCATCAACCAAAGGTTTTCTCGCTGCTGTAGCACATGTAAAGGAATCCATCCTCATCCTTGTACCCTTCATATATCGAATCCATCAGACTTGCTGCAAATATCATTTCACACGATTTTTATTTCCCGTTCCCGCAAATTTGAATTGAGTACAAATCAAAGGGGTTTAAATGAAGAACCTGTTTGAGGAAGAGTGTTTTTAACAAAGACAAAGAGAGCCTTTCCAGCAGAGAGATGAAGCCGAGCACTTAAAATATGAATAAACTGCCCCACAGACATATCTCGCGGCACCAAGTACCTACTCAGCATATCATAGTAAGAACAAGGCACTATTTACTGTATACAAAAGACAATGAATGGGGTGTAGTATAGACAGCACATACTTTTTCTTCTCCATAACTGGAAGATCACACCGAGTAAATCTCTCAACAACAACCTTCAATAAACCACAAATTATTGAAACAATAATATACAGATGAAGTAACAGAAAAGAAGAAAGAGCTATAAAGTGCAAGTATCAACATATTTCATTCACTAAAAATGCTTGAAAGCAATGCTAGTAATGAATCAAATCTGCTGAAATCCTTGGGGATTTCAGGGACCCTAAAATTCAAAATCCAACCGTCTAAGTTTTTTTATACACAAATCTCAAAGCAGACAGTTTGCACGAATCTCGAAACATATAGACGGTTGAATTGAGAATTCATTTGTTTCCATGCTAGTAAGTCCCCGAGTAATTGGGTGAGTTCAAAATTAACTAAATTTTGCGTTGGCAATATGAAGAATATTTTACACAAACAAGACATGGAAGACCAAAATGCAAAGTTGTAAAATTTTATAGACTAAAATAGGCACTGTTTGTGTAAGCTGCTCCAAAGTGAAGCAATATTATGCATACAGAATATTAACTGAACCTTCGTTTGTTATAAAAAATTATTCTTTCTCTTTTCTTATAACAACAGCTTCAATGGTCTTATTGTGAAGGATCACATAGATAAAATTTTTTTTTGAAAGAAGTGGGTATACCCACCGATTTTCATTAAAAGAAACGAAAACCATTACATTGTTTATAGAACCTGGTACCACCTCTTTGGTACCTATACCAGCAAACACAAAGCAACCTAGCTTGGTATTCAGCAAATACCAGCATTAACATACAGCTACCTAACATCCAACAGTATAACACAAAAACAGAGGAAAAAAAAAAACAGTGCATAACCTACAGCAACTATCAGATTATTAGGTTAAATTTCTATCAATGGGGTTCAGTAAATCATTTGGGCTGGTACCAGATACAGGTAAAGAACTAAAACTAAAGAAGAAGCACTGGTAGATGACAGGAGTAGAATTAGTTGCAAACAACCAAAGATTGAATCCAAGCTTGGGAATTTAAAAATAGTTCGATGAACTTACTGGGACACGGTCAGGATACTTGGCTAAAATTTCCCGTGATTCCTGAAGCCTCTCCTCTGAAGAAAATTAGAGAAAACATGAAGAAATTAGCAGAAAATAGGTTGAAATTCGAGAAATTGCAACAACTTGCGAATAAAAGTAACGAACCAAAAGTGAATTCCTCCTTGAAAGGACGAATTTGTTTCATGATTTGAGTGTAGTTTTCTTTTAAGGAAGGGAATTAGGGTTTCGTCGATCTTGAAGGTAAGAGAAGAAAGGGTAAGGGTTGCCTTGGTCGATTGGGGATTCCTGTTTCAATTGCGTCCTGGTCTACAACTACAAAGTCTCTGATAAAATCGGAAATCCGATCCGTTGTCGTTTTCAGATAAGTCCTTCCAAACTGTCAATTTCGTAAACAAAGCTCTCAAAATATTATGTTGGTGTAATTTCATGGAAAAATTTAAAGAGTGATGCTTCTATGGACATAAGGACCTATTTGTAAAATGAACATATTTTCATTTTCAAAGTTCAAACAGTCGATCCGACCGTTCAACATTATCTCCATATTAAAATGTACTTGGAGGTAAAATTTTACATTTATTTGAATTTTTTACTATTTATTAAGTATTTTACAAAAACTAGTCAAATTCAGACCATTGAATTTTGTAAAATACTTAATAAATAGTAAAAAAATTCAAAAAAATGTAAAATTTTACCTCCAAGTATATTTTAATATGGAGATAATGTTGAACGGTCGGATCGACTGTTTGAACTTTGAAAATGAAAATATGTTCATTTTACAAATTAGGTCATTATGTCCATAGAAGAATTTGCCAAATTTTAAACCTACATAATTATCCGAGTTTAGCATTATTATAGTTGGCATATAATTTGTATGTAATTTCAATTTAAAATAGAACAATTTATAAATTTGAATAAGATTACAATTAATTTTGAACAGTAAAAATCAGTTCAAAAATTTTGCTTTCCTGTGCCCACTCCTCCGTCTAACACGCCCTAAAGGAAATGAGCTAAATCAAAGTCAAAGTTGAAGGTGGAGGATTATTAATTGCGTAACTCTACGGGAGTAGAGAATAGAGAATTAGAGATGATGATTGATACCGTGTCAAACTAAACTAGTAATAATTAATATATTTTGACGTGTATCGTATTCGTATACAACCTGAATTTGGCGTATTCCAGATTATAGTTTAGTAAAATCTTATTACTAAACATAAAAATCTAACAAAAGAAGACCGGCCCGTATTTCAATTCATTTCGCAGCTGCCAGCTGCCAGCTGAGCATTTTCAAATGAAAAGATATATAATCTGCCATGGGAATTCAAATAATGGTTTCAAACATGCGCTTTGAGATTCGTGCCAAGTTAAAGAGAACGGTCCAGATCCACTAATTGTAAAAGATTCTCTTTTCAGGCTAATAGTTTGTTTATAATTCCGTGGTATGGGAAATGGGAGTCCGTTGCAATTGAGAAATGGATCGAAATTACATTTCCCAATGACTGAAAGTAAGATAGATATATACGGAGGGAGAGCTCAACCATCTAACTAATTTGGGCCTTGTTTTAAATTGAGATGGGTATGGCCCGTAAACCCAAGTTTTCATAGTATTTGATTGAAAACCGAAGTAGCATTAATTTGGGCCTTGAGAGTTGAAACCCGTCATGTCATTAATAGAAAAGAAGTAAAGCTGCTAAATCAAAGAGCGTGTTTTATTATGTGCGTTAGTCTCTCTCAATTGTTCATCAAATTGGATATGCTATCTATCTCCGATAATTAAGGATTTGGCACAACATAAAATTCACAAAAGAAATTTTAAATTTTTATATGCAGGAGATTGCATGTATGTTTGTGGGAATCAGAGTAGGTCCGATGCCCATCGGACCTACCTTGGTTCGATGGGTTTGATGACCATTCGATTTGCATCAAGATTCGTGTTCTCAGCATCAAAATCCGTACAAGTCTGTATCAATTTCCGTATACATAGATCTTGATGCTAATCGTACGGTCTTAGAGCTAATTGAACCTAAATGTAGGTCCGATGCCCATCGGACCTACTCCTATCTCATGTTTGTGCACATTTAATTTGATGGATCCGTTAACATGTACACGCTTCAAAGTAGGCTTCTAATCATTCCGTAACTAAAAACATTCATCCATTTATAATAATAACAATAAGAATAATAATAATGAATAATCGATACATCTACTAAATAGATTGTTCCTGTTCTTTTGTTTTAATTTGTCCCCTCCGGTCTTAATTCTTAATCCAAGTTAGCTAGCTAGCTAATTATACAAAAATATATAAATAAAATGAAAATGTTATCCCTGCTCAGCAACAGCAATAGACTGCTAAACCTAAATATAAGTGACAGCCACAGTAACAAGATTCGCGTTTTATTCGCGTTTAATTCGCGAATAAAACGTTTTTGGGGTGTTTCCGAACCGAATGGCGTATTATTCGTTGACCGAACCTTTGACCGAATAAAACGCGAATAAAACGCGAATTTAACGAATTTAAAGAATAAAACGGGTTTTTTTCACCTTTTTTTTTCGGAAACGAAATTTGAAAATTGGCACAATAACCGATAACCATGCGCGCACAGTACCAATGTCCAACTGTCCCCCAGCACCACGTGGCACCACCCACGTGATGAGGAAATTTTCCTATTTCTCCATATTTTTTATTATGCTGATCTTCTGTGGCAAAATAAAAACAGTATATCGTATAGTAAATCATCAGTAGTGAATTAAATATGCACTGAGGTATCGTATTGTAATTCCGAATCATTCCCGAATTATACCCGAATTATTCCCGAATCACGAATTTTTGACCCTGCCGAACCGAACCCGAATTATTCATTTGTTACTATGGTGACAGCAGCCTGCACGTGCTCATTTATGATCAGTAAACTAATAACTATTCAGAGTTTTCTTTTCGAGTTTTCTTTCTCTTCGCCAATTATTATGTTCAATATCCATTAATTGGCAACAAAAATCAACAATAATTTAGTGTATGATAAAAAAAAAAAAAAAGGGTAAACTTGACACTTACATCATGCTACAGAAAATCATAATATTAGTTTAAATGGGTGCACGAATCATGCCAGCATCTCATTATCGACAATTGCACAAATTAAATATGTTGAATTTTTATTTTTATTTTTTTTGCTTATTGTTAGGCTTCCGAGTTCCAATTAATTAAATAGTATGGAAATTAGTTTCTTACTGACCAACGAATATTCCGCAATTAATTAAAAATACCTATATATAATACAAATAATCTGATTGTTATTGTTATTATTATTGTTCTCATTCGTTATCGTTGCAAACACAAGAATTAATTAAAATTCATAAAATGCTAGAAATGGCGCAAATAATAAAACAAATGTGATGGCATAAAAACTAAGGTAATTTTGACACATAAAAAAAATCAACGACGCCTTGGCAAATATTAATAAATTACCAAGGATGAACCTAAATTTAAATATATTAAAAGAAATTAAATTAAATTAAATTAAATTAACCTAAATTGGCCTTGGATTATACTAAATTAAACTAAATTAACATAAAAAATTAAACTAAATTACACTAAATGAACCAAAATTAATATTTTATTCGGAATTAAGCTAAATTGGCTTGGAATATCACAAATTAAACTACAATAACCTACATTTTAAACAATTCTAACTAATATACGTATATATAGGGATGATATCTTCACTGAGAAAGCGAAAAACAACGACGAAACTTCAAACGGTTGTAAAACGGCGCTTGAGTGTCCGATTTCAGCAAATGACCACTTTTCGGAAAGCTTGTGAAAATGCGCATGCGTCAAAAAATACGCATGCGTCAGAACTAGCTATGCCGGATTTTCAAATTCAGAATCGCCAAAAAACAAAAGGAAGAGTCTCAAAACTTCAGTTGAAGTTTCCGATTAAGATTTTCATTTCTATTCTCCAATCTACGTAGCTCAGTAAATTAGTTATGTAATGAACTTGTAGAATACCAATTTTTATTATTTTTGGAATTTTTTTACTATTTTTTATGATTTATGAAAGATGCCACAAAATAGGCCCTATTCGTACGTAATTTAGCGTAATTTAGCATAATTCTACATAATTATTGTAATTTCAATTAATTTAGTATAATTCAGCATAATTCAATATAATTTCAAGTAATTTAGCATATTTTAGTATTAATTAAAAAAATTTCGGATACATAAAAAAAAGTAATCTAACAAATATTAAAAAAAAATTCGAATTTTTAAGGTTCAATTTCATTCATATTGTCTCTCAAATCTTAAAAAAAAAAATTGCAGTTAATTTTTGGAGCTACATCGATCCACAGGATCGGTGCAGGTGTTTTTTCGTGTGGTCTTCTGTGTGGTAGGTGTGGCTGGCGTAAAACAGACTCCACTGGTCCCTAGGACCGGTGTAGATTGTGTTTTTTTTGCTCCACCGGTCCTAGGGATCGGTGGAGGCTATTTTCTGAAAATCAAAACAACGAAGACTCGTTTGGTTCAAATAATTTAGAGTAATTCTATTTTAAAAAAAATATGAAATACGGCTGAATAATATCAGAATATTTTATTTTTAGAAATATAATAAATATTTTGCCGGAAAGGAGAAAGATTATTTTTTTTAGGGACCCAACCAATAATTTATTCTCTTTAGAATGTGTTTAAGGAACTGAATCAATAGTTCGATCGGTTTCCTAGACTGTCACGCCTATCTACAAAAATTATGTATAATTAGATAAGTTTTATTTTTTTAAAGTTCCTTTATATATTATACAAATTTGTATTGTTGATTATTTTTTGTTCTTGTTAGTATTATTATTATGGTTGTTGTTGCAAAATATGAGAACTAATTAAAATTCAATAAAATGCCAGAAATGGCTAAAATTATAAAACAAATGTGATAACATAATTAAGAACTAGGGTAACTTTAACACCACATGAAAAAAATCAACGACGCCTTGGTAAATATTAATAAATAACCAAGGTTAACCTAAATTTATGTACATAACCTAAATTCAAATAAATTAAAAAATAAACTAAATAAAATAAAAATAACTTAAATTGGCCTTGGATTATACTAAATTAAACTAAAATAACATTAAATTAACCTAAATTAATATTTAATTCGAAATTAACTTAAAATTGACCTAAATTAATATTTAATTCGGAATTAAACTAAATTGGCCTGGAATATCATAAATTGAACTACAACCTACATAACCTAAAAAATATAGAATAATATGTTTAAAGCCAAAGGTGGCAGTGGGTTGGGTGACGTGTGATGGCCCGTAACGTATCCGTAAATTTTTAATAGTGTATGTATGTGATTGGGATTAGAGAAAGTTGTTGCATCCGTGCTGTAAATGTAGGCCTTTTTGTCGTTTGGTTTTATCAGATTTATTTATTTAGGTGGATTTGATTTGATTTCATAATTTATACCATGCAGACGAGATAGGAGTAGGTCCGATGGGCATCGGACCTACATTTAGGTTCAATTAGCTCTAGGACCGTACGATCAGCATCAAGATCTATGCGCACGGAAATTGATACATACTTGCACGTATTTTGATGCAGAGCACACAATCTTGATGCAAATCGAATGGTCATCACACCCATCGAATCAAGGTAGATCCGATGGGCATCGGACCTACTCTGATTCCCATGCAGACGCAGACGATCCAGTTGGTTGCGTGCATTTGCCGACACCAATTGCATACCCAAACGGGCCAAACCCAATAATTTATGCATGTCTCGTTTTTTCTTCTTTTTTATTGCATACACTCGGAGTACAGAATATCTATGTGAATTGTTTGTTAAGGAAAAAAGCCCTTCAGTTTTAATTTGCACCGGGCCAAACTTCACCAACCTTTTTTCCTTTTAATTTCACAGCTGAATTTAGACACATGTATAGAATTACAAGAAATAACTGTAAAGGTGAATCAAGTACCAGAGAGCAAAATCAACACACAAAGAGAGAAATCGAGAGAGAAATCAAAGAAATCAAAACACTAGAGTTTTTTACGTGAGAAACCCTCGAAAGAGAGAAAACCCACGGCCGTCGTCAAATCGCGCAAATCGACTATTTTTAGAGTTGGGTACTACAGCAACATAATAGCAAGGAGATAGAAAAAATGTATACTAGAACAAAAATAAGCCAACAATAAAATGCCTAAATCTGGACCGTACATACAGATCACAAATTTAGCTAATCTGGGCCGTTGGATACATTCATATGCAATTGACTTCTCGAAAATAATTTTCGTCGGATACAAAGATTCATATGCAATTGACTTCGTAACCTCAGACACCGCTCGCAGGGGGCTGCCGGCCCCCTGCCACCCCCCGCATAATCCTAGAATCAGGCTCACATACATAACAATAATTATCTCCGTTACTACAAAAACAGAAACATATACATAATTAGAGGTGTCAACGGGTGCGAAACGGGTATTTAAAAACACTGTTTCTTATCCGTTATCTTATAATTAGAGGTGTCAAGGAACATTTTGTTAGAAATAAAATACATTTTCGTTCAATCTCGGGTTAGTCCTTGATAGGGTCCGAATTCCAAGTCGTTTGTGAGCCGAAATTAGATTGGTCAGGGGTCATTGACATATGGGCCTATCAATGTCAATGGCGTGGCATCTGCATATTGAAATTTGCAGTGCTGGGAAGTGGTGAGATGAGCAGAGCACTGGAAGCCGAACCATATTTGTGTGGGACCCAGGGGCAGGGGCTCTAACATTAATTTGAATCAGCCAACTAATGTGGTAGTATTTGTTATTGAAAGAGACTTTCATTTCAAGCTAATTCAAGTGGTTACTGAGTCAGCCTATCAATCAATTAAGTAACCATCCACCAACTCCCTTCTCAACTAATAAACTATGACACAAATTAAATAAGCTTTCAACTTAAAATCTTTTAATTTTATTTTCAATTTAAGCTGGGAGAGCAATGCATACAGAAAAGCACAGAAAATAGAAAATAAATCTGCTGTGATTCTCAGGAATCGCAGGACCCTGCGATTCTAATCTCAACTATTATTTTTTTTCGAGATGCATGCATGAAAATTTATTTTTTCAAAATATTTTCGAGATCTGCGCACGGAAAAGTTTGAACCGTTAATTCAGAATTTTAAGATTTCTCTCGGAATTGCAGCAGATTCGGACTCTTATAAAACGCAACAAATGTTTTGGGATTAGTGATGGCAGGGGCCCAGGGGTAGGTGGGTAGCCGAGTAAAAGTCTGGCCTGCCTTGTGAAATTAGGCAAAAACACACAATAAAAAAAGGCGCAAAGGCACCGCATGATTTCTTCTTTGCTTGACCCTGTCCTTGTCCTCTTACTCTACAGCCACAGCACATAGACATAATAATAATAATAATAATAATAATAAACTTATATTTATTATATGAGTGCTCGAATACTCTATTTCTTTCCTGTTCTAATTATATTTGAGTGAGACTATGGTGCTATGCATAGCACCAATGGTTAGTGTACTACGACTCAATATGGTACTTTTTAAAATCCTAACGGTCGATCCGACCGTTCATGTGATATTCATATAAATATGTACTTGCAAACTAAACTTTATATTTTTTCGAATTTTTTTACTATTTTTTCAGATAGGTAGAAAAATCAGTGTTTTTTGAAAATTCTGGACCATCAAAATTCTACTTATCTGAAAAAATAGTAAAAAAATTCGAAAAAATATAAAATTTAGTTTGCAAGTACATATTCATATGGTTATCACATTGAACGGTCGGATCGACCGTTAGGATTTTAAAAAGTACCATATTGAGCCGTAGTACACTAGCCATCCGTGCTATGCATAGCACCATAGCCTCACTCATTATATTTTACATCTTTATTTTCAATTTTAAAATCTAAACAGACGATCCGTACTGCTCAACATGATATTCACGTTAAAATGTATTTAGAGACTAAATTTTATAATTTTTGAAATTTTTTTATTATTTTTAAGGAATGTGCAAAATCAATTTGTTAAGATGGTCCAAAATTGTTTAAAAAACAGTGATTTGATTTTGTACCAAGTATTTACTAATTTGACAGTGCGCCGGGTCAAGGTGAACTTAGATGACTGGCCCGTCCAGGTGAGATCACCGATACTTTTTCTTTAACCTGCTACTACCGGTTATCCGGTTGATCCCCCTATTTTTATTTGTACATGCATGCGCCTGTTCTACAACATTTTGACGCAGCAGAGACGGTGGTGCTCCTCCTGCAGTGTACGTAAAAGACCTGGTGCATCCGGTTTTTTACAGTCCCAATGCCTAGATGCGGATGAGTCCACTTGCACACATCATCAGACTCCACTCTCACCCACCCCCAACCTCTCTCTGTTCCAGTGTTCAGACTTCAGAGGCCTCGCAAATCTGGACCGTCAATCGGATCCGGTGGGAGTTGGTGAGATTAAATCTCAGTCGCATGTCCTGATTCGTCTTCCTTTTCTCCTTTCAACAAGTCTTTATAAATAGAGACGCCAAAGCAAGTCCTCAACTCGTGGAAGAGGCAGCAGGGGCAAGGCCAATCCTTTTGCTATATTCAAACAGCACTTAAAATATCCAAGCACAAGGATCCTACTCCTCTCTCTCTCTCTCTCCTACCTGGTACGTACCTAATCAGATCTCTACTCAATCTCACTCTACTTTCTTCTTCTTTGATAATTTCGCTGTTTTTTCTACATCTTTCTGACCTCTCTCAATTGGGAAATCGGTACTAAAACTGTGTGTCTGACTTTGTTAAACATTTAGTTTGTTCTCTTTACTATCTCAGTTGTGAGACTTCATAGAAATATAATACCTACTCAGTCGATCCAATCAGTGTAAAAAAGAGGAGGTTTAATTACATCTGTCACATACAAATAAGTAGTTTTCAAGTCTGGAGGTGATTTTTCTTGAGTTTTATCCATTTTTTGCGACTTATAGTGTTAGATCTGGAAAATGGATCGATCTTTGCTGGATCTTCTGTAATGAGCGAGATCATTTCCAGCTTGGATCTGGTCTTGGTGAACTTATCTATCTAGATCTGACCCCGTCGCACTGTTATTTGCACTTAGAGAGTTCAGATAATATTAAGATTTTCAGCCCTTTCTATGTATTCGCGGTCAGATCAGATGTCTTTATAAACTTTTCAATTGGGAATCTCAATCTTGTCCAATGTCAGATGTGCATCAAACACAGAGAGATCTCTGTACTATCTGAGATCTCGAAATCATTTTCAGTATATATTTCACACTGAGCACACGATTCTATGCTTCATTAGTGATCTCTTAACGGGTCACTTGAATCTTTTGGTTTAGAAAAGTGTTTTTTTACAGCTCACATAACCTGTATGTTAAATTGCCTCACAGAACAAATGGCAGCACTGGATACCTTCCTCTTCACCTCCGAATCTGTGAACGAGGGGCACCCTGACAAACTATGCGACCAGATCTCTGATGCGGTTCTTGATGCATGCCTTGCCCAAGACCCTGACAGCAAGGTTTGTTTTACTCTTTTACTCATTTCTTTCAAAAGTAGTTACTGGATCTTATCTAAGAAAGATTTTGATTCCTTTTGAATTATTAGTTTGGAAATTTGGATTTTTAAAAGGATTTTGAATGTAATTAGACAATTTTCGCAAAGAATTAGCTAATTTGAATTGCACATATTAGAATAATGAAGTGCCATAAGCATCTCACTTATAAGCACAACCTTATGACACAACAGGTGGCATGTGAGACTTGCACCAAGACAAACATGGTCATGGTGTTCGGTGAAATCACCACCAAGGCCAATGTCGATTACGAGAAGATTGTCCGTGACACCTGCCGCTCTATCGGGTTTGTGTCTGATGATGTGGGTCTTGATGCTGACAAGTGCCGCGTGCTGGTCCAGATTGAGCAACAGTCACCTGATATTGCACAAGGTGTGCACGGCCACTTCACCAAGCGGCCAGAGGAGATCGGTGCCGGTGATCAGGGCCACATGTTTGGCTATGCCACTGATGAAACAGAAGAACTGATGCCTCTCAGCCATGTGCTCGCCACCAAGCTTGGTGCCAAACTTACTGAGGTATATTAATGATTTTGATCAAATTTAATATATAGAAATCTGTGCCCAATATACTCTTTTAAATTAATTTGGTGATTTGGGAACTAATTGAGCACTTCAATTTTGTAAAAATATCAGGTACGCAAGAATGGTACCTGTGCTTGGCTGCGCCCTGATGGAAAGACCCAGGTGACTGTAGAGTACCGCAATGAGGCAGGTGCCATGGTACCCGTGAGAGTCCACACGGTATTGATTTCGACCCAGCATGATGAGACTGTGACAAATGACGAGATTGCTCGTGACCTCAAGGAGCATGTCATCAAGCCTGTGGTCCCTGCTGAATACATGGATGAGAAGACCATCTTCCACCTCAACCCCTCTGGTCGCTTCGTCATTGGTGGGCCCCATGGTGATGCTGGTTTGACAGGACGCAAAATCATTATTGATACCTATGGTGGATGGGGAGCCCACGGTGGTGGTGCCTTCTCCGGCAAGGACCCCACAAAGGTACTGAACTTTCCTGTGCCAACATTTTACCAATTTTTTTCTATATTTTAAAAAATGCACGGCATTTAGTTTTTTTATCAGTAAGTTCAATTTGATATATTCTAATTCAGCATATATCCAAGTCATCTTGATGGATTTTGACCTGCATTGTATATTTGTACTATGAATGAAAAATAGCAAGTGTTAGTCCCTCCCAATTATACAGGATATTACTGTTGGTGATACCTAATTAACAGGTCATAGAATCACACAACAGTAATTAATCTGTACTTTGTAATTGAAGGTGGACCGCAGTGGGGCTTACGTGGCGCGCCAAGCTGCAAAGAGCATTGTTGCAGCGGGGTTGGCTAGGCGGTGCCTGGTGCAGGTATCGTATGCGATCGGTGTGCCGGAGCCACTGTCTGTGTTTGTGGATTCATACGGGACGGGGAAGATGGCAGACAAGGAGCTGTTGAAGATAGTGAAGGAGAACTTTGACTTCAGGCCAGGCATGATCAGCATCAACCTGGAGCTGAAGAAGGGAGGCAACCGTTTCATCAAGACAGCTGCTTACGGCCACTTTGGTCGTAACGAGCCTGACTTCACCTGGGAAATCGTCAAGACTCTCAAGTACTGAGATTCGTTCATTCATTAATCCCCCAATATTCTTATAATATATTCCCATGCCATGCATGCCCAGTTTGGGGGTTTGGGTTTGGTTGGTTTGAGAGAGCTACTTTACTTGCTTGGTTGATAATGGGGTTGGTTTAGCTGTATTCCTATTATGTGCTAGTTAAACAGTAATAACTAGAGTGATGAGGGGGCTGTCACTGCCACTGTCATTACTTTGATGTTCTATTTTTTCTCACCCTCCTGCCCCCCTCCTCTCTCTCTGCTTTTTTTTTTTTTGTTTACCTAATGCTGTGTTGACTGGCCACAGCTCTTGACAGGAGTTATAGTGTGCTTTGTATGTGTTGCCTATGCAAGAGTTATATGAACGATTGAATTATGAGGTGCTTTCTTTATTCTTGTATGAACGAATAAGTGTTGGTGTGCTTTTTATAAAAAGGGATTTAAGGGAGGAATGGGTCCGGCTCATAAATCAGATCTCACACAACTCGTGTTCTCCAAAAGTGGAAACGTTAGTGTTAGTGCGTTTAATACCCGGCATGTTGGGCATGTGATTGTGCCTGTTCCATTTGTTTATTATTCCTACGCGCATGTTGGCCAATGGCCATGTGCTTGCTCCATTTTGGTAAAGCTGAGCTGTTTATGTCGGCAAGCAAAATTATTCACTTCACCTCCAAATATGCCCATTTAATTAATTCTTAAATCTGATTCTGCTGTGCACACAGATTTGTTTCAATATAAACAAACTGTCAAAGATTTGTCTGCTTCTTCCAGCGAAGAGACCCTGTTCGTAAGGACCACCAGGACCAAATGACCTTAAAACAAAACTGTAATACATTTCTTTCCTACTATTTTTGTTTACAAAAAGAAAATAAATATCAAACACAAGCATTTGAGTAGGCCATACTTTAAAAAAAAGAGCAGCAACAGCAGATGGATTTTAAGAAGGTTGATATATTCACACAATGCAACTCTGATCGCTAATATTGATTACACTGCATATTAATCATATTGAAAAAAACCTAAAAGCTTCACTGCTTCAGAAATTCCAAAAATAGTATCTGAAATTCTAACATTACAAATATGAAATGAAATTGAGAAAAAAAAAATAAGATGCTAGGAAAAAAGTGATTGAAGATGCAAATATATGAAATCATGAATTGACGACCTGCCTCTATTTCTGAGGATTGAGAGGTTTGACAACCTCCCAGGTGAAATCAGGGTCGTTGCGGCCGAAGTGACCGTAGGCAGCGGTCTTGATGAAGCGGTTGCCTCCTTTCTTCAGGTCGAGGTTGATTGCCATCATCCCCGGCCGGAAATCAAAATTCTCCTTGACGAGCTTCAGCAGCTCCTTGTCGGGTATCTTGCCCGTGCCGTATGAATCCACAAACACAGACAATGGCTCCGGCACACCGATTGCGTATGACACCTGCACCAGGCAACGCCGAGCCAGCCCAGCAGCCACAATGCTCTTTGCTGCCTGCCGTGCAATGTATGCCCCACTACGGTCCACCTAATTAAATAAATTAATTAGTTATTATACGTGTGTTCATAATAAATTGATTATCCGGCTATACATACCTTTGTGGGATCCTTGCCAGAGAAGGCACCTCCGCCGTGGGCCCCCCATCCACCATAGGTATCTATGATGATCTTGCGGCCTGTCAGACCGGCATCACCATGGGGCCCACCGATAACAAAGCGGCCTGAAGGGTTGAGGTGGAAGATGGTCTTGTCATCGAGGTATTTGGCGGGGACCACGGGCTTGATGACGTGCTCCTTGAGGTCCTGAGCAATCTTGTCATTGGTCACGCCCTCATCATGCTGGGTTGAGATGAGGATAGTGTGAACCCGTATCGGCACCATGGCTCCACCCTCATTGCGGTACTCTACTGTCACCTGGGTCTTGCCATCCGGTCGCAGCCATGAGCACGTGCCGTTCTTGCGCACCTCGGTAAGGCGGGCACCGATCTTGGTAGCGAGGACATGGGTAAGGGGCATCAATTCTTCAGTTTCATCAGTGGCGTAGCCGAACATGTGGCCTTGGTCACCGGCACCTATGTCCTCGGGGCGCTTGGTGAAGTGGCCATGCACACCTTGGGCAATGTCAGGGGACTGCTGCTCGATCTGGACAAGGACGCGACACTTGTCGGCATCGAGACCCACGTCGGCAGACACAAAGCCGATGTTGCGGCAGGTGTCACGCACGATCTTCTCATAGTCGACATTGGCCTTGGTGGTGATCTCACCGAAGACCATGACCATGTTGGTCTTGGTACATGTTTCACAGGCAACCTTGCTCTCTGGGTCCTGTGAGAGGCAGGCATCTAGCACTGCATCTGACACCTGATCGCACAGTTTGTCGGGATGCCCTTCGTTCACCGACTCTGATGTAAAGAGGAAGCTGCTCTCACCTACTGCTGATGCCATTGCTGCCAATTAATTTACCCTTTTTTTGTTTTCCTGTCTCGCTACACAAATTAAAGGATTCACCTCAACTCTTAGTGCTACATTTAGCCAATTTATAGACTAGTATTCCTATCTATAGTCTCTACTTCCACAAAATATTTTGGACCTCAGAAACTAAGGACCTTTTAATTAGAATTATTTATTTTATTAACCACAAAGCCAACTCGATCCATTTGTCTGACCTCCTATATTTAGCTACTTAATTTGATGTTTTGTTATTGATCAAAATTAATACTTCAGAATTGAACGTTGTTTAGTTTGTTAAATTGTTAGTACATAGGTTGCACCGACAGAAGGCCCATTAGTATAATATATTGCACTCAAATTCAATCAAGGCCCATTTCAAAGCTTCCATCACTCACCTCCCCGTCAGAATTGCAGAGCGCAGATGGAAAAATAACAAGGAACACTGCACTTGCATCAGAATTGCATATTTTAATATATAGCTATTTTGCATTATGAACAGGTTCATATATTTTTTTTATTTATCATAAACAAGTTTTTAATATAAAATTTGTACATCAACAGCAATTGAAGGAAATTATAAAAATGAAAAATTATATGCTAAAATTAACATCAAAACACACATGTTCAAATAATTTTTTTTTTCCTATATCTTAATCTCTGTCTTGATTTGATAATAATATAATTTTCTTGAACCTTTACACAAACAATTAATGTTTGCAATCAAAATTGCGTTATCTTAATTTTTTGGAAATTGATTATCCCAATGAAACTCAATAAGATAATAAGTAATGGTTGTCCAGACGACCGATTCTAAGTTCTAACAAAGAGACTGGTATATATTTTGAGGAGAGAATTAAGCAGGTATTGAATAAGCCCAGGCTGGGTAGAAGAAATTGGGAGTCATCGCCAGCTCATGATCAGGAAACAAAATTCAGCTTGTCAGATTATTTTTTATTTTTTATGAAAAAGGAGTAGGAGAAGAGTATACTAAAACTTATATATAATAAAAAAATAGTTTACATGGGATATACGAGAAAAGCTACATGCTTCTCGTTATGCTCAGTTATCAGAACCGGACCAGTCGGTTGAACTAGAAAAAATCAGAACCGGTCACCTGTCTGATTTGGTTCTCTTAAAGAATCGGTTATGTTATTAGACTGGTAACTGATTGAACCGGTCAGATTGTATTTAAAATATACTGAACTGGTAAAAACCGGTTTAAAAATAGAAAAAAGCGGACTTATTAATTTCCAAGAAAGATGAACCGATTTGTTTATTAATAGAAAAATATAAAATATAATATCAAAATAGGGTTAGAATTTCGTGAAATTTCAAAATATAGGAAGAACGGGATGGTTTATCCCGTTCTATGGACGTAATAAACCAACTCGTCCAGCTAATTCCGTCCCTGACCACGCAAACTCACTATTTTTTCTTTCAAAAAAATAAAATTTCCAGAACGGGATGAATTGTCCCATCCAGGTACGAACTGTTCATTTTTTTTAGTTTCATTTTGAGTAGAGAAGTAGAATTTCAGATTTTACATGAAAACACCGGACATAAAAGCATAACATTATAATAAGGGATGGGCTAGGGTGAGCCATGGAGTAAAACAAGTTTGTACTCCACGTAATATTTTCATTTTGAAAATCCAAACAACCGATCCGAACGCTCAATATGATCTCCATATTGAAATGTGCTTGGAGACCAAATTTTACATTTTTTGGAATTGTTTTACTATTTATTAAGCCACTTTGAAAATCGCTGATCTGGGATAACAGTAGCAAAATTGTAAAAAATTTTGGACCAATGGATCAGTGATTTTCAAAGTGGCTTAATAAATAGTAAAAAAATTCCAAAAAATGTAAAATTTGGTCTCCAAGCACATTTCAATATGGAGATCATGTTGAACGGTTCAGATCGGTAATTTGGATTTTCAAAATAAAAATAATGAGGCGTGAAGTAAAAACTTGTTTTACTCTATGGCTCACCCTAGCCCATCCCTAATAATAATAGTAGTAGTAATAACAATAATAATAATAATAATAAGTAAAGCACACACTGTAGAATTAGAAGATTAATTGAGTTTAGACCTTATCAAGGAGATTGAACTTGTAAGTAGAATAAAAAAAAATGAACAAGTTCTGAACAAGATTATATTTTTTTTAATTAATGAAATTAGCTAAACAGAATGGTTTATTATGTCCAGCAGACAAGATAAATTATTCGTTCTTCTTATATTTCGAGAATTTACAAAATCCTATTCCTATTTCAATATTTTATTTTTATTGTTTCTATTAATAAAACAATTGGAAAGATGAATGGGCAGCTCTCTCTCATTAAACCCACGTGGTCCCTCTGCTTTTTTTTTTTTTATATAATTTTCAAATAAACTTGGTCCACAGTCCCTTTACAAACTCACTGTATGGTTCATGTGTACCGGATTTAAACAAAACAAAGAAGAGAAATCATTCAAAAATCAAATGAAAGATAAAAAAAAAACCGGAAATCGATATTTTTTTTTAAAGGCTTGACACCGGTTGTCCCGAGATTTTTATTAATACCTTAAAAAAAAAAAAGTATCAAATCTGCACTCGATTTTTTTTTTAAAAAAAAAACCTGACCGCCCCCTGTGGGGCGGTCCACTGTTCAAATCAAACCGCCCCACAGGGAGGCGGTCACCTATGCATACTAAGCCGTCCCACTGTGGGGCGGTTAGGTTTTTTTTTTTTTTTTGAGATTTTGAGAAACAATATGAAAAGCAAGATGCTGAAATTTAACAATAAAAATTCGAATTTTGTTTTTAATATTTGTTAGATTACTTCTTTTGATGTATAATTAGCGCTAAATTACTTGAAATTATGTTAAACTATAGTAAACTCTAAACTCTTATTTTGGATAATTTCTAAAACCCTAAATCCTAAAAATTACCATACATTAAATGATTTACAATTTTCACATTACATATTTATAAAAATTAGTGATATTTTAAAGAAACTCTAAACCCTAAACCCTAATTTCTAAACCCTAGTTTCCGACATTTTTATCAAGGTTCTAAATAGCGTTTATAGCGTCGTAGCGGGACGGCTAAAAAAAAGCTATAGCGAATAGCGTCGCTATAGCGGAAGCTATTCCAAATAGCGTTTTTTTTTTTTACATTTCGTATATTCAATATTTGTACTAAATATCAACATTATCTAAAGTCTCATAGAACAATAATAACACCAAAGTAATTAAGAAATTATAATATTCATATTGAACCCGTACAAAGTCCAAATTGCGGTTCAAAATATCCATAGTAATATCATAAACTATCGATTTTTCCTATTAAAAAATCTTAAGCATCATGATTCATGACATAATATATTTTTTTTCTATTCAAAATTTTAATTTCGGTTTGGACTTTTTTTCTATTCAAATTTCAATTTCTATTTCCAATTTCAAATTGATTTATCTGTAGCAAGTAGCAAAAAATTCAATTTCGGTTTGAGATTTTTTTTATCTTTATTTAACACCCATATAAATTGCTTAAAAATAAAAAATAAAAAAAAACTCATATTGTATAGCGCAAATAGCGCTGTAGCGGCCGTAGCGCAAATAGCGCATTTTGATGTCATAGCGTAGCGTTTGGGGTCCAAAAACGCTATAGCGGCGCTATAGCGCGCTATTTAGAACACTGATTTTTATTAATAAATATATCCACGTTAGCTGGTTTTTTTTGTTAGATTACTTCTTTTGATTAATAATTAGCATATTTATTATACTAAAATACGCTAAGTTATGCTATTTTACGCTAAATTACATATGAATAAGGACGATATTTTCACTAAGAAGGCAAAAAACGACGACAAAACTTCAAACGGTCATAAAACGGCACTCGAATGTCTGATTTCAGCAATGACCACTTTTCAGAAAGCTTGTGAAAATACACATGCGTCAGTGCCGGCAATGCTGGATTTCAAAATTCAGAATCGCCAAAATACAAAGGGAAGAGCCTTAAAACTTCAGTTCAAGTTTCCGATTAAGATTTTCATTTCTATTGTTCAATCTACGTAGCTCAGTAAATTAGTTATGTAATGAACTTGTAGAATACCAATTTTTATTATTTTTGGAATTTCTGTACTATTTGTTATGATTTATGAAAGATGGCACAAAATCGGCCTAATTTAGCGTAATTTAGCGTATTTCATTATAATTAGCGAAATTTGCATAGTTTACCGTAATTTAGCGTATTTTAGTATAAATATGTTAATTATACATCAAAAGAAGTAATCTAACAAATATTAAAAACAAAATTCGAATTTTTATTGTTAAATTTCAGCATCTTGCTCTTCATATTGTCTCTCAAAATCTCAAAAAAAAAAAAACAAACCGCCCCACAGTGGGGCGGTTTAGTATGCATAGGTGACCGCCCCCCTGTGGGGCGGTTTGGTTTGAACAGTGGACCGCCCCACAGGAGGGCGGTCAGGGTATTTTTTTTTAAAATTAAAAAAAAAATTGAGGGCAGATTTGATATTTTCTTTTGTTTTGAGGGTATTAATAAAAATGTCGGCCGGTTGTCAGGAGTAAAAAGGAGAAAATGCCGATAGTTTTATTAATATCCAAAGTTAAATAGAAATTAATAAATATATCCAGCTTTGCTGGGTTTTAATAAAAATGCCCAAATAAATGACCGGTCCTATATTTTTCACAACTGGCCATTAAATGGCTGGTTCTAAATTTTTCTTTTTCTTTTAATTTGTACTGTTACCCATCTTTCTCTCTCCTCCCTCTCACAATTCATTTAACTCACAGAAGAGAAAGAGAGAAATAGAAGGCGATTTTTGAGGCATACTCAACAGTTGTTTTTTCTCTCTCATTTTTACCTTGATCATTAATTATTCTTAGTATTATGAATTTCTAAATTTTCATTATTGCACTAATCCCTCAAAAACCTCAAAATTACGTATTCTCTCTTGTAAAATACATAACATATTAGAAATACATAATATCTTTGAGGGTTTTAAAAAGTATTCATAAAATTCCCTCTTCTTATATTATATACTTTTTAATAGACTCTTCGCCTCCTCCTTTTCATAAAAAAATAATAATACGAAACAACTGAACTTTAGGTCTGATATCCGACCTCTTCTGACTGTATATTAACCTGTATTATTGGAGATATAATGTGTGTGTGTGTGTGTATGGCAAGAACTAAAAAAAGGTTCGAATCCATTTTATGTTATGAACCAACTTGCAGAATCCAGATGCTCCTTCTGGAAGATTAGCTTTTGTTAACGGTTAAAAATAGTCCTAACAATTAAGTTTATATATTTAATTAATGATCACATTTTGAGTTACATGCACAACAAGAATTCTGGGCTTCCGCGAGGCTAATAATATACATCTGCGAGGAAAATTGAATTAGCCTCGCGGATAAATTATTACCGAGGCTAATGAAATTGGGTCGGCAATAATGGGATGAAACGCTCGGGGATAAAGAGGTATCTGCGAGGCTAATAAATTACCTGGCAGATAAGTTATACGTACATTAAATAAATTTTGTGCCTAAATTTCGTGCCTAATCTATGCACGGTAATAATACGCAACAGAAAATAATTACCATAGTTATTATATACACGGGAATAAAATAATTACCAAGGTGATAATATTTTCTTTTTTGTTTTTCTTAGAATATAATTAGCATCTTCTGTGAGCGCATATAGAACCTGAAAATGAATATATTTCTGCGCCAATGTATATTACCGACAAACAAATTTAACTAATTAATTTATAAATTATAAATACTTTGAATCCAAATGCTTAAGAGCCAAAAATATTAATAGAGCTAACTGACAAAATAAATGTACTAATTAGGCACATCATCTTCGCTTTCAGACCCATTGTCGCCAACATCTGATTCTGTGTTACTGCGAGATCTTCTGGGTGCTACTGTGAGATCTTCTGGATCCACCGGGTCTAGAACACCTTGTCGTACCAAAACAGAAGGTACATCTAGTTCGTCTCTGGCAGAAACCACGTAGTCGCAGCTCTGCATCTCCTCTTGAAAAATATTAAGGTATTCTGTTTCCCCTTCATGACTAAAATTTGGTTTGCGTCTAGTCTTGTAGGGTACCCACCAATCAGATCGATCAGGTGATGCATACGGTAGGTAGTAGACTTGAATTGCTTGGCAAGCCAGGCAATAGGGGTCATAACTTCGAAGTCTAGATCTATGGTTGACCTCAACAAGACCATGGTTCTTATCTACCTTGACTCCATTTATTAGGTCAAACCAAGTGCAATTGAATAGCACAACCTTGCTACCACATCCTGAGTAATGTAACTCGACTACCTCTTCTAGAAATCCGTAGTAGTCAATACCGCCCTCTCCTCGGATGCAAACCCCGCAGTTGTCCACTGATTTGTGCTGGCCGTATGACCTGGTGTGAAATCGGAAACCATTGATGTCATATGCGCCATAACATCTGACATGTTTATCAGGTCCATGACATATGTTTTTGACATGCGTGTCAGTAACACGATCAATCAGAAGCTTCTTCCTTACCCATTCAGGGAACTTTTCACCCCAGATTCGCTCCCGAACTGCTGGATTCCGACGATTTCCTAAAAATTCTGCATCAAAGGCACTGAAAAATACGCAGCGAAATAAAATTAAAGATCAGTTCGAGAAGAAGTTTTCTATGGTATGGGGGTAGTACAGTCAGTAAAAAAGTAACTGTTGTTGATTGGAAGTTAGTATGTGCTTAATTTGGACACTACAAACATTGACCTTCATTCTAAATGGTGCTATAGGTAGGGGTGATCCTCACATATATTACTGGTATATACTTTAATGGTTGGTGATTATGAATTGGAAATATGGTTCTCAGATGGTACCAGCTTCCAGCATACTTTCAGCTTTTGTGCAGTATTGATAACATCGAGAGATCGATGTAGTAGAAGTTGTAAGGTACAATTCAGGACTGACAGGTGTATGGGGGCGTGTGCTTAATGCATAGTGTATACAAATTTATTTTAGTTAGTGATTCACTAGTAAGGGGTCAAATTAGGTTAGAATGCTCAGCAGCTGTCAGAACAATTAGTGAATTAAGCACAGTTCATTTAATTCCTGATCAATTATATATTTTGCATTGACTATGGGCTGGCTCCATCTGGTCATTTTTTTGTGCATTCCTTGCATAAGTGTGGTAGGAGTTTTGGGGAATAACAAATTGCATAGTTACATATGCATTTGGAAGGCTAATGTATTTTAAAAATTAGGATATTACTATGCTTAGTTAAAACGACCAGGGTGATAATTAACTCGAGTGAATCTAAGTAAGAGGGGATGGCAGGGAGAACTTACTCCATGTAATGTCGAATATCTTCGAAATTATACAACACATGGCGGTTTGCAGCACTGTACTCTCGGTCATCTAGAAGTCTTCGAACCCCCTGATGGTGAGCACGACCCGGGTAGTTTAAGATCGGAGGTTTCCCATCTAACGGGGTCTCCGGGCCAACGTCATGTCTTTCCTTGCGCAATCTTCGTATGCCTTGATCATGATCGAAATAATGAGCACAAGTGCTAGTTATCTCTTTTGCGACAAATGCCTCAACAATGGATCCCTCTACCCGTGCCTTGTTGGTGATGCTGGCCCTTGCATCTTTGTTTCGCCTACAAATCATTCCACATAATTATGTTGAGACTATTACATTAAGTTGACGAGAATGAGTAAAACAAATGTATGTCCTTCAAGGGTTAAAAGGAGTACCGTTCAGACGAATACATCCAGCGAAATTGGACGGGTCCACCCATTCTGGCCTCATGTGCAACATGAACTACAAGGTGTTCCATAGAGTCAAAAAAGGAAGGTGGAAAGATCTTCTCTAGTTTACATATCGTAACAATAATGTCCTTCTCCAACTTGTCCACCATACCACAATCCAACTCCTTTGCACAAATCTCCCTAAAGAAAATTGAAATTTCATTCAGAGCCTCCCATACGCCATTCGGAACAAAGTCTCGAAATGCAAGGGGCATGAGGCGCTCGACAAAGACATGAACATCGTGGCTTTTCAACCCAGTGAGCGTACACTTCTCCAAGTTAATGCATCTTGCCCAATTCGAGGCGTATCCATCAGGAAACTTGATTTCCTCCTGGAGCCATTTCAACACTTTCCTCTTCTCGGCGAGGCCTAAAGCAAAAGTTGCTCTCGGTTTGCTCTTCCGTGCCTGCCCTTGAAGATGCAATTCTGGACGGTTGCAATAAAGAGCCAAGTCAAGACGGGCCTTGGGATTGTCTTTGGTTTTTTTTTTAAAGTCAAAAACCGTGTTCATGATGTTGTCTCCAAAGTTTTTCTCTATGTGCATCATATCTAAGTTATGGCGAATATTCAAAGTTGACCAATATGGTAAATCCCAGAATATACTTTTCTTTTGCCAATGGTGTGTGACTCCATATCCATCAAGTTGGTCGAGATCACCTGTCTTCCCCCATTTGATGGCTCGTAGACCACCAACGATCTCCTTGACCTCCTCCCCCGACAATCGCCTCGGGGCTGTACCGGTCTCTCTTCTGTTTTTTAAGAACTTGTTAGTTTGATACCAGAAATGGTGTCCTTCGGGTAAGAATTGACGGTGGCAATCGAACCAAACAGCCTTCCTTCCATGTTTTAGTCTGAATGCCTTTGTGTCCCCCATGCAATGTGGGCAAGCGAGTTTGCTCTTGGTACCCCACCCGCTTAACAACTCATATGCCGGGAAGTCATTAATCGTCCAAATCAAGGCAGCCTTCATTGTAAAATTTTGCTTACGTGAGATATCATACGTCTCCAGCCCATTGTTCCAAAGATCCTTCAATTCATCGATCAACGGTTGAAGGAAGATGTCAATGTCCCGTCCTGGATGTTTGGGTCCAGGAATAAGTAGAGCTAAGAACATGGTGTCCTCCTTTAATACCATATCTGGAGGCAAATTGTACGGGAAAAGGAACACAGGCCAACAAGTGTACGGGCCGACATTGCCAGTGTACGGGGCGAATCCATCGGCTGAGAAGCCGAGGACCACATTTCTAGGATCAGCAGAAAAAATTTTATGAGCGGCGACAAATTGTTTCCAATCTTCGCCATCAGCCGGGTGCACCATTACTCCCGGTTTTGCGCGAAACCCCTCCTTGTGCCACCGCATATGTGATGCAGTAGCTTCGGTCATGTACATCCTTTGCAGCCTGGGGCCTATTGGTAAGTATCTCAATTGTTTCTGCGCGGACAACTTTCCATCCTTGTTCGGATTAGGCTTGTATCTCGGCTCGCCACAGATATCGCATTTATCCTTGTTCTCATTAACTGGTTTGTAGTAAAGCATGCAATTATTGGGGCATACATCAATTTTCTTATAACCGAGCCCCAAACCTGCAACAACCTTTTTTGCTTGGTACAAATTGTCCGGTAATAATCTGCCCTGGCGGGAAGCATGGTTTTGACTAGCGACAACCATCGACTGAAGCATTTCTCACTCATATGGTACTCTGATTTCAAAGCCAAACATTCTGTAATGGCGGAGAGGACAGAATGCTTTTCACAACTTATTGTATCTGTCCTCGCCGAACAATCTATTTCCCACAGGGGCTGCTCGCAAGCCTTCACCATGTCATAAAATTTCTTGGCCTCTGCATTTGGTGGTTCCTCCACATCATGGCGACGATCCCAATCATAGTCAGGGCCTGCGAGATTTTGTAGCATTGCACTCATTCCAGTTGCAGCTCCATTCGAAGGAAAGGCAGTATGATGATCTTGCGCCCTAAGATGAGGTTCTCCATGGTGGAACCATCTACTATAACCGGGACAGAACCCGGCTGACAAGAGATGCTCAGTAACCGTCACCTCATCCTTAAGAACTGTGTTGTCGCATCGCCTACAAGGGCATTTAATAAATTTTATGCCTTGCCTTACAGAGAAGACACCAGGCTGGTTGAATGCGTGACCAATAAAATGTTCCACACCATTCACAAATGCTAGGTTGATAGCTCCATTCAAAATCCGTCCGTACATCCAGGAACGGTTGGTGGCCATTGATGTGTACGTATGACAGATAGTCTACCTACGTACAGAAACGATCTGTTATGATTAATTTGTATACATCTCAATTTCACCCCTTGTACTTTCTTCTCTGATCAAGACAAATTAAACAAAAAAAGGATGTACATTGTTAGTCAATTTAGATGCTTACCAATTAGCAATATAAATCACTGTTGCCGGGAATGCCGGGAATATGTGAGATAGATCAACACTTCCATCGAAGAAACGGTGCATGCATGGGCATTCTGTTGTCATCTAGCCTAAATCAGGCGGGGTAACTGTGATCAGAAGATGTACGTACATTATTGATAGTGTGTGTGTGTGTGTGGAATCAATTGCTCTAGATTTCCTAAGATAACTGGGGAATTTAGCGAAGTAACCCAATCAATAAATGCTGAACTGGGTATGGGTAGGAAATTAATGTGATGTGCTCGATGTGGTGTATATATATTGCAATGTGTTAGGACTGCTCCATGCCACCAGATCAGTATACTGCTATATGTACATTGTCTACATTGGTGAGGAGATTACTGATCACAGTACAACAGAAAAAAATATTTATGTTAAAACATTTCATCAAACAGTGGAAGTGCATTTGATCCATTTTATAACATTAACCCAAATTTTTAGATTTGAAATGGTCCATCAATTTGATTTCAATGATTACACAACAAATTACACTTACTGTACAAGAAGCTCATGATCGACAGCTATTTCTGTCCCATCTTTTCACCCTAAGCGTTGAAAAATGAAGAGCAGACGCCTGTGGGGTACGTAGATCAAGCCGTGCAATGTTACTGTGCAGTGCCGCTTAGATAAAATTAGCTAGAAATGACACTGAGCAACCCAATGTAACAATTACCACTGCTAATTAGAAAATTGAAACAAAAAGAATACAAACAGAAGGAGATCATAATATGGTTTAAAATGGGCCTAATGGTTATTAGTTTAGACTGAATGCTGATTATTCTATATGGCATTAGTATAAGGTTTTGCAATTAAAAATTATAAGGCATATTGAATATAATATTAGCCACAAAAATGATGATTTAGAGTAAGAACAGACACAGAGAAGGCACGGTTGAAGCCTTGAAGGTCAAGGAGCAATTTTTTGTGTCATACGTTAAATAAAAATTGAGCCCGGTAAAAGTTTGCCTAAAATTTGTGATATAGATTCTTGAAACCAGTGGCATGTTGTACATCAGTACTATCTAAACTCTAAACCATTATGAATTATGAATTATGAATTCCAAATCCCTAAACCCTAATTCAGAATTCTAAAACCAGTTCACCCTAATTCTGAATTCTGAATTCTAAAACCCTAAACCCTAATTTACTGATCTCTAAATTGGTTTATCCGTGATTCAACCTTGGTACCTCACCTTTGTCAAATTCTAAGGTCCTTCCTTCCTAAATACAAAATGATTTGTTATTATACAGTGGTGTATTGTTAATTTCTCTCAAAACTGGAATTGAGCCTGTTATTTTTCCAGCTTAGAAAAATAGGTGAAGTCCAAGAGTTGAAACACTTTTTTGCAAAGAGGGAAAAGTTAGAGAGAGAGAATTAGAAAAGGAAAAATTACCTTATTGAAGAGAGAAATGCAGACCTTGGAATAAAGAGAGAAAATGGAGCTGATGAAGAGGTGATTTTTCTCGAGCTGGAAGAGCGTAGAATGTTCAGGAGGAGACAGAAATCAAAGGGACTGTAGGATGTTCAAAAGAGAGGAATCAGAAGATTACTGTTATATGATTGTGAGTGGAGGGTAACAGAGAACAAATTCTGTCGAATTGGTTTAGGGACTGCCACTAAATTTCTCTGAAGCAACCATGTTCATCACAGTTAAGCCGAACGCCGCTGCTAAGACCAAATGGAATGCAACAACCACAGCCAATACTGGTACCAGACAGGGCAAGGGTCATTTTGGTGAATGAATCATGGGATGCCACGCATGGGGCGAGTACTGGTATGACCGTCTTTAACAGGAGATGAGACTTAGTTTATATGCAGTATGGTAAGATAGAAGCTAGGGATCCTTTTCATGCAATACAGTATGTGCTAGAAGGGGAAAACAATGAAAACTTTGTTATTTTCTCTAACAGCAAGATACTGGTACAGGCCGTATTGGCAAAAAGGATGGAGGAGTTACCGTCCTAGAGGGCTGCAAAATCAGTAATGAAGTGTATATAGCCGGAATATAGTACGAACTGGCACAAGATAACTATAGGATATGTACAAGAAAGGCAGTAAGCACTCCACACCGATTGGCGAACTGGGCTAGAAGAAAAGGAAAAATGCAACTGGTACCCCACTACAAGCAGTGTCTCACATCTGGAGATTGAGCAAACACTTAACAAATTGCATTTCTCGTTTGCACCAGACTAGAACATACAGAGAGGTGGCTATGGGGGATTCTGAAATGAGGCAATGAAAAAAGATTTCAGTCGGCATCATTTAAGATTATCTTCGTCAAAAGGATTTTTCGGAGGTGCTAGCTTGTAAATGGGAAAGGGGATGTCAGAAGAAGGGAGGAGGAAACTTACAGACCGACCCCCCATCTTTTTTATTTTGCCGGTTGAAAGAAGTTAAAGAGGTTGTGGAGCGGAGTTAAGTTTTTTATTTTATGAGTTTTTTTATATTTTAGTTTGTCGCTATCTCATATTCTAGTAGATTTAATTTGTAATTTTATTTGGAAATGATGTAATCGGATATGACTATTTCAATATATTCAATATCAAAAACTTTATGATCTAGAAGATGGCGGAAACCCTAATGGCGATCGAAAGGCGATTCTCAACGGCGGAAGGACAAGTGACAGACGACGAACAAGACACTTCTACATCGTAATGCTGAGTCAGGACATTGCGACAAGAAGGAGGTCAATAAGACCATCGATGAAGAGATCCCTGCAATGATCGATTGTGCCAAATCTAGAGAATCTTCACAAAGAGGGAAGTTTATTTCGGATAGGAGATCTCCCGATTCTTAGGCTAGTTCCTCCAACAAATTATGAGGGTCAAGACTCTTTCAAGAGCTTTCAAAATCAAGCTCGTGGTCCTAATAATACTCTACAAAATACAATTGACGTAATATTTCTCAGAAGGGATTATTACTTCACAAAGCTGAAACCATCCAATTTGGTGCGCGGACTTGGTGCGCGGACTGGGTACGCGTGGGTGGTACCTTTTGAAATAGCCCTACAGGGGTGGTAATCATTTTTTTTTGTGGTAACTATTGTTCATGCACCCCCCTCAAAAACTTCAATATTACGTATATCCCCCTCAAAATTTTGTAATATCATATTAACCCTTCAAAATAGTTGAAACTCACATATTTACCCAAAAGCAATAAAACAACAAAATTAAATACTTAAAATTTAATAACAATATTACTTAAAAAAATAAGATCATTATACCCTCCATCCTTTCTCTCTTCTCTCTCTCCGTCACTTCTCTAGTTCCTGCCGCCAAAACAAATTGCTCTAGAGACTGTTCTCCTTCCATCGTTTCTACTTCCCTTCCTCCATCGTCTAATATTACATGTTACCACTTACCAGCCAACAAGCTAAAGAGATACAAAACAATAAAAGACCAAAACAACAACTAAAAACAAAAGAAAGGATGGAGTGACCTGGTATATATGGTACCAGTACCGGTTCTCATTTCCTAAAAATAAACAACAACTACACTGAGAATAAAGACTGAAAACTAAAAGAGATAATAAACTAAAAAAAGGCAACACATTCTTGGATGACTGTGTGGACCTGGTATAGTACCGGTACCAGCCTCAATCCTTAAGAAGAAATATGAACTATCTTAGCAGGAAAAAGTCTGGATTTAATAAATGCTCAAGCTCTAATTGTGTTACAGGAATCTGCAACTGTGTCCCTCGTGTTGACTGCCCCGTCCTTCTCGCCCAATTGGCCATTTGATGTGGTGTCTGTACCACTCTCCTTGTGACATATTGGACCAGGATTTTTGAGCTGTTGTTATTGTAGTATTGTATATATACACATATGTTTTAATTAAAATTGTATCACAAATTGATTTTAAATTATATCGCTTTCTTAAACACCACTACATTTTGGTCACATTAAAATTCTTATTAATGTGACTTGCTCCATGAATAAATCAAATTAACAATTTTGACTTAATACAAATGTAGTTCTATGGTATTTTAAAGAAAAAATAGTGAGGCCCAGAGAGTACTGATTTGGTACATACTTCTCAATTGTCACAAAAGGGGGAAACTATCATATACATTTCAAAAATCAGAAAAAAAAAAGTTTGAATGACCCCTCAGAGAAAGAGACACCATGGTAGCCAATAATTGTATAATGGTGGAAGAGGAGTAGAGACGATGGAAGGAGAACAATCTCTAAAGCAATTTGTTTTGGTGCCAGGAACTAGAGAAGTCACAGAGAGAGAAGAGAGAAAGGATGGAGGGTATAATGGTCTTATTTTTTTTATTAATATTGTTTTATTAAATTTTGAGTGTTAAATTTTATTGTTTTATTAGTTTTGGGTAAATATGTGAGTTTCAACTATTTTGAAGGGTAAATATGATATTACAAAATTTTGAGGGGGCAATACGTAATATTTAAGTTTTTGAGGGGGATACATGAAATTCCCCTAAAAAAAACGGCCCAAGCGTCTGTACAAAGAAGAAACCAGCAGGTTCATGCTTCCAAACTAAGACAACAACGGAAATGCTTCAAATGCCTGATGAAAGGTCACATCCAAGCGGTGTGTGCGAATCCAAGGCGCTGCCTTCACTGCAATACGACTGGGCACATTGTTCGGAACTGTCCATCAGCGCCTGGAGGAATCAATTAACAGTCGCACAGGATGGAAAGGTTTTCTATAAAAGGGGAGCATCTCTGCCTAAAGACGCAAGCTTTCCTGCTATTCCTAATCAGAAACCTCCCGGAAAATCCTCTGGCAATCCTTTTGTCCAAAAACAAGACCTTTCAAGAAATTAAAAGTATATATGGAGGCACCAACGAATTGGTTAACTATGAACATGAATGAACCAGGAGATCTTTGGCAACAGCGACCTCACCACCTTCATGTCTATTTAGCACCGAGGGATGAACTCAGCCCAGCCAACCTCTTCTTGGAAAGATCAGCTTTCATTTTTGCTGGTCCGGGTCGTACTGACCCATATCTTAGGCAAAGGATTGCCAATTGCATGTGTCGGCAATTCCACTGTGACGCAACTGAGTTTGGAGTGTATGTCATTGATGAAGATTTTGGAGATACCCTCGTCATTTTTCCTAATGCTGATATGGCAGAAGCAGCCATTGGTCGTGGGTCTTTCTATGCCGGCAACAACATTGAGATTACCCTCCACCCTTACTCTCCAGACATTCAGTTGGTTTTTGACCCTCTTGGAGGAAGAGCCCGTATCAGGCTGTTCGGAGTGCCTTTAAACCACTGGAACAAAATCGACATGGCAACACTAGTGGCTGGTTTTGGCTACCCTCTGCGGGTGGCTCCTTACTTCAATGATGGGAATTATCAATACCTAACGATGCTGGTTGCGTGTAAGAAGGCTGAGGAGATACCTTTCTATCTCAAACTCAAAGTCAATCCACATAAGAAAGACATCAGGGTTAATTTAGACGGCTGGCTCAGTCACCAGAGACCCCAACCGCCACATCATGGTGATGACAATCAGGACAGACGGGACAGGGGACGAAGGAGTCACAGGGGTCGTAGCAGCGGGGCAAGGTACAATTCACCACGAAGGTCTCCAGTGGGAAGAAGAAGCAGGGATCAAGAAGGAAACAGGGGTCCAAGGAATGATGGCAATTGCTCCAGCACTGGATCAAACCGATCTGGAGCAGTGTTAGGATGGGTTGATGATTTGAGAGAGAAACTGGTAGCAGCAGGTCTCCTACCGGGTGTGGGACAGGTGCAGCAGGGAGGCATTCAGATTCTCACTGCCCCAGGCTACTGTAATGATGAGGTTACAAATACAGAGCAAGGTAGCAAGGACAAAGGAAAAGCTGTCGCCCTTTACAAGCCAGGTACTGTTATGCCTACAACTGACAAGATGGGCACTAAAGTTCTATTTTCACAACCAACTGTGCATGATGATGGTCAAGCTTATACTGGTACGTTGGTTGTTGCCACCCATGATCAAATGTCAAAAGGGGGAGTTAAGTTTGTCTGTTTTAAAAAGGGAATGCTCAATGAGAGAGCGAACTCAGTTGAGTATATCCAAGAAACTGAACTGGGATATAACATGGTTTTTGGGAATGGAAATAGAAATACTGGCCCAAAAGGGGCTTCCCTACAATTGATTGAAGAAAGTAACACCTCTGGACTGGTTTTAGAGCAAGGGCAAAGCAGTACCGCACCAAATTCTGGTATTGATCAGCAGGTGATACAAGACTTGAGAAAGCAGGTAAATGATACAAACCAGGGCCCTCCCCCGGGCTTTGGGTCTCTAGATTCTACAGCAAAGGAGGGTACTCATGTGAATAAGGGAAGCAACATCATCCCAGTTGTACAAGAAGAAATTGTTCAGCAGGACAGAAATGCGGTTACTCAGCAAGTCAGAAAGAGTAGGAGGCTGACTGAAAAGTACTCGGAGGGCAGGCTCAGGTATGATTATGGGAAGAGGAAGTATAATAGGAGCACTGTGAAGGTCAAGCCAGTGAGATTGGAATATCAGGACACTTTGGACCCACTAGCCAAGGAGCAGGCGGAAATGGTAGTCAAAATGGCAGGGGTGTAGAACTGTAGATGCTGGGAAGGATCGAAGAAGAGGTGGAGAAGACGTTTTTAAGTAAAGAGGAAGCAGCTATCAAGTTCTAAGAAGTTTTTTTTTTTTAGTTTTTACATTGTTATCAGTGTTTTGTTTTTTATGTTTTAGTATGAAGGTCTTTTTTATAAGTATGTTAGTAATGAGTTCAATTTGCCTATAATTGTTTAGCAGTACAATTTGCCTATTCGATCAAGCTAAATAACATCCATTGTATCAGCAACAAACTAAGGAATCCACGACATACAAGTCTGCAAAGTCCAATCGTACATCCACAAATTTAGCAGAAATTATTACAAACAAAGTTGTTACAACAACCTAAATAAAATTTATTTCCCTATTTATGACCATTTATAAACCAATCGCTCGTCCCACTAGAAAATTTTTCTGGTAACTTCACACTCCCAATCGCCACTACAGATTTTTATTTCCGGCTTGTGCATCTTGCCTTGTACCAGATGTACCCTGCGTAAATTATGAAGGCATTTAAATTAAGCCACTTGCACGAAGTTACTGAATATGTTACCGTAGGAAAAGTAATAGGAGATAATTCATCCGGTAGTGGTACTTACAGGAATCACAGGATCAAGAGTTAACACGCCCCGATCATACAGTGTCTTGATGAGTGATTTATATTGAGACGTTGTCTTATTCATCTTGTCCAACTCCGCACGGTGAATGGCCTCTTGCTTGGCCAGCACCTCCTGCATCATTAAAGCAGTCTGTTCTGCGGTGAAGTATGCAGGGTCCTCTGCAGAGGTTGCGGTGCTCTTCGTTGGTCCAGTCTCCGAAACACATGTGGGACCAATTTGAATTGACCGACCACCAAGCCCAAAAATTCTTCCATTGATTGGCCCACCGACAATTTCTGTCCACACATCGATATCTTTCATGCCTTCTGCTTGCGGATGCTGTCTGCACCAATCAAACATTACCTACAATAGTACAATTTAATCAAGTGTCATCCTTCATATTAATAAAATAGGGCCATCACACATTTGATTCTATCGAGTTTGATTTACCCACCGAAACTGTCTTTGCTCGTTTATTGACATACACAGGACCCTCCGGTCCCTTTCTTATGTGGGTCTTGTCAAACACATCTTTCAGTGAAACATCACCTCCTTTCTGATCACGCTACAATGCATGGTTGCAACAGAGTTAAAACTTGGAAAAAAATTTAATCAGAAAAAACAAATTTTCTCAATAATGCAAATACAATTTCTTAAGATCTTACCAGGGCCTCCATGTGGTTAAAAGTGCTCCTCGAGCCAGCGACGTGGTGTACTACAGCTTTGTTGTGTTTGCATTTCTCGCTCCACTCTTGCCAGCCCTTTGTCTTCCAAATGTCGCAAAGTTCTCGCCAATAGTTCGGCACCGGGCACCAATGAGGAGGCATCAATTTCCACTCCTCTATGTTTTTACCAAATTTTTTTGTGAGCTCTTGTCGCCTCTCAGTAAGTTCCCGACAGTACCCATCGGAAGCAATGTTCTCGAACACATCTATGCAAGCTGCGACATCTTCATCTTTACCCCAAGAGTAGATCGTCAAGAACCTGTCTAAGATCTCCTTCCGAGTATTTTCAGAAAATTGGTGGTAGCTGCGGCAAGGTCCCGGCATTGCCCGGCAAGTGAGTATCCGGATTGTAGTGACAATCTTCGTGCACTTGGGGACTGCCCAGAATTCTTTCTGACCAACAACATAAAGAAGTGGTCTTTTCCCAAGGGTTGCTGGTTCACGGGGTTTGCTCGGGCCACGTTCCCCCCTTTTTTTCTTCTGTCGTGGTTGTTCCGAAAAAACACCATCAGGACTACGAGGTTGCCCCCCCACACTCAAATCTGGTTGGGCTGTCTCGTCATCACCATTTCTGGCATGACCATGATTCACAACACGTGCCTTTCTTTTCTTGCTATGTGCAGGTTTGCTCGAACTCCCAACATCAAAACACTGAGCTTGGCTCTCCACACAGAAATCTAGTTGGTGTGACTCACCACATATATTATCTGTCTGATGAGGATCCACGCAACGTGGCCTCTTTTTCTGGCTCATAGCAGGTTGCTCAGAACTACCACTCTCAGATTGCTGATCATGGCTCTCCACACTCAAAGCCGGTTGGGACGGCTCGCGTTGAACATTTGAGGTGCGATCAGTAGTTGCCGCATTCATTGTTGATATCCTTTGAAGACGGTACCTCATACGACCATCATCTGCCGTTGATGGAGGGGAATTTTGTATTTCTAGCCCGAAGAACAAGTCCCTAAGGCTTTTTTTCTTCAAAACACGGGGACGACCTGCACAATTCTTGTGCACCCGCAGTGGGTTTCCTCGAACAGCATCTTTGTCTCGCTGTTGTTGCTGTGACTGATTTGGCTCAACATTGAGGTCATCGTCACCGGGCACAACCTCCTGCTGGTGACAAGTTTGCTGCTGTTGGGCTGCCTCATTCTGGTCCTCGGAAACTTGCTGATCGCCAGCCTGATGTTGTTCTGGCCTGTCTTCCTGATGTGGCTGTTCGGACTCATCAGCCTGATATGGTGGACATGTCTCATTAACGGTCATATGCTCCACATGAGTTTGCTGATGTTGGGCTGCCTCATACTGGTCCTGAAAAACTTGCTGATCGCCGGCTTGATGTGAAGTGCTCACCAAGAGGGTTTGGTGAGCACAACTCCAAAAGTATATCGGATCGGCTTCAAATGGCGAATCCAAACCATTAAAATCCATGTACTTCATGAGTTATGCACCTACATGCAAAATTTTGAAAGTTTCGAATTTATTTGCTACAAGGTCAAGCGGTCAAACAAATGAACATTGTATAAGTTATTTTATAAATTGTTTTATATGTTCATTTTTCATCATTTCTTTGACCGCTTGACCTAGTAGCAAATAAATTCAAAAATTTCAATGGTTTGGGTTCGTCGTTTGAACCCAATCCGATATACTTTTGGAGTTGTGCTCACCAAACCCTCTTGGTGAGCACTTCACACCCTAGCTTTGTCGCAGATATATATATCTGAACATTACTAGATAAACGTTGCCATATATAACAATAACCTACATTAATTCGAGATAATTGCACATTGTCAGAAAACCACTAACCCCTAATACTTTCTTTTTCTCTCCTGTATGCCTTCTCGTGTAAGTGTTACGGAATTTTCTGACTTCAGACCGGGCACCAATGTGGTCTGGCTGGTCCGGCTGCTTTTGCTCCTGCTCTAATGGCTTTGAATATGCCTTCTGTAGGGGCTCCTGCAGCTTAGGATGTAAAGTAGTCCAACTTATAATAGAGCATTGTTTAGCTAGGTAACATCACAACAAATTCAGCTTCACAAATGCCGGAGAAGTACCCTACTCATATAGAAACATGGTTTTTTTTTTAAGACAGCAAGCAACTAATTAGCAGAATCAACAACACATTTCAAGAAGTACATATGTAGCTTGCTGTAAGGAGTTAAAGCTGTTATTCCCTCAGTGGGTGTGTATGAAAATTGGAATTTTCAAAATGTTCTACTACCTTTTGTGGTCAGTGTATTACCTTATTTAAAATTTAAAATACATCTTCAGATGTTCATGTATTGCTACATTGCTACACATTGCTAGAAATTTCGCTAAAAATATTAGGTCTAAAAAGTAATAATTGGACATTTTGAAAAGGTCTTATGTATCCCTCTTACTTTTTTTCCCTCTGCTGCAAGCCTTCTCGTATACACCTCACCATTGTTGCCGACTTCATTCCCAGTGCCGTTGTTAATTGGCGAGTCCAGCTGCTGTTGCTCCTGCTCCAGTGGTTGTGGAAACGCCTCTTGTTGGGCCTCCTGCAACTCAGGAGGTACAGTAGTACAACTTACTGGATCAGTATCGACCTGTGAGGTTAAAAATAGGGGTATGAAAAAAGCTTCAGCTGTACCACACTCACATAGCATGTTATTTTGATGACAACAAGTACACCCAACATTACCTGACTATGTACCTCTGCCATTGACGCAAGAATTGTCAGCGCCGGATTGTTCTGCCCACCCTCCTTTTTACCGATACAATTCGGCCAAAGTTGTTTCTCAAGTAATAAACCAGCATTCGAGTGCACCAGAAATGGAGTGGGAGTACTCTCAGGGAAAACCACACTCCTGGTCTGCACCTCGACTTCGTTTGCTTGATGATTGCCAGCATGCTGCTCGCGCAACGCATCAGCAATCTGCCGGCGCAGCGCTTCTCCTCGTGTTGCTGGACCTCTCATACACACATTGCTTTCATTGGTCCGCATTGTTGCTGCCTCACTACCGGGTTTAACCCCAATTTGTTTCTGCTGTTCGGTAACAGCAGCGTGCTGACGAGAATGAGGCCTCCGCTGTTCGGTAACAGCAGCGTGCTGACGAGTATGAGGCCTCCGCTGTTCGGTAACAGCAGCATGCTGACGAGTATGAGGCCTCCGCTGTTCGGTAACAGCAGCATGCTGACGAGTATGAGGCCTCCGGCTCTTTCCATCTCCCGTACCCACCATTAGTCACTACCATAAACCACAAAACCATTTAATTAAGAAATTGTACTACAAGTTAATATTCATCAACAAGTACAACTAATGCAGTATATTCGTGCCTAGTAGTTGCCTGCAGGATGCAACTATCTGGGAAATAAAATTTGCATCAGATTAGGTTTTTTTTTCCGTTGTGATTTACATTGAAGATTGTAGTAATGGTTGCATATTAGGGATTAGAGAAATATATTGGAATTCTAAAAATGGAGTCCTGACATGTACACAAGAAATCGAGACATGTGAACACACACACACATAATATATATATATATATATATATATATATAGAGTACGGCTAACGCGCTTCCTCTAGCATTTCGGCCGAGGTGCTTCCGGGGGCATATCTTGCAATTTGATGTTCAAACAACAAATTCAAACCGTTAGATGTTCAATCTATATTAAAATCTACTTGGAGACCAAATTTTATATTTTTTGGAATTTTTTTACTATTTATTAAGCCACTTTGAAAATCGCTGTTTTTATTAAAATTTCTGAAGCATTGAAAACAGCGGTTTTCAAAGTGGCTTAATAAATAGTAAAAAAATTCCAAAAAATGTAAAATTTGGTCTCCAAGTAGATTTTAATATAGATTGAACATCTAACGGTTTGAATTTGTTGTTTGAACATCAAATTGCAAGATATGCCCCCGGAAGCACCTCGGCCGAAATGCTAGAGGAAGCGCGTTAGCCGTACTCTATATATATATATATATATATATGAGATAGGCTACCATGCTTTGCAAATTAAAGCACCTCTTGTGCTTTGCGCTCCTTTTCAGATTTTCAAAATTCAAAATGTCGATCCGACCGTTCAAGTTGTTCTCCATATTGAAATGTGCTTGGAGACCAAATTTTACATTTTTTGGAATTTTTTTACTATTTATTAAGCCACTTTGAAAATCGCTGATCCATTGGTCCAGAATTTTTTACTGTTTTGCTAGTGTGACCATTGGATCAGCGATTTTCAAAGTGGCTTAATAAATAGTAAAAAAATTCCAAAAAATGTAAAATTTGGTCTCCAAGCACATTTCAATATGGAGAACAACTTGAACGGTCGGATCGAAATTTTGAATTTTGAAAATCCGAAAAGGAGTGCAAAGCACAAGAGATGCTTTAATTTGCAAAGCATGGTAGCCTATCTCTCTCTCTCTCTCTATATATATATATATATATAGAGAGAGAGAGAGAGAGGGATAGATAGACAACGGTGAGTTGTGACGCTCATATTCCCATTTTGAAAATCCAAACCATCAATCCGAACCGTTCAACTTGATCTCCATATTGAAATGTGCTTGGAGACCAAATTTTATATTTTTTGGCATTTTTTTCACTACTTGTTAAGCCAGTTTGAAAAGATTTGAGTGAACAGTAAAAAACAGAAAGAACTTCTGGACAGCTGAATCAGTTAAAAACAGTAATAACCTCTTACTACACAACTCACCATAGCCAAGCTCTAAATATTTATATATATATATATATATATATATATATATCTATATATATAATGTTAATACCAGATCGGGACGATTTTAATGGCGTTGGAGGGTACAAACTTCTGGGTGTCGGACTAATCCTCTGCTTTGCGATCCAGTGATTCTCTTTGCAAATGGTTCCCTTGAGGTCGCCCTTCCGGACTGTACTAATTGAACGTCGGATCCGCCTCGATCGGAATGTGCCGTGATAGTGGGCCGGGAGGTAGCTAGGGTTTTGGGTAAATTCCTCTGTACGGAACCTTGGAGATGTGAGGTGCGCCTCCAAACTTACTTTCTGGCGAAGAACCATGTGGATTGCTCCAACTTTCGTTTTCCTAGCGCACATTAATTACGCCTTGAGCTCTCCATTTGCTCGAAACGGCCGCCTAATCCGTTCCCTCAAATTGCTACATAGACGATTTAGATTTCCGTACCAACTTAAAGTTCTAGGTGAAAATGGACACATTACAACCGGACTGTAACGTTGTTTACTTTCAGTGCTCTTGGTTCTTGGAAGCTTACTAACACCAAGAGATTGCATTCGCCTGTCCCAGCGACCGTTTATTTCTGTCATTAAATTTGGGCACATGTGCTCTTAGTGCATGCATAGTATATTTCAGGTGCTTATTATCAGAAACCATCCGCGAGGGTACCTATATCCGCGAGGTGTGCCTTCATTATATTTGCGAGGTGTGCCTTTGGACAAACCGGTCCCACCAATTTTCAACGAGTCCAATTTTCATCAAGTCCCGCCAAGGCGCCAAGTATTAAATTCATTATCGAGGAGGACAAACCCTCGGGAATAATCTGGACAGAGAGATCCACTATAACCCCAATTGATATTTAATCTAAAATTGTATTTAAAATTAATATAATTTGATATTTTATTTAAAGTAATATTATATAATATTTAATCTAACATTTTATTAAAAACTAATCTAATTTGATATTTTGTTTATTTAATACTAATCTAATAGTTAACGTAATTTTATATTACATTTAACATTTAACTAATATTATATTACATTTAATATTTAAACTAATATTATATTATATTTAATCTAATATTTTATTTACCGTGATTTTTATTTTTACCCAAAAACAAAATTATTTTAATATAAATAACCAGGTTTGTGGAAAAATTGTATTTCTGCCCAAGCCGTATATATTATTTACGGTTTGAATTCTTAATTCAAACCGTAAATATTCTGTACGGTTTGAATTCTGGACACAATTCCAAATCTCTCTCTCTCTCTCTTGAATTCATCCATGCTACCTGTCTCTGTCCGTTTCTCTTCTTTTGAGAATAATAGAGGCTGGATGGTTTCGTACTAACAAAAAGCTGTTTCTCTCTCTTATCACTTGTCACCATTTCCCTCCTCTCTCTTTCTTTCTCTCCCCAGCCCATATTCTTTTTTTCTTCTTTGTAACAGGAGGTATATGCTTCAATGGTTTTTATCTACCAGTAATAACATTCTAAACTTTATGACGAAGAAAACATAGGTGCGACTAAAAATATGAACATGAATTTTATACATAATCTCATAAATCTAGTGGACTTAATTGAATATACACAATATTTTTTTTTTGACAAAATTCAAAACTGAAAGTGAGTATCAAATATCAATGCTTCCATTAGTCATAAATCGAGCACTAAACCTTATACTTTTCATAATGTAAAAACAAATATGTAATTGATCAAAATAAATTAATTAATTTGGAAACACTGGGAAATTTAATGAAATAACTACAAACTATTGACTACACTGTGGATCATTAATAATGCGTTGTTTTATTGTCATTTGTGCAGTGCTGCATTCTTTTGAATAAGAGATGCATCGTTTGTTGTTTTATTTGAAGGGGAATGCATCATTTATTGTTGGTTGCAGTCTGACAAAATTGGAACTCATCAAGTTTTAACTTTATTTCTGGAGAGGTCAAATTTGTCGCTTTATATATAGGAACACTCCAGCTTCTATGACCTCCTAAATTTGAATTTTATATTTAAGCCTCCACTTAAATTTTAGGGACCGACTATTTACGGCTATTAATTCAAACCGTACATAATATGTATGGTTTGAATTAAGAATTCAAACCGTAAATAATATTTACGGCTTGGGTAGAAATAAATTTTTTACAAAATCTTGGTTATTTATATTAAAATAATTTTGTTTTTGGGTAAAAATAAAAATCACGGTTTTATTTAATACTAATATAATATGATATTATAATTATTTAATACTAATCTAATATGACTACAATATGATATTTAATCTAACATTTTATTTAATATTAATCTTTTTGTAGTAGCCATTTATTTAATACTAGCTAGTCTATATTTTAAATTAATATTATATTACATTTAATATCCAAACTAAAATTTTATTTAATACTAATCTAATCTAATAATATATTTGTTTAATACAAATCAAATATTTTACTCAATACTAATTTGATATTTAAACAAATTATAATTGAGAGGAATCAAATATTTTATTAATATTAATAACTCACTCCCTTTATTTTTGTTAACCCATCATCATTTCTATGGGTTAGTATAGAATTATAGAATTATTAATTATTTAAGCTAACTCAATTAGCTAATTTGAGTTTGAATTACCAAGCTTTGAAAATAGGGAAGCTAACTCAAGATACGCTCTAGATGATCCAAAATGCACACAAATTAAGTTGGCTTTTCATCAAAACATTTACCCTTTAATTTGTTATATATATATATTAATATAATATGTGAGGGATGCTTCGGTAGTTCTAAACCCTACTTAAATTTTGAACCAATTTGGTTCAAAACTAGTTCGAATCGATTCAAATCAAACCAGTTCAGTTCGAAATTGGTTCGAAATCGAACTCGAAACTGAGATAAGTTCAATTCGGTTTAATTCGTTTGCATCCCTACAGCAAAAGTATGTAATTTACTTCAATTAATATAATTCCGACTAATTAATGGGCCACCTAACATGGCGCCAACTTCCAGGGCCTCGTTTAAAAATGTGGTTTCGTAGTCCGGATCAGATAAAACCACTTCCTGTGCCAGAATGCACACGATCGCCCATTCCCGAGTCTCGAGCGACTAGATCAAACTAAAACTAGAGGATTTCCGCAAAAGATCAACTGCAGCAAATCCGATCTGCTACAGATGCAGTTCTCGAGGCCATATTGCTATCGATTGTCGCAATTCACCGTTGTGCCTGGTGTGTAATAAAAATGGGCACCGATCACGAGATCGTGTTGTTTAACAGAGGGAGGCACGCAGCGTTTCACCTTCTTCCCAAATCGATCACCCTACCCCCGCCTCCTCTGTCGTTTCCACTTCTTCTTCGATCTCCATGGCGGGAAGCCGACATCCGATCCTACTCTTCAACTCTACTCCCGAATCGGAAGCTCAGCTGAGTGAATTTCAACAAAGTTTCATACTCTCTGATGTGGCCAAATGGGGACCCGATAGGGTGGAACGTACGCTCCTCCGGTTGTGGGATCAACCTACTTGGAAGGTGACGATCTTTGATGACTACAAGTATCTGATTAGAGCCCCGTCTCTCGACTGGCAACGGTCTTCTACAACAACAGGCATGCTCCGCCTTGACGGGATTAAGTTCCCGGTGGTGCCTTGGGAACCCCGCTATATCGAAGGTAAAAAACTTACATCTCTCTGGGTAAAGATCAAGGGTTATCCACACATGCTCTGGCAATGGGTAGAGATAGATCGGATGCTCAATTCGTTGGGGGCGGTTCTCCTCGAAATGGACCCAGGAGCTGGCCAACGATGTAACTGGAAGATTGTTAGGGTTCGTATTGGGATCTGTGATAAAGATCTGCTCCCCAAAAAACACTGGATGATGCATCGCAATGCGTCTGGTTATGTCTCGGGTTTTGATCTCCAGTTTGAGATCGAATCTGAGAAGGTGGATCATCCTCCAGGTAGAAAAGAAGGGGTTCAGGACCTAATCGGCAATCCCCAAGAACCTGAGGGCCCTCAAGGCACCTCCAAACCAAGGGGTCCAATACTTAACCATTCTGGTACGGTTTCTGGTACTGGACTCAATGGTACAGCCGTGCACAGCAAAGACCAGATCATGCAAGAGGTTAGAAAAGGTAAAGCACCCAATACCACTTCAGGTTGTCATCTTGATACCTCTGGATACGATGGTAATGATTATGATTCATCTGATGATGAAAGTTTGCTGGCTCACTTCAAGAAATTAAACTATGGTACTGAGGGCCCTCATTGTGCTGGTCCATGCAAAAAAACATCCACGGTGGAGGATCCACCCCACCTGTCAATGACCCACCAGTTGACAGTGCAGACGAACCCATTTGCAGTAGTGATGAACCTATGCCGCCCAGGGCAGAGGACATGGGGCTATATGATGATCCCACCGTTGCTAGTGATACTGATGAAGAACCAATTTTACAGATGGCTGCTCGACTGGGCCTGACAACAGACACTCAGACTCCTCAAAGTCCATGCAAAAAATCATCCACAGCGGAGGCTCCACCCCCACATGCCAATGATCCACCAGCTGACAGTCCAGACAAACCCATTCACAGTGATGAACCTATGCTGCCCAGGGCTGAGGACATGGGGCTACATGATCACCCAACCATTACTAGTGATAGTGATGAAGAACCAATTTTACAGATGGCTGCTCGACTGGGCCTGACAACAGACACTCAGACTCCTCGAATGAAGGCTAAGACTACAGGGAAGCGTTGTCGCAGTGCTAGCCCCAAGTGTACTAGTGCTCCAGTTGCACAAGGCAATATATCTCATATCCAGAAAATGTGGGCAGACAAACTGAAACAATTTCCCTCTATTCCCAAAAAGAAGTACACTTGGGGCAGACAGAAACCTAACCCACACCATGTATCAGTGAAGAAAAAACGCACCAGTGCCCCCAAATTCTCTGGTCCAGGATCTGCCACTGGTGGTGGTATGAGCAGGCAGCTTAGAAGTTCCACCAAAGCCCGAAGGGAGGGCCCTGGATCCACACCATCCAAAGCCATTCCACTCTCTGATTCCGATACTGAACTCCCTACTCCTAAAACTGCTGAAGCTCCTACCAAACCACCTCCCCCTCCTGGACCCAGAAGAAGCCCTCGGTTCACAGCTCAAGGTGACCCTACCTCTACCATGAGTAAGGCCCAGAAGAGAAAGCAAAAATTTGAGGCTGGCAATAGCAACTCAGGTAATTAACTCACTAATCAATAGTTAATTTTCCTTAATCTAGATTGACTATAGATCAAATAGGAAAAACCAATTGCCACTGGCAACTCAGGTAACTCACTAATCAATAGTTTTCCTTACAGGAGATTGACTATATACATCTTAGCATCTGACACTCTTAGCAAAATCTTTGCTAAAGGTAGACAACAAAATGTCATTTTATATAGGTTTGGGTCCTCCCTGCCTTAATCAAAGAGCTGTTATCAATTGCCACTTTTCTGATGATACTATTCTCTTCCTGGCAGCCAGTGAAGAGAATGTAGAATCAGCATGGTGGGCGCATGATGGCCTTCGAGGCTCCCTCTGGCATCAAGATGAATTATGATAAAATAGAACATCGATCGATACCTAGTTGATAAAGTAGAACTAATAACATATCACAAGAAGCTTCCAGCGACAGTCAAAACACAATAGTCAAAGATGCTAAAAGATAGTTAGACTCGAGTTAGTTATAACTGAGATAGGCAGTTAGTTAGATTGATAGAAAGCTGTTGCTGTAACAGAAGTGTATCTTTCTTATATTCTCTCTTATAAATAGATCCTGTACATGTAATCGAATTACATAACAAAAGATGAATAAAATCATTTGAGATTACAAATCTTCTTTCTAGCCTTAGGCTTTTAAGAACACCGATACCTAGTTGGAAAGGACATCTTCTGTCCTTAGGATGGAAGCTTACTTTAATAACCTCAGTTCTATCCTCTATTCCTCTACCAAATCTGTGTACAGCTTTTCTTAATAATAGAGGCATCTTAGCATCTCGTCCCTTTATTTGGTGGACCTTACCAGTTAGGATATCCAATAAAAGGATTTCTTATATTTTGTAGTGCTGCTTGTTGGGTTCTCTGGAAATATAGGAATGATAGATGCTTTGATGATTGTCACCCCAAAAATGCTCGATCTCTTATATTGCTCATTAAATCTACTGTGCTTTTTTGGATAGGGAATGTCAAGAGAAAGGCCAAGAAGCCTGCTGCTGACGACTGTCCGCCTATACTAGAGGATGCCATTCCTCTAGATGTGATTCCACCCAACATGGAGATTGCACTCTGTCAGCCCATTCCTGGAGTTCCTGATCATGATGAATGAAGAAAACTTACTTTATGACTTTTGTTATTCATTTACTCCTTAGCCCGTTGCTCAGTGGCTTAGCTTTAGCATATGTAGTTTACTTTTAGTTTTGGCAATTGGATAGTTCTCCAATGTGGTTACTTTTCTTATTAGGTTGTTTTGCGCCAGTATGTCTTAGGACATCAGTACTGTCAGGGTTTATTCCCTGTTTAAACAGCTCTCCTTGTTATAATTCATAACTTAAGTTAATTCATAATCATCCCAAATAGAAATTCTGATTCCCTTGTTAATTCATAACTTTAGTTAATGACAAAATTCATTTATAAGTCCTTCAACTTTTGGATTAAGCACAATCATGCCCTACCAGTAACTCGTTTAAAGTTGAAAACTGTAGAAAAAGAGATGTAACTGAAACCTGCAAGTGTTAGTAGGGAGATCAATCAAGTATAAAGAATTTATGAAAATAAAGGAGCGGCAGGTTTACCCAATTTTAGGTTTGCGATTCTCTGGAATTAGCTGAAAAAATCCACATTAACAAACTAAATTTTCCGTATATTATTTGTTAATCTTTTGTTAATTTTTTTAATGAATTATTGCCTACATCTATGATTAGTGAAAGATGATATTTGTATTAAAAATTACTGCGCATCCAATCTTTTGTGGTAATTTTTCCTGATGAATTATTGTCTCACTCGATCATCTATTAGTTAGTAAAAGATAATATTTGTATATCTCTCAACATTTGTGCTTTTTCTTTGTTCAGTACAGCATTGGCTGTTAGTTGTGCTTTCGCAGGACTCTTTTATCACTCATTGCTTGCACAGAGGTAAATTGTTGATTTCCCTTTCTCTTTCCTTCTGTTTTTTGGTTGATGGAATTAGTGTTCATTTTTCTTTAAGACTTTGTCATGGTCCTGTAAGTTAACATTTTCGGTAATGAAAATGGGCATCTAGCCTTTGTATAAAAAAAAAAAATCTCATGGTTTTTAACTGGTTTATGATCCGGATGAGCTAGTATGGATTATTACCATGTTAAATAGAACCATGGTAATAGGGATAATACATTTGTAATTTTACACAACATACGGACTGTTTTGTAACTTTGAAACATATGGTAATAGAAATACATGAGGATTTAGAGAGAAATTAACAAATAACATTGTCTGTGTTACTGCTAATTTCTTGTCCCTTTCATTGAATCTCCTCGCATTCCATGTAATTATCTTAACTTTTGAGACAAATTCCATAATATATTACTTAATATATTCTTAACATCAGAAATGGGGGATCTTATAACCACCTTCATCCTCCAATTACATCAAGTTTCATCTCCTCTTACATTTATCTTTAAAGATATTAAAAAACACCACCTTTGACCATATATAAATATATCCTACCCACTTTCTCCTTCCGACATAGCTGCCAGTACAAACAGCTTTTTAAGATCCGGATGAGCTAGTATGGATTATTACCATGTTAAATAGAAACACGGTAATAGGGATAATACATTTGTAATTTTACACAACATATGGAATGTTTTGTAACTTTGAAACATGGTAATAGAAATAGATGAAGAGTCAGAGAGAAATTAACAAATAACATCATGTAATTATATTAACTTTTGAGGCAAATTGCATATTAATAACTTTCTGTCCAAAATTCCTTTTCTGTCCAAAAAACTTTCTTTCAAAGTGCCTACCATAAAATTCAATCTCCCTCACATTGCTGCCAGTACAGATAGTTTCTTAACCAAAATATTAAATTACTAAAATAAACATAACACATAACAAATTAAAACTCTTCAGCCACCTTACATAGCTGCCATCTTGGTGACCAGCTTTGCCTGTTCCATATCCAGTGGTTAAATGCACCTCAGGTAGTCCAGTTTTGCTCCCTTAGGCTTGTTGGACTTCTTCTTGTATGACCTTTTAATAGAGTACAATCCAATAAGATTCTAGATTAGAGGATTAGGGGTAGAGTTGTAATTAGCAAGTGGTAATGATGTAATTAGAGACAACAAGAGTTAGTTGTGGCATTATCGTAATTAGACTATTGTCTATATATATATAGATGTAATGCCTTACTGTGTAGATTAACAAAGAATGAAATAAAAGAATTAGAGAAATTTAGTATGTGCGAATGACTCAAAATTTACTGGTACGACATAGTATACTTGAAACTCTTCACTAGCTACCCTCAGTAACCACCATTTAAGAAAATTCAGTTGCTTGCCCTTTTCACTTCTTCATACTTGTTGATTGTGTTGATAAAAAACGTCACAGTGAAGACATTACTTGAATAGTAATTGCAGAAAAAACTGAAAAAAGCTTGAAAAAAAAAACTACAACAACCACCCTATTATAATACTTATACTTCTAAGACTAAATGTTTAATAGGGTATCTAAAATTGGAAGAAAGTCTGATCCAAATCAGCATATACTGGTATACACATTAAATACTTGGAATAAATTGTTCTTTTAACTTGACCTCTTGGAGATGAATGAGCTGGACAAGGACTGACAACAATGATATGTGAAATTACATGTAAGAAACAAAATCAAACCTTTATATAAATTTTATAACTTCTTATAAAATGATATCACTGTTTTGAGCATGAAATCCTGATCATACATGTAAACTAAACCTATTCAACTAACATTGGAATAGAACAGTTTTGTTGTTGAATTAAAAAAGAGAGAAATTTCATACTGTACATTAGAATAGAATAGTTGGAATAGGCAGGAAAAAATGAGGGGAGGGGTAGCGTCGGAAGAAACATGGGAATAGGAAAAAAAAAGGTTTACCGGGAAGGGAAAGAACGATGCAAAGAAAAAGAAAGGGATTAGTATAGTGATTAATTAGGGGCAAAACTTTAATTTTGTGCACAGGGATATAACTAAATTTAGAATTATGTTGGGGAAATATCTAAAAAGACATGTTTTTAAGGGGATATATATAACTAAATTTCTCAAAGAAGTATTTCTCAAAATCTATCTTCTATCTTCCTCTTTACCTTTTACCAGGAGCCACACTGTAATTCACCTTCACCTTGCCCTTCTGTGCCTTGATGTGTAGCTCTGCTTCTTGCCTTGCCAGTACCTGCATAACTTCGGATCCTGTCTCTTGTTCCCCTTCCACTTCCACACCCTGTATCAGTGTCAGTTCTTGTCCCTCCATCTCCTGCATATCCTGCATCTCTTGTTCACCCAAAAAAACCTTAATTTTGTTTACCTCTGCCTCCCCCATTGCCTTGCCAGCTTCATACAATTGCCTTCTCAGCCCATCTGCCCAATCATTTACTGAACCTGCGCTAGATGATATTTCACCTGCATTTTGTCCCCCCAGAACCCCCTGTCCTCTGTAGCCATGCCTTCGAGGTGATCTCCGTCCATGACTTTGTCTTGCTGATCTCCTGTCCCTCCTCTTATTGTTGTCATCTCTTGGTGGGGGAGAGGAACGGGGAGGTTGATTGTCAAGCCAACCATCTATCTCCACTCTTATCTTCTTCCTGTAGGGGTTGACACGCAACTTCAGGTGGTGTGGCACCTTTCCTGCTTTCTTACAGGCTACCAGCATTGTCAGATACTCATAGTTACCATCGGTGAAATAGGGAGCCACACGCAATGGATAACCAAAACCTGATGTTACTGTAATGATATCCAGCCTGTTCCAATGTTGCAGTGGTAAACCATGAAGTCTAATCCGTGCCCGTCCTCCTGACGGATTAAAAGCCATCTGCAATTCTGGAGAATATGGATGCAGTGTGATTTCATCGTTATTATCCAGATAGAACCTGGCCCGGTTGATGGCCGCCTCTGCCATGTCTTCATTTGGGAAAATTAGTAAAAGATCCCCAATGTCTTCAGTACTGATTGTGAGTACACCAAATTCTGCCGGATCACAATGAAATTGTATACCCATGCAGTCTGCAATTCTCCGTCTGATGTAGGGATCCATCCCTCCTGGTCCTGCAAAGACGAAGGCTGACCGCTGAAGAAAGCGGTTGGCCGGGCTCAAATTTGCTCTCGGTGCAATGTACACTGTGAGTGAATCAGGGCGTTGCTGCCATAGTTCAGATGGACAGTTCATTGGCATAGTTTGCCAGTTGGGTGGAACGGCCATAGTGCTGCTTGTCTTCGTTGGAGGAAAGTTTTTGTTTATTTATGTTGAATAAACTAGACGTACTGATAAGGAGGTATATGTTTGTTGCCTTTCTTCATTTGGGGTGTCGTCTCTTTTATATAAGCCTTGAAACCCTCTTGTGTCTTTTGGTTTTCCTCGCCCTTAACGGTGTGTCCGGATGCATTGCAACCTTTGAGAAGACACTTAATTATTAAAACATTTTTGCGGACTCAGCTTAATCTCTAGCGGCGACGTCCCTTCATTGTCCTGCGCTGTGCGCCTCCTGGAAAACCGTTTTTTCCGTTTTTCGAGTGACCAAAGTGCAACCGTCAAGATTCTCATCATTATTTCCCTCTCTTCCCTTTGAACTTCTCTCCAAGAGACGCTTATTGTCATTATTACATCGATTTTACAGTGTAGTCAATTTTTGGTTCTTCTGCTCCCGCCGCCTAATATATGGCCTACGCATTTAGGCTGTGCTCGGTTAGCGGATCGATGGGTTTCCAGTGGGACAAGTGGAGGGTGAGTGTCAGGTGCTGCATTGAATTTGGGAATTACCGGGCTCAATTTTGACTCGGTCAAAGCTGTTGAAGGAGAAGGGGAGATAAGGGGCAGAGCGGTCAGGAAAGAGGGCAGCGCTTGTATATATGAGTTGTCGCTGAGTTTTGGGGCCCAGGCGGGTTCGATACAGTTACCGCTGAAGACTGACAAGAGGGTCCTAATACTCAGATTAAATAAAGGCATTTTATTAAATAGCTACAAACGCCACGTTGGCGCTGGGATGCCAACTCGCTCCCAAATTGAAGAATCTGCTCCAGTGTATACTTGACCAATTTTAACATTTTCCCGCCTTCTTCTCTATTTTTCCCTCCCAGAAGCGAATCCATTGCTGCTTTGTCTCTCTTGGCGTCCATCCCAGTGAGCGTTTTCTCGCTTCAAGTAAGTTTTTCCAGTACTTTAATTTCTTTCTCTGCCTTTTGACTCCTTTATGTTGCTCAATTTTGTGGCATAAACACACAATCAAGAACTTTGAGATTATTGGCTGCTGGATGAGTCCTTTCTAAGGAGTTTGAACTCTCTCTTAGAGCAAATTCATGTATCATAAGATGATTAAAACAACCCAGTACAAGGCCATAGCAAAGGCTGAACTTTTGCCAGGTTGGAGTTAGCCTTAATAATCTCCAGTGGTGCAATTAAACATTGGATTGAATAATTAGCTAGTAGAGTCGAGATTGCATGCTTGGATTGAATATGCTTGCTAATTTGTTCTTGGAGTATTTTTTTATGAAACTCATGTAGTAGTCTGGTTAAAATGAGGAATTGACATTAATTCTCAATATTTTGGTTCGCTCATGTAATAAGTAGTTTTTTGCTTCGGCATGTAAGCTCAATATCTACTTGATTTTGTGCAATTTTTCTGTAATCTGTACCAATATAAGAAAATAAAATAAAGAATTTCAAAAGGGTAAATTGGTCCAACTTTTTTTTTTTTTTAGTCATTTCTCTTTCTTTTATTTGATCCATATTTATAATAATTATGGCAATAGTGCTTTCATGAAAATGTTTTGATTTATGTTTACTAGTACCAATGACTCAATAATCTTAACTTTATTTTAGATGGATGAGTAAAGAAACAACAAATGGAGATTGCTTAATCTGTTGGGAGTTGGATACAATTGTTTTCGTGCCTGCCAATTAATGATTCATCTGATGAGGGACAAATTAAGCAGATCAAGTTCAACGAGAGATATAATCTGATGAGGGATATGACATGATGCAATTTGTAGTAGCCATCTAGTCGTTAATGATTAATGATTTATCTGACAATTAATGATATATATATATACATACATCTGATGAGGGATATAATCTGGTGCAATTGTAGTAGCCATCTAGTCGTTAATGACTTTTGCATTATCTTTATTACTACTTCTATGCTCATGTGACTTTTACATTATCTTTATTTCTATGCTGAAGTGTATTATTCCTATGCTTTTGTGACTTTTACTATATAAGATATGAAATGTCTTCTATGCTTATGTACTAAAATACTAGCTAAAACTCTTTTTGTTGATTTTTAATTGAAGTCATAATCATATCAATTGATCTTGGATATTTTAGGAGATATCAGGAGAAGGAGAAGGGATACTGAAGGGATATCAGTTTTCCAATCTCTTTTGGGTGGATCTTTGATTGTTTTACTTTGGAGGGACTTGCTTGTAAGTTTACGTTGCTCTCTTGTCAGTTTCTTCTTATTGGATCTCTTCATAATCTTATTGAAAAAATAGATACTTCCCCACCATAACTTCTTTAATTAGATATTTAATTCCCCATCCATATTTACAAATTAGTTATTTCCCATCTAAACCTAACTAGTTTGTTAATGTACCCATTTTCATTTTTTTTCACTAAAAAATATAAATCATTATTATTGAAATATTTAATGAGCCATTTTAATACCCTTCTGATTAGCTAAAACTGCATCTCCCACTAATCCTTCTTACCTTTTCTCTTCTAGCGCGCAACCCCCTTCCATCCCAAGCAACCCTCCTCCCTCTCGTACATTGACATTTGGATAATCATTGATTTGAATAACTAGTCACTGTTTTCAGAAATGTAACCTGATTCCTTTCTCAATACCGAAAAGGAAGATAGATATATTAATTTCTCTCTGATGTACAGCTTGCAAGGACTATAGTAGAGGTACGTACTATATATGGCCCCGGCCAGTGGGTACAATCAAGTGATTCGAATTAATTTTTTTTTTCTACAGGCATTGCACATTAAGAATGAAGCCTAGCTACCTGAATAAATCCTCACTTTATGATTTATTTTTCATAATTATGATCAAATTGTAGATGAAACAAAAATCAAATTCTAAACTTTTTTCCAGAATTAAATCATGATTATCTTATTAAGTTGAGGTGCTATGAGTTTCTTTACTCTGGAATTCAATGTTCTGATCAAAATGTCAAGTAGAGAAAGGAAGAAATAAGAGAGAGAGAGATTGTCGAACAAAGAATCCATAGACTTAATTGGTACTGGTACCATGTGGGTTAATTAGCAATACTATTTGTGTACCATCTCATGCTTCTGTACCAGGTTCTTCAGTACCCCGTAAAACAGTTATTTGAATATGAGAACCACAACAACGGGCATGGGTCGAGGGTATGATACATAATATCAATTATATATACAAAAAACATTACAAAAACTGCTTATCATTTTCAATGTTCACAATATTCTGGTACAGATTTCCTTTTCCTCTAGCTAGCCTAGCTAGTGAAATTAGACCATAAAATTTTTGGCTGGACAAGGTCATGTGGTATCATAATTTCTTTCAACGTCATCTTTACAACTTCCTTTTTATCTTCCAACTTGATGAAATTAATTTATTTGTTCATTCTCTCAGTCAAGTTGTTTTATTTTTTAAGAAGAAATGTGGAGTTTAGATTCCATTAAACAAGACACCAAAGATGTCAAATGTACAAAGTAAAAAATTAAAAGAAAATTATTATCCATTAAATTAAGCCTATTTACACTTCTACCCATTTCTGGTACTGGACTTGTGCTATCCTTGACTAAACCATCTTTCATATTCCTGTCTATTCTCCATTGCCGTATATCTAAACCCCTTATTTTGCTCTCTGAAAATCCAGTTGCATCTCTCTCTCTCCAGATGACAAAACACAAGTTATTTGCATTATTAATTTTTGCTTTTTGATTCTTACTGTGCAGTATGATATCTTTGTACGTATGCACGTACCCTCACAGAATTGTGCAGACTGCCTGAGCTCTGGCATGACATCCATTAAGTATTGCTTGACCTGACTCGTGAATTTGCAGCAGTGGAACATATGGCTGACTGTTTCCTGATGCTCACAACATACGGAACATCTGCTCGGCATTTCCCATCCCCTCTTCCTCAGGCTAGTCGGATAAGGATGCTGTCACATCCTATTGGATCCATTAATTGACCATGCTCAAATTGCCAAGAGAAAGAGAACAGTCATAAGCACGAGAGGGAGCCGCAAACTTAGAAACAAATGATTACTTGCCAATTAGGAAGGAGGGCTGGATAGAGGGATCGAGGGCAGGGGGGGAAAAGAAATGGATGTTTTTAGGGAATTAATGATTCACAAGGGTAGAATTGTCTTTTAAATATTTTATGAATATATTGATTTATAGTTGTTGGTGAAAAAAAATAAAAATGGGTATAATAATAAATAGGTTATATATGTTTAGATGGGGAAATAACTAATTTTCAATTTTGGATGGGTATATATCTAAATTTATCCTCTTTTTTTTTGAGAATTTTAGATATATGCCCATCATAACTTCATTAATTAGATATTTACCCATCAAAACTTAAAATTTAGTTATTTCCCCATTCAAACTCATTCATTTTATTTATATCCCCATTTGGTGGTTTAAGCAGTTAAATACACTAATTAATACTGATAATAGAAAATAAATGACACTTTTGTCCCTGTGTGTGCCCTTCCCTTTCCTTCTCCTCTTCTTCCTTCATCTCTCAGTTGTCTATTTCTAACCTGATGGCTAGAACAACTCACACTTCAGAAAGTTGATCTTCATTCTTGCGAGGCAGTCAAACATGGGTGGTCGAGGAGGCGTCAACGAAAACAAGTGGGACCAAGTGGTTCCCAATAATTGTGGGCCCCACCCGACTATTCTACGATTAAATGCCAACCTCGACTAGGTGGAGGCCAGTGAACCTTTGTATGGTGACATCGATGTTCATAGAACCTGCGACATGGGACCCAGCATGTCTTTCGCTAACTGGATTAGGTACTGACTCAATATTTAATTTGAAGTAATGTTGCATTTTTTTACTGGTATTAGGTACCGGTTTAAGTATCTGGCATTATACCAGAAACATGAAGATACATATTCATTTTTTTTTTTTGGCATATTCATACGATGCACGGTTGGAGAAGTTTAACATTGACCTCAGGGGCTACAATATTGAATTACCACATCTATTATTTATTCATTCATTCATTTAATTATTTTGTTGAAGAAAATGTTTATTACAATTTCTGGTCACTATTCTGGGTGCTTAAGTGATGAAGACTTCTGTAGTTAATTAAAGAAAAGAAGCATTGTACCTGCTAAATCCAGTATGTACCAGTAGATTTTTCAATTAAACAACAAGTAAATGAAATAATTAGTATATATATTAACTCAGATTCAATCAAGAAAACTCAAATTAAAGACATACAAATATACATTGGGGCACCATTTTTACGGGGAGTGCGCACACAAGGGTAAAATTGACAATTTATTTGTTTTATTAAGATTAATTTGTGTTTTTAGTTGCTTAAAGCAAGTAATGGAGATATTAATAAATTATGTAAGTTTAGATGGGGAAATAACTAAATTTAAAGTTTTGATGGGTAAATATCTAATTGATGAAGTCATGATGGGTATATATCTAAATATCTCTTTTTTTTTTTGAAACTGGCTACAGTGCTTATGGAGCGTACCAGGCCTGTTAATAGTTTGGGCTGTCCGATACATTCCAAACCCTAGCTACCTCAAATTCCCGCCAATGGAGCATTAAAAAGGAGCAGTAGATTGAGCATTGAAAAGGAATCTACCATGGGAATAATGACTTTCTTAATCGCTACCCCATTTTCCTCGTCTATATCCTGCTGCATAAGTATGCAACAAAGTGCATTTCTAAACCCATACCCACACAACAATTATCTCAGCGAAGGCCGGTGTTTCTCAGAAAGTTGGAGAAGAGCGACAGCCAGTGGAGAAGAGGTACGTACACGGATCTACCCATTTTTTTCTTTTCAGCCAGTGGATGATTCCTCTGCTGAGAGTTCGTGAGTGGTTGTGAACCATTGTGCCTCTGAATGTGATGTCATTGTTCTTATCAATTCTAAATAGTATTAAAACCAGGGGCTTCCCTTCATTTTTCAAATTCTTATTGTTTTAAGTAGCTGAACATGTTAAAGAAATGAATTTTGGAACTTGGTTGGTCTTGTTTTCATGTTTGCTGGTAACAAATGCTAGCTGAAAACACACTTGACCATTCTTGCTACTGGTACAGTACTGTACTCTAAAAACCCCAAAAAAACTTTGTTCTACCAATGGAACTAGGCTTCGGCCTTTTTAACCAAAAAAAAAAACAGATCTACTCACAGCATCCTTCAATATAACTGGATATCTTATCAGTAAAATTGCAACATTTTTTAATTTTGTATTTTTTTCAGCATTTACCGATATGTCTGGAGAACAACGCCCAGCCTTAAGGAGAGGACGCCGGCAGAGGTATGAGGAGGGCAGCTCCCAAAGTGCCGATCAAGAGGCTCCAGAGAGAGAGGTTCACCCCTTGGTTAACGAGGATGCTCACCCCGTGGTTGAAGAACCCCAAGGACCCCCACCTGCAATTCCACGAAGGAGACGAGGGGCAAGTGAGACACAAAAGGCGCCCATGGGTGAAGGCGAGACTAAGCCTTGTGTCAAAGTAGTCGGCAACCGGAGATTAACTACTGTTAATCCCAAGTTACATGTTAAAATGATCACTACAATAGGAAAGCTTGCATGTGGCCGGATGTCATTCCCGTGCCGGAGCTACCATGATTTTAGTCTAAATGACAAGCTTGAATTCCACACTGACTTCTTGGTTCGTTTCATTTCAATTTTGTTCTTGCTTAATATCTGTGCCTAAAAGCTCTTCAACAGAGATTAAGATAGAGAAGTAAAGAGATGAATGCAAGAATCTTTATTATTTCTTGATTGAATTGTCTTTACACACTGTGCCCTTTATATAGGGAAAATATCTCAGCAGCTAACTACTAATCTAGTTGCTAACAGCTCTATACAATATGGTTACTATAACAGCCTAGTCTAACAACCTTTGCTTAACTAACTTTGACCAAACTAAGTGTGTTGACTAGACCACATCTTCTGTTATGACTGCTGACACAGTAGGTTTATTAGTGCCTTTTGTTAACTAATTGTCTTTCATTGCTACTACTTACATTGTTATCTTTTTGTGTAGTCACGGTACCAATGGATGGAAGGACAGGACGCACGTGAAGGCATCAGAGCGCTTGATAATGTAGCTGGAGAGCGCTACTATCAAGAGCTGCACCTTCGAAGGAAGGATGCCATAAAATTACACGGCGATGACAAAATTCTATGGAAGAGTGCGGTTCCTCATTGGTGCAAGCAGCCGCAGTTTTGGGAGGGACTGTGCGATTATTGGAACACCATGGAATGGAGTCAACTGTCCGAAACCAACAGGAACAATCGAGTGGTGCAGGGACATTTGGTGCACCATCACTCAGGCAACATGCCAACTTTTAGAACGAAAGAGATGATGGTTAGTCTTTACACTATATTTTACTAAATTATCGAACAAGAAAAGGAAAAAAACAAAAAAAAAGTGAAAAAAGAAGAAGAAGAAGACAAAAACAGAGAGGCTTTCCTCTCTTGATAATCTTGTGATGAAACCCAACTAATTGAGTTTTTTCAATTGCAACATATGTAGAAAGCTGCCAACAATGGAGAAGAACCAACACCGTTTGCCATCTTTCGAGAAACTAAGTTGCCGAAGTCCATACGGAAACTCATGGCAGATGGAGTGGATGTAGATGAAGCAGACCTGCCATTCCCCAACACCAGAGCCAAAGAAATATACGTATGGATACAATTAATTAATTCTATTAACGAACATCAAATTTCTTTTGTTAGTTTCGTAATTTCAAACATTGGTCACATTTCTAAAATTTTATATCTTGTAAAAATTGTAATCTAACTGTGGTTGTCCACTTTTAAAATACAGGATTGAGCTTCCCAAATGCGGGCCGATGAGAACTATGCAGGCACGGAAAGTGAAAAACTTTTCTGGCTTGCAAATGGAAAAAAACTAACACATGGCCATGTGTATGGTCTCCCGGACTGTGTCTCACAAAGTAGCCTAAGCACAATGAGAAGGCAGAACAGTGGCAGGTTCACTTATGAAGGTTCCGCTCTCACAAACGAGAGGCCTGATGCGGACAGTATTCCAAGGTTCACACAGGCTCAAGTGATTGCCATGTTGGAAGAGCAGCGAGTGCAGTCCGAGGCGCGTTATCGCGAAGCTCAGGCAGAGTTTGAGCGCTACGGATTTCTCATAAATAGTTTGTACGACGACATGGGCCGGCCGTTGCCCAGTGGACCGGTATGTAATATGTTAATAATTTTGCACAAGTACTTATAAGTGAAGCAAAAGCCAATGCAAAAGACATCTTGTCTTGTCAACTATAAGGGAAGCTAGATTATTTAGGAAGGAAATAGTGGTTTAGGTTATGAACCAACAGCCTGTTTGGTAATATTGAATACAAAAATAAAAAGAGTGACAACACACTAAGAGGTACCATTCTGAGGGATACATCTAATTTATTTGAAAAATTACTAGTATATGAGGTAATAATTAGAGTTCTGGTAGTTCTTAGGATTTTTGCTGGTTATCTCGCATCATCTAAACTTAGTTTGAATGTTACAAGCATAATGGTGACATAATAATTTGATTAATCATGTAAAGGCAAAAGCACGAAAGGTAAAAAAGCCAGTACAATTCACCCAGGACCAAACTGTAAAGTTTAGAGATGCCGAGGTTGTGTAAGTAAAATTTAGAATTTTCTCCTGGGCTGGTACAAATTAATACTTTGGTTTGTTTTAAAACTGTGATGGTAACATATGTTGCTTTGTTTTTTCTCAAATGCAGGGTCAGACTAGCAACCCATCAGTTGCGGACCCGGTTATCGCCGACTTGGAGGAACACAGAGACCCTGCGGATGAAGTACTGGATACAGATTTTTACTTCAATAATCCTATGTGATTTCTCTCACAAACTTAATTTTAATTATCTGTTATTCAGCCTTTGTCCATATTTTTTCTGGTCATGCATGCTGACCTTTTCTAACTTGTAATATTAAATTCCCCGTACGGATGAACTGGTGTGATCTACTGGCGTGATGAACTGGTGTAATATATATTTTTTGTGGTCATGCTGACCTTGTACTAGGATATTAAGAACTTTGTATTAGATATGCTACGCTATTACGAACTGATGTGATGAAATTATATATATTTGCCAGCTTAATTTGTTTGTCTGTGTTAATATCATATTGTCTGTTCTTGTGTTTTAAATTTAGTGATGAATAAAAAATGAATTGGTACTGGATAATATGAAATAATATTAAATCTCTTATGATGGACTCATTCTTGTCGTTAACTTTTACATGGTAAAGATATTCTTCATTCATGGTAATAATGTAGAGTCCTTGGGTTAAAGTCATTCCTGTCCTATTCTTAGGCATGGTAAAAATATTTTTGATCATGGTAATAATGTAGAGTCATTGGGTTAAACTCATTCCTGTCGTAACAAAGACATGGTAAAAATGTAGAGTACTTGGGTTAAACTCATTCCTGTCCTAAAGTTAGGCATGGTAAAAATATTTTTTATTCTTGGTAATAATGTAGAGTCCTTGGGTTAAACTCATTCGTGTGGTACCATAGACATGGTAAAAATATTTATATAGGCATGGTAAAAATGTAGAGTCCTTGGGTTAAAGTAATTCCTGTCCTATTCTTTAGCATGGTAAAAATAGTTTTTATTCATGGTAAAAAAACCCGCTTGGTGATAATCTCATTCCTGTGGTATATTATACATGGTAATAATATGGTAATAATGTAGTGTACTTGGGTTAGTCTCATTCCCGTAAGTCCATTATACATGGTAAAAATGTGGAGACATTACGATGAAATCATTCCCGTCAATCAATTTAACATGGTAAACATGTAATAACCTCGCTGAAAATAACTATCCGCAAGAGTAAAAATCTGATAATTCCCTAATGCAGATCTCCCGCCGTAGTTGGACGTAGCACATTGACGACGATGCTGTATCGCCATTCGTTCTCTACACTCTCGGGGATACTCCAGAGTGGGCGGACGGCATCCACTTATCACCAGGAGGAAATACTCGGCACAAAATTTGGTTTAGGCTCGGGTATACGTATCCACATGGAATCCTCGGCGATAATACTATCCGCTACGGGAGCAATACGAAGGGTACTAATTGTGAGGTGATAACCTCGTAGCGAGCTACGTACAAGGAAATTCCTCGGCATTGACCTTTTTTCATTTCTCGCAGAAGCCCAGAATTCTTGTTGTGATGTGTTTAGAAGAGATTCCATGCAACTCTGGTGTGACAATAAATCGAAAATTAATATTGCAAACAATCTAGTTCAGCGTAATCACATCAAACATGGGAGATTGATCGGTTCTTTATCAAGGAGCAACTAAACAAAGGAATTATGACTTTGAGCTATGTGAAATCAGAGGAGCAGTTAACTAATTGTCTAACAAGGTCTATAGAGATAATGATATCTTTTGTAACAAGATGGGGATGGTTGATATGTATGGTCCATCTTGAGACCACATTTGTAAAATTGAGTTAATTAATTATTGTTGTAAGGATTGTTTTGTAAGAGTGCATTAATATAAAAATAGTTGATATCTTAATTTTACCCCAAAAGTCTACGGGTCCTAATAATTAAGTGTATATATATATTTAATTACCACATTTTAAACAGTAGAGGATATATACCCAAACAGTCAATCTACATGATTGCAATAAATTAATCCCATATTTATGTGTGTGATGCACCCCATCCCATATTAGGAGCATTGACCATTAACCATTTGACCAAGATAAAGTATGAATGAAAAAAAATGAGAAAAGTGAGGCGCCTAGCCTTAGCCTAGATGCACGCTAGCTTTAAATTTGTTAGTAATTAGCTAGAAGAAAAGGAAGTGTAGTAAGTAAAGAAATGGAAAGAAAAAAGGAAGAGGAGATGAGTGATGATATTATTGAGAGCAATACTAGTAGTATTAATAGCACAGGGAGAAGCAGAAGATGGTCGTTTCGGGAGGCCGCCTTGAGTTTCAGCAAAAGTTTGAGTGGAGGAGACGAAGATGAGAGAAAGAGGGATGAGGAAGAGGAGGAGTTGCAACTGCAATGGGCAGCCATAGAGAGGCTGCCCACGTCTAACCGCCTCAGAACCTCTCTCTTCTTCCAGCACCAACATGTTGTTGAAGAGGGTGAGAAGCAGGGGCGGGTGCCGGTGGATGTGGGTCGGCTGGGACCCGTGGAGAGGCACCTTTTCATTGAGAGCATGATCAACCACATCGAGAAGGACAACTTAACTCTCCTCCAGAAGCAAAGGCGCCGGATTGACCGGTACCCATTTCTGGTTTTCAAGTATTTTTTTTTATTATTTTTATTTTGCCAAATTAATAATCAGATCATAATTAATTTATAATCATCTGTCCATGTCATATCCGTGTAACTAACACCTAGCTAAATAAGCTAATAAAACTTTTTGTTAACCGGCACGGCACGGTATGGCATGGTACGTAGTTGTTCTTGTTTTCTAACATGTAATTTTTGTTAGTTTTTTTGAGGTTCTTACAACCGCATCCTGGATTGGTACAAGCTGTTTAGTACCAAAAACGTTCTCGGTTTTTTCCCCCACTTCTATAAAAAGAAGAAGAAGTTGACTTTACATTTCAACATGCATGAACCCAATCAAATTAATTATATATTGTCCCACTGGAATTTTGAAGACCTCTCTATGAATAATAAATGTTATTTAAGCTTGTTGACTCTTATAATTAATATATAATAAGGCACTTAGACTAATTAATGGTCATTGACAGAGTAAATGTGAAGCAACCAACAATAGAGGTTAGGTACGAGAATCTGTGCGTGGAAGCCGAGTGCCAGGTGGTGCAAGGGAAGCCTTTACCCACATTATGGAACTCTCTCATCAGCACAATCTCAGTAAGTACTACTCTTAACAGTCATTTCCAGTCACTACTACTCTTAATTAAAGTATCTTGGCCTATGTACGTACCGATAGGTTCAGGTTCATGTTCAAACCACCATACCAGTTTGATACATGCATATATATGGTACAGAGACTCTTTGATGTCTGTGAGTATATATATATATATAGGGTGTTGCAAGACTGCCTGGATTGAACCGTCAACAAGCAACAATTCGCATTTTGAAAGACGTCAATGGAGTTATCAAGCCGGCCAGGCAAGTTCATTAATTTAATACCAATTTTCCCAATTTCAAAGGACTTGAATTTAATTATATAATTTGTTGAGCAATTAGTTAGTAATTGACAAATATTTATATAGGATCACTCTCTTGCTTGGACCACCGGGATGTGGCAAATCGACTTTCTTGCGAGCCCTCTCTGGAATGCTAGATAAATCTCTCAAGGTTCCTACATCCTCCATCCTAACTTGCAAACTTTATCTCCTGTTCGACATCTAAATAATATTTATAATAAAACAGACTTTGTTTGTGTAGGTAAACGGGGAAATTAGCTATAATGGATACAGATTAGAAGAGTTTGTACCAGAGAAGACATCAGCATATATTAGCCAACATGACCTCCATATTCCTGAAATGACGGTACGAGAGATTTTGGACTTCTCTGCAAGGTTTCAGGGAGTTGGCAGCAGAGCAGGTAACTCCAATATAATATATGATTTTCATTTTTTGACACTAAGAGTGAGTCTATCTATTGTGTTCCTCTGGAAACAAAAATTTGTAGAGATTATGAAAGAAGTAATAAGAAGGGAGAAGGAACAAGGAATTACTCCTGACCCAGATGTAGATGCTTACATGAAGGTAAAAAAAGAAAAAAAAATTACTTTCCTTTTTGGTTTTAGAATTAAATCAAAAGGAAATAGAGAGGAAAAACAAGAATAACTTCAAAAGTATTTTTTTTTTTTCAATTTCCTAATAATACATGGAGTGATGGAACTTCTGATACAGGCCATATCTTTGGAGGGGTTAGAAAGAAGTTTACAGACAGACTATATCATGAAGGTAATAAGTAAGCTCATGTTAAAAGTAGAGAAACAAAAAAAGCATAATATCTGTGACATAATATAATCCACATTATTTTAATATATTAATTATAAGCAGATAATGGGGCTAGACATATGCGCTGATACAATCGTTGGTGATGCCATGAGAAGAGGCATCTCCGGTGGCGAGAAGAAACGACTAACTACAGGTTATCCATCAAATGTTTCCCATTCTTCATTTTTATACCTTTGTTTCAGTTATCTTACCTATATATATATATATATATATATATATATTTACCAGGAGAGATGATAATTGGTCCTTCAAAAGCTCTATTTATGGATGAAATATCAACCGGATTAGACAGCTCCACAACGTTCCAAATAGTATCCTGCCTGCAGCAGCTGGCTCACATAGCAGAGTCCACTGTCGTTGTTTCTCTTCTCCAACCAGCACCCGAAACTTACAATCTCTTTGATGATATCATATTGATGGCTGAGGGGAAAATTGTGTATCACGGACCCAGAGATGAAATTTTGAACTTTTTTGAGGAATGTGGGTTTAAATGCCCTGAAAGGAAAGGAGCTGCAGATTTCCTACAAGAGGTATTCATTTTACAAATTACATATATTGAAAACTAAAAAAACATTTATGAATCCTGTCAGATACCATAGTTTCTTTCAAAAATGGCAATCAGTCTTTTACACATTGCTGCACACTTGGTTGTGTCAGTCTGTCAGAGCATGATATTTTTCACACAAAAAAAAAATGGAATGGATCAGGTGCTATCCAAGAAGGATCAAGAGCAGTACTGGAACCGATCAAACGAGGCTTATAGCTATGTCACGGTGGATGAACTGATTGAAATATTCAGATCGCACAAGGTTGGACAGGATTTATCGGTCATTCTAGCGAAGCCGTATGACAAGTCACAGTGCCACAAAAATGCTCTTTCCTTCAGCATCTACTCTCTCTCAAAATGGGAGTTGTTCAAGGCATGCGTTGCCAGAGAGCTGCTTCTCATGCGCAGAAACTCCTTTGTTTATATATTCAAATCTACTCAGCTGGGTCTCCTTGCCCTGATCACTGGTACAGTATTTCTACGTACACGCATGGGGGTTGATACACTTCATTCCAATTACTATCTGGGCTCTCTCTTCTTTGCATTGCTCTTACAAATGGTGAATGGCTTTCCTGAGCTGGCGATGACTGTAATCCGACTCCCAATTTTCTACAAGCAAAGGGACCTCTTCTTCTACCCAGCCTGGGCTTATTCAATACCTGCTTCTCTCCTCAAAATACCAGTCTCTTTGTTAGAATCGGTCGTCTGGACAACCATTACTTATTATTTTATTGGATTTACACCTGAAGCATCACGGTAATTGCATTTTGCTATTTCTTCTCTTCTTGTCTAGTTTACATACTTTTGTATGGTATAAGCATGCATCAACCACCTTACTATATTAGTTTTACTATTGTAAAATCTAAAGGGCAGAAAATAACAATACCTTTTCCATAAATTCATTAAATTCAGGTATTTCCGTCAGTTGCTATTACTATTCTTTGTACATGCAATGTCTATGTCTATGTTCCGATTCGCTGCTTCCTACTTCCAAACGGCGGTGGCTTCTACTCTTGGGGGCACTCTTCTTTTGGTGTTTTGCTTACTTTTTGGAGGATTTATTCTCCCACGTCGTAAGCAATTGCTTCTGTTTCATTTCTTCTATGCACATGAACTTATATACTCTCAGAAGCCATGCACTTTTCCTAGAAAATCTTAAACCCTTCTTACCAGTTTGTTATCATTTACTAAGGATTTGGTAAACTGTTGTTTTATGAATCCTTTTGCAGCTTCCATACCACAATGGCTCAAATGGGGATTTTGGGTTTCACCTTTGACATACGCTGAGATAGGTATAGCTGTAAACGAATTTCTTGCACCGAGATGGCAAAAGGTAATATCATAACTAAACTAAAGTAAAATAAGTAAAAAAGAAATCTAATTGCATACCGGCCCTTGACATTTATTTTCTGATCCTTGTTTTTTTTACTTTCGCTCATCAAACTAGATGCAATCATCAAATGTAACAACTGGAACACAAATGCTGATAAGTCGCGGGTTGAACTATGCTGGATATTACTACTGGATAGGAGTTGGAGCACTTATCGGTTTCATCCTATTGTTCAACTTCGGGTTCACTCTTGCCTTGACGTTCAAAAGACGTACGACTCTTTGGATCATCAGAAAGTTCATGAATCAATTAGTTCAATAGGAATAATTAACCAGTCCATAATTTACCTAGCTACGGCTGCATAACTATTGTTAAGTAACAGTTTGCAAAGTGGATTGTACCACTACGTACCAACCCTAAAATTAGCAGTTAGGCTTGGTAAATATTTAAATAATTATAAGGCGCATGAATGGGTCAATTGAAATTCATAGTTGGACTAAATTATTTACAAATCGATCATCCATCCCAGCTTATGGAGCTTCGAGGGGGATTATATCTCGCGAAAAGCTTCATCAACTTGAAGGCCATAAGACTCTGCATTCAACAACAACAAGCCCTCAAGAACCCAAGAAGGCCGGTGTGTGATTATTTTATCTAGTAACAAAAAATATTAATTTGACAATGAAAATTACAACTAACGAAAAATATTGTTCTTCGCAGGGAAGATGGTGTTGCCTTTTACACCCCTCACTGTTTCATTTCAGGATTTAAATTACTACGTTGATGTTCCTCCAGTAAGTTTGATATACAACAATTCATGTATACATCGTTTGCTTTTTTATACAAAGATGTATACATTACATTTGCAGAGATGACACACTAAAAGCTACTGAAACTCATGGGCAATTCAAACTATGATGTAGGAAATGAGAGAACAAGGGTATGCAGAGAAACGACTCCAACTATTACACAACATAACAGGGGCGTTTCGACCAGGTGTTCTTTCAGCATTAATGGGGGTTACTGGAGCAGGAAAAACAACCTTATTGGATGTGCTATCAGGGAGAAAAACAGGAGGTTATATCGAAGGAGAGATACGAATTGGTGGATATCCTAAGGTGCAGGAAACCTTCGCAAGAATATCAGGTTATTGCGAACAGACAGACATTCATTCTCCACAAATCACCGTGGAGGAATCGGTTGCTTATTCAGCTTGGTTGCGTCTACCAGCAGAAATCAGTGCTAAAACTAGACATGTGAGTTTGTTCTGCTTATTATTACCACATCTATATAATCAGATATATCTGTTGATTGTAATAAGAAAATTAAGTGATTACTGTTTGGTGTTTATCTAGGACTTTGTAAATGAAGTGATTGAAACAATAGAGCTTGATCCCATAAGAGATGCGTTGGTCGGCTTACCAGGGTTGAACGGTCTGTCAACTGAACAAAGGAAAAGGTTAACTATAGCAGTAGAGTTGGTATCTAATCCATCAGTAATATTCATGGATGAGCCCACCTCTGGTCTTGATGCTCGTGCTGCCGCAATCGTCATGCGTGCTGTTAAAAATGTTGCTCAAACCGGTCGGACTGTTGTCTGTACCATCCACCAGCCAAGCATTGATATATTTGAAGCCTTTGACGAGGTACTTAATAGCTACTTTTCTATGAAGAGAAGATAGTTTCTTTGATTCAAAACCAAAGCACCTACCGTTTTGCTTTTAACAGACTCAACTATTCACTCTTTCCATTTCCTTTAACTCTCAGCTAATTTTGATGAAAAGGGGTGGAGAATTGATCTATTCAGGGCATCTGGGTCGACATTCATGTAAAGTTATTGAATATTTTGAGGCAAGTTTTCTTATGCCTAGTAAAATTTAAGAAATAGAACCCAATAACTTAATTATTATAAGTGCTTGGTCTTACAAAAAAAAGAGTTTTCAGGGTATTTCTGGAGTACCAAAAATCAGAGATAACTATAATCCAGCAACATGGATGCTAGAAGTTAGCTCTACATCAGTTGAGGCGCACATGGGAATAAATTTTGCACATATTTACAAGGAATCGGATCTATACAAGTGAGTTCTTATGATCTTTTCGAACCAAGTGTTGGTAACATTTAATTGCATTCAGTTTTATAATTTTGATTTGTATTAATATTGAAGGGAGAATGAGATTATGGTGAAACAACTAAGCACGCCTCCACCAGGTTCAAGTGATCTCAGATTCAAGACGCGTTACGCACAAAAGTTCTGGGTGCAGTTCAAGGCTTGCCTGTGGAAGCAATCCCTGTCCTATTGGAGAAGCCCTCACTACAACATGGCTCGCATAATGTTCATGTTCTTATCATCTGTCTTGCTTGCCCTATTGTTTTGGAAACATGGAGGCAAAATGTAAGTTAACTAATTTCATTTATATATCCCGCAACTTGAAAATATAAGAGAACTTGTATTTTTCTTGACATAGTTAGTTTACCAAATATTTATTTGTTATCAATTTTTTCAGAAATAACGAACAAGATTTGTTCAATATATTGGGCTGTATGTACTGTGCAACAATGTTTAACGGGATCACTAATTGTTCGTCAACGATACCCTTCATTTCTGTCGAACGCACCGTCGTCTACAGAGAGAACTTTGCAGGAATGTACTCTCCTTGGGCTTACTCCTTTGCTCAGGTTAGGTACCTGATCTTCATTTAATTTCATCGGCAAATACTACTAACTTTCTTTGTTTACTTAATTAGCACAATACATTTGAAGCTAGTTAATTATAAAAAAAAGGTTAAATTAGTGAATCAAGCACAAATACATATATTTGATTGTCATTAATTGCAGGTTGCAACAGAGATACCATACGCATTGTTCCAGGTAGTGATGTTCATGATAATAGCATATCCGGCCATTGGTTTCGAATGGAATGCCGGAAAATTCATGTGGTTTTTCTACACCATGTTGTGCATGCTTCTGTACATGATTTACCTAGGCATGATGCTCACCGTCATTACTCCCACTGTTCAGCTCGCCACCATTCTTGTATCTGTTTTCTACCAACTCCTCATCCTTTTCTCTGGCTTCATTGTTCCTCAACCTGTATGAAACCAACCCTTTCAATTTAATCTCACTGACAACAATTATATATATAATGAGTTACTTGAAATTACATAAATGTTTTGAATGCAGCAAATTCCGGGATGGTGGATTTGGATGTACTACATATGCCCGTTGGCATGGACGCTGAATGCCCTCCTCACCTCGCAGTACGGAGATGTCTCCAAAGTAATCTTCGTCTTTGGAGAGGAGAAATCCATTTTGCAATTTCTAGAAGATTATTTCGGGTTCTACCATGACCGTTTACCGCTTGTCGCTGTAATTCTCGCGCTGTATCCTATTGCTTTTGCTACTCTTTTTGGTTATTTCATAGGGAGAATCAATTTCCAAAAAAGATAACGCAGTTTCAATTGCAAACATTGTTTTTGTGTAAAGGTTAAAGAATAAGTGTTAATTAAATCAATGCAGATATTAAGATTTAAGAATAAAAAAAACCTTTGAAGATGTGTACTTAATTTGCTGCTCAATTTAGCGTGATTTTGTTTGTATTGAATAGTTTTGCTTTTCCCCCTCTTATAAGGAAGGGGGAATTAAGGTAAAGGAGCCACAAAAGTGGAAAAGACGAGGAAAGAAGAAAGTAAAGGGAAGAATAATATCTGTAGCATTTACAAAATCCGATTTACATATCAAACCTGTAAATCCCTATGGTTTTTGGTTGCCAAGTTCTTTTCAAGATTTTTGGTTGTTTGCATGGATAGAACTTTCATTTCTTGATGAGGCTCATAAGTAAACTTTAGATGAGGTTCTTTAACTCTGGAACATGTTGATATTGCCAGTAGATCAGGTAAGAAAAATAGATAAAGAATGAGGAGTTAATGGCATTGAGTAGCTAGTTCAAATAAGCAAACAACAAAAATTCTAAAATGAAAACAAACTAAATTAAGACTTAATTATATGCAACTCAACTGGGCACAGCAGCAAAATGACTTAGATCAGACTGCTCCAAATCAAAGATCTTATCATTCATCCCTTCTTTCCTATAAGCCTCTATTAAAATCGTATAAGTCTCCTTATCAGGAGCACAACCCCTCTCCTTCATTCGGTTAAGGACCCTTTCCATCTCCAACAAATCACGAGCCTTTGCACACGCCGACATAACCGCATTGTGAAATGCCGTATTTGCACGTACTTCATTTTTCTCAGCAAATTGGATGGTACTGACAACCTTGGGAAACAAACCTGCATTGCTATACCCGTTAATCAAGCAACAGAAGGTCTTGGTATCAGGCTTCATCCCCTCGCCTCGCATCTGATTGAAGGAATACTCCATGTTCTTTGCATCGCCAACATCTGCAAATGCCTCTATTATATTGTTATACGTAGAGCTAGTCCACGGCACGTTTAGCTTTCGCATATATTCCATCACGGCCGACATTTTATCATACAATTTCTTTTTTCCATAAGCACCAATTAATATGTTAAAGGTACGCGTTTCTGGTTCAATACCGTAATTTCTGAACTTCTCGTACCACCTCTCCATACTCTCGAGTTGACCCATGTTGCCAAATAGACTCACTATTATGTTCATAGTCCACACATCCGGTTTGCAATTGGGATTTTCGAGCATACCTGCCAGAATCCTCTCCATCTCATCAAACTTACCGGCTTTACCATAGCCACTGAGTACTGTGTTCTGAGTGACAGTGTTCGGAGTGACAGAACGCTCAGCCATCTCTTGATAAATGGCATCAACCAAGTCAAAACGGGGAGCATCAACGCATGCTTTGAGGAGGGTACTGTAGGTATAAACGTCGGGTTGGCAGAGAGGCAAGGTTTTCATGGTCTGAAGCACTTGAAACGCCTCATCGATGAGGTTATTTCTGCAGTAGGCAGCGAGCAGTGCAGTATACAGAGCAGGAGTAGGTTGCAAGCCTTCCTGAAGCATTTCGTCGAACAGTTGGTGTGCCCAATCGGGGTGACCAGATTTACCAAGTAACAGGAAGAGTTTCATGTAGGTGCCTTCCCTTGGTTCATAGAAGGGCTGTTCTCGGAGAAGGCGAAAGACGTGGAGAGCTCGGGGGCAGTCCTTGAGGCGGATGGAGTCGGAGAGAGCCTCAGTGACAGTGCAAACCCAGGCCTTGGCATTCTCCCGCTGCTCCAGTTTCTTCTTGATGTTTTTTATGGGAGTTCTAACATTAATGGTTCTGCTACTGCTACTGCTGATATTCCTGCTGCTATTCCTGTAAATATTCCCACGGGCCCCAATTTCTGACAGGGACAAAGCAGGGAACTCACCTGCTTTCCAGTGGCGCCTTCTCTCCTCCTGCTGCTTCTCCTTGTTGTCTTTGGGTTTGGGAGTAGTGATGATGGGGAAATTAGTTTTAGTTGGAGACCGTGGTGGTGGTGGTGATTTCCCATAATTTCCAGGTCCAGATTTGTTGGGAAATCGTCGGGGTTGAGATTTGGAACGGGATTGGGAATTATGGGAATATTGGGAACGGGATTGGGATTGGGATTGGGATTGGGATTGGGATTGGGATTGGGATTGGGGAAAGGCGTATGAGACGAGACAGACGCCTCTACGAGACGGAGAAGGAGAAGGAGAAGGAGATGGAGTAGCTGAAGACAAGGCACACGCCATCTCTCAGTCTCAGTCTCGTATCAAGAGGAGGAGGAATGGAGGAGGAATGGGAGAGTGGAAGTGAGAGCGAGAGCTGAATGCCTGAATCCCTTCGCTATGGATAATAACAGACAAGGATCACTATATATATTCTTTTCCTTCCTCTTACTTATTAAATTTTTTTACAATAACCGAAGAGACGAAGAGAAGAGTGCTAAAAATAGAATTCGTATCCTCTGCATTAACTCAAAAGAGAATCTTTTGAGTTAATGCATATTGACCATCCGATCTGTTTTAAGATTCGTGCGAACTAGATCTGCACTAATATTAAAGGACCTCTATGTTATAGGCACAAGCCGGATTGGCTTCGTTTAAAATCGGACGGTTAAAATTCATTAACTCAAAAGATTCCCTTTTGAGTTAATGCAGAGGATACGGATCCCTAAAAATATATATAAACAAATTCATGTTTGGCAATAATATTACGAAAAATGATAGCAGCTTTTGTTAAGAAGCCTCTGATTAGGGGTGTCAAGGGGGTACAATACGGTCATGTTCGGCTGCAACAAAAATTTTACTATTTATGTGGGAAAAAAGAAATTCACTCTGAGTAAATTTTTTTTTTCCCACGTGAACAGTAAAATTCAGTTCAAAAATTTTGATTTTCTGTATCCATTCCCGAGCCCACTATGTAGCCGAACAGGGCCTACGGGTAGGATAGAAACATTTTCATACTCATATTCACTGGAGGTTGATCTTATCCATATCCTACTCTTACCTATTAAGAATTGATCTTATCCTATCATACTATTATCCGATAAAATTATCAGGTAACGAAACAGTATCGGGTGAATAACAAATAATACTAACATAATAATTAATTTTATTATATTTTACGAATAGAACATCAAAACTCATTCATTTCACACATATGCAATCACATTACTAATAAAAAAAATAAAAAAACATAAATAAATATGTAATCAATTCCAACTAAATTGTTTTTTTATAAAACAAGAGAATTTAAAAACACGAATATTTTTCACTACAAATTCAATTATTTAACTAAATAACAAAATATGTAAATAAAGTAATATGATTAGCATTTTTCTTATAGCAAAAATCATATACTAAATAAAAAATAACAAAAGTATATAAAAATTATTGCTCAAACATTATTATATGAAATATCATGCAAATAAATATTAACATCACTAATTATTACTCAAATATTATAATATAATTTTATTTTATATAATTATCCTACAGGGTAACAGGTACGAAATAGCCTTAACCTGTACCCTTACCCGTTTAGCTAACGAGAAAAAATCCTTACCCATACCCATACCCAATTAGCTAACGAAAAATAAATTTTATCCATACCTACCTTATCGAATACGGTACGGGTAGGGTAAATGGGTAAGGGCCTGTTCGGCGCAATTACTGTGCACGTGGAAAAAAAAAAAATTCAATCTGTTTTCTGTCCCACGCGCACAGTAATCGGTAGTTCAAAAATTTCCGAATCTCATTCTCCTCCATCTACCGAACAGGCACTAAAAGAGTATCATTGACACCCCTACCTCTAATACATAAGCAATCTAGACTATCTAGCAAAAAGTATAAAATCAATAATGAGTCTATGGTGAGTTGCGAAATAAGAATCTTATTTTACTTCATACTCATACTTCTATTTTCAAATTTACTTCATACTCGTACTTCTATTTTTAAAGTTCAAATAGCAGATCTGAATCGCTCAATAAAATCTCCATATTAAAATATGATTCGAGACCAAATTTTATATTTTTTGGAAACATATTCTACTTTTTTAATTAGATAGGTAGAAAAAAAAAATTCGACATATTTTATACCATAAAAAAACATTGATTTTAAAAAAATTTAAACAAATAGTAAAATTGTTTTCAAAAAATATAAAATTTGATCTCCAAGCACAATATGAATACCATGTTAAGCGTTTCAGATCAAATGTAGAAAAAAATGATTGTAAAGTAAAAGAAAATCCTTCCTTCGCAACTCATGGTCTAGCTCTGAAACCAAACCAGTGTATGAATCAACTCGTTACTTTTACATTTTGCAGTCTCCCATCTTTGCAAGGCTTCTCAGAGCTGAACTATATATTTATATATATTCCAATTTTCAACTGATCATTAACATAACTGGGATGTAAACTACATAATAGATCTTTATACAATCAATATTATAACAACTCTAATTATGATGCCACCAAATTATTCTTCATGCCTCAATTCTAAGGTTACCCATACCTACTACACACATTCCAATGCCACCAAAAAAACACAACAAATTAATTAACCAACAAAATATACACACTAATTCGTCAAGCTCTTTAATCACACCATAAACCATATCTATTACTAATTCCCCAACCCTAAATACCTTAAAAAATAATATATATATATATATATATATATATCACAGTCCAACAATGACACAAAAAAAAAAAATCCCCACAAGAACAAAAAAAATCCAGATATCAGGATTCTCCTGATCACTCCTTTTCCTCTTTTTTTTTTTTTTTTTTTTTCCAAAACCTAATAGATATTCGAGCATCTAACTGTTGACGAACAAATTAAACAAGTCACAAATGAGTTGATTGAGTTATCATATCTCATGTATCATCGCCGACTGTTCCTAGTGCGGATAGGCTTCGAATCAGGATTATCACTTGTATCAGTGTCAGAGTTCTCTCTCTGCACCTCAGGTCCTGCCATCTCAGCTCGATGCCGCCTATGCCTTCGGTCCTACAAGTTCCCCCAAACAAAAATAAAATAAAATAAAATAAAAAGAAGAAGTAAATAAGACAAATTAAGTTAGGTTAGGGACCATTTAAACTTAATGAAGCTTAAACATCACTGGGTCACACTTTGTTAGGGTAGCTCCATCTAATCTAGCAAGCATTCAAAACAAAATAATATATAACACAAAATGGGAACCTCATGTAGGTTGGACCCATCAGGCTCTAACATGCGTACAACCTGGCCCATGCGGGGCCGCTTGTTAGAATCTGGGTCAACGCATCTCAGAGCGGCAAGCAGGGCCTTTTTGAGCTCTCTTGTACTGGGCCTCGCCTCAATGGTGGGGTCCACCACTTCTTCTGATCGCCGGTTTGCCACCATCATCTTCAGCCAGTCTACAAGGTTTACCTACAGTTTGCCATTCCTCGGTTAATGCATTCCTTTTACATATACTTGGCAGGGTCATAATGGTAAAATCCTCGAGAAAAGTATCTTGAGGTGAAGGCACAATGTATATATGATGAGCTTTTGGTCTATGATGATAAAAAATGAAAAAAAAAAATGCTTTGGGAAGGGCCAAAATTGGTACCTCATTTGGAGATCGACCATAGTCAACTGGGTCCCGCCCTGTAATTGCCTCAAGGAAAACAACTCCAAAACTGTATACGTCGCTCTTTTCATTTAACAGTCCCGTGTTTGCATATTCCGGTGCTACATAACTGTGCAAGTAAATCAATTCAACAGATAATTTAGTAACTTCATTTGTTAAAGGCTAATATAAGCTGAAGGTCACTAAGGAGATTCAGTGAGTTTAACCCCATCAAGTTAGCTTCAAAGAATGAACTCAAACCATTAATCTTGATCTACTTCCTGAGCCAAACGGTTACATTCCAAATTTGCAATCTTTTGAGTTTATTTTATATATGATCAAGAGGTTGACACTTCAAAAAGATAATCAAGAGGTTGAAAATTGTTGAAAAATAAACACCACCGAAACAATTTATTTTAATATCCTGAACTCCTATTCAAAATGAACTCCAAAAATTATAAATTTTGGAATGTAGATGCTGGGCTGACATAATAGATCAGGATCACAGTTTAAATCTGTAATATGAAGCCGGCTTGACAATATTTGAGGTTTAACATGCATACATTAGATGAGCTTAAGCTGAGATTAGCTTTACTACAATTTGTTTGGATTTTTATTTTTCACTCAGCGGCGAGCATGAGAAATGTCAATTGATGCAATACCTCGTAAAAATAAAGTGTACTTTGCAAAAAAAAATAAAAAAATAAAAGAACTCATTGAACTAGATTATGAAAAGAATACTTACCCAAAAGTACCCATAACTCTTGTATTAACGTGGCTTTTGCCAGCACCTAGAAGCTTGGCTAGGCCAAAGTCTGACACCTTTGCATCAAAATCATCATCGATTAGTATATTGCTCGACTTTATGTCACGATGCACCACTTTCGGTTCAATTGCCTCATGCAAATATGCAAGTCTGTCCCACATGATTGAAAAATATGAAACATAAAAAAACATATATCAGTAAATTATATACTACAATTAAACAAAAGAAAGTTAACAAATCAAAACCTGCTGATAAGTAGTAAAAACTTGAAAGGTAAGAAAAATAATGAATGAAACAGATTTGCAATTTTCCAACAATGCCTTGTATTCTATGGTATTTGGATACGGGGAAAATGACAACACGTGTTCTGATTCCCTAGTTCCAACTAATGCCCTACATGTATTATATATTTGCAAATAAAAACCAGCTGGAACCATAAGTATATAAATATTGATTATTTTCACCAAATCTGCATGATATAAATCTTTTTCCACAAAAAGCTTACCACAGGTTAACTAACTTCAATCAAGTTGCACGGAGGTATAACTGTACAGATGGGTTTCTAGTGTTCTTAAGTTTAAAGATATCATTTTGGGCTTATATAAAAATAGTATTTCAAACTTTTTACATAAAGTTGCCATTTATAACTACCGAAAAGCAATGTCCGGTGTTAATTGTGGATGAAAAAAATTGGTATTATTTGCAACAAAATAAAATATTTGGTGTAATTTGGGAAAAAAGAAAAGAAAAAAAGGTCATAAACTTACGCTTTTGCAGTGCCTAGAAGAATATTGATTCGGGCCTCCCAAGTGAGAGAACCCCTGTGTTGCATTGCACCATGAAGCCATTGATCTAGGTTTCCATTGTTCACATACTCGTACACTAGCATCCTGATTTCATTCATAAAACAAAACATCAGATGAATTTGCATGTAGCTTCCTCATTTAAAAATTAACAAAAGACCCTTCTTGTTCACCAATTTTAACTTGAGAAGAATGTTTTCTCTGATGATTTACAGTCTACCCTCAATGCCATGGACAGCATAAGACAAAATTTTGCAAGCATGTAGAAACAGCATTTACCAGTATTCCACTTATTTTGTTTTCTTCTATATTTTCCCCTGGCTCAATTGAGTAAATGAGCAGCAAAAAGGAACCAAAAGAATTTAATAAAAATGATGGTTCACCTTTGAGTACCCTCAACACAGTACCCAAGGAGTCTCACTAAATTTTTGTGACGCACATGACCTATTGCTTCCACCTCTACTCTAAATTCTTTCTCAGCTTGCCCCCTACAAATTAACAATATAAGGCAGCATAATCAAGGAAATTTCATTAATGCCAAACAAAATCTCAAAATATTATGTATAAAACCTATATTGAAAAATAACATACCCTACAAATATAAATATATTGTGTATTTGTATAACTATTGTCTAGATATAAAAGATTTTTTTTCTAATTTTAGGAGCATTAATGAATTAATTATGAATTTTTGTCGAAGTTAAACTACAACTAAGACTTACAAATTATTAAGCAGCTTTTTGACAGCAACAGGCTCACCATTGACTAATTGACCTCTATAAACAATCCCATAACCACCTTCTCCTATTATATTCTCCTTGGTAAAGCGATTTGTTGCCAATTCCAAGTCTCTTAATGTGAACCAGTGGCCCCAGCCCAGGTAAGAGAACTCCGGCAAACCCGCCAAAGGAGGAGTGATGTCAAGTACAGCAGCATCCGCCATCATGTAGCGGTACGAGTCTGAGCGGCCAGTACCAAGCTCGATTTTTGCAGTTTCAGATTCATTAATATGTTCATTGATGTCATCAATTGAGGGCTCAAAGAGGTAGTTGGAGGTTACCTCCTTGATCTCCTTAGAGATGGTGGGTATCTGGGTGAGGGGAAGGGTGGAGGCCCACCGGTGCTTGGAAGCGGAGCGGTGGCGTTGGTGCCGGTGCCGCAGGGAGATGCAGGCTGCCAGCACCAGCAGCACACTGAAGATAGAGATGCCGACAGCAATGCCGATGACAGTCCACAGCTGCAGCCCCAACACAATCGTCTTTCGGTTTAGGTGCTCTTCCAGTGTCGGGCTCGAGCTGCTGGACGACATTTCTAATTAACCCCAGATCAATTCTCCTCAGCTCCACTCAAGTTATATATATTGCCTATATCCTACACAAAGTTGAAGTAGCTAGATTTGTTTAATTTTCACCAGATCAACCAAAATTGGAACACATTTCAAACCCTTGGCTACGTTTGTAAATTGTGTAGAAAACAATAAATTGATCCACATTTGTGTTTGTAGAAAAGAATTTTGAATTGAAGATCAAAATTAAAATAGAGAAGAATTGAGCAAATTAAAATACCTGGAGAAAACAGATCTCAGGAAGGGAGGCACATGAGAGAGGAGAGAGAGGAGATTGAGTTGGTATTTGGGAAAATGAGGGCTTGAGTGATGATGTGGAGTTAGAGTTAAGAATAAGACAGGATGGAGAAAGAGGAGAAAGGGAGGTGTCAATGGTAGGTGTCTCGGCTCTGTCCTACTTATCTCATCTCCCTCAGCACTCAACAGAGAAAGAGAGGGAGAATGAATGAAAGAGATGCTTCTCTTCTCTAATCTCTAGTGCTCTCCTTCTCTTCTCCTCTCAGTAGTCAGTAGAGTAAAAGCGAAGCACAAAGAAAGAAAGAAAAAGAGAGAGAGACAGAGGGTGTGTCAATGTGTCAATGTGTCATGTGTGCGTGTGGTGTGTTGGGTGTGTCGCTTGGTTGGCTGGCTGTTGCAAAGAGTCTTTCAAAGCTGGAATTTTCTTTTTTAAATACAACCAAAATATATTAGCTTTCAACTTCCGCATGCATCTGCATAAATATATCCATCTTCTCTTCTCTTCTGTTGGAGACAGCCGACATTTTTAACAATACCCTAAGTTAATCACAAATTATTAAAAATACCCACGGTCCCCTTTTTTTATTAAAAATACCCATACCGGCCAATAATTGGCCGGTTCTGATTAAAATTCCCGACCGGCCAATTATTGGCCGGTTCCGTGAATTTTTTTTTATTTTTTGAGAGAAAAATTGCTAAAATACTGAAATGAAATCTAACACAAAAAAATCGAATTGTTTTTTTAAATATTTGTTAGAAAATACGTTACGAATAGGGCTGATTTTGTGCTAAAATACGGTAAATTACAATAATTATGCTAAAATACGGTAAATTTACTAAAATGCTGAAATTACAATAATTATGTAGAATTATGCTAAAATACGGTAAATTACGCTAAATTACGTATGAATAGGGCCGATTTTGTGCCATCTTTCATAAAACATAAAAAATAGTAAAAAAATTTCCAAAAAATAATAAAAATTGGTATTCTACAAGTTCATTATGTAACTAATTTACTGAGCTACGTAGATTGGAGAATAGAAATGAAAATCTTAATCGGAAACTTCAACTGAAGTTTTGAGGCTCTTCCCTTTGTTTTTTGGCGATTCTGAATTTGGCAATCCGGCACTAAATAATTTTTTTTTTAGAGATAAATAACAAAAATGCTGAAATCTAACCCTAAAAAATTGATTTTTTTTTAAATATTTGTTATATTACTTTTTTTGATATATAATTAGCATATTTATACTAAAATATGCTAAATTAATTGAAATTATGTTAAATTACGCTGAATTATACTAACATACGCTAAATTACAATAATTATGTTAAATTATGCTAAAATACGGTAAATTACGCTAAATTACGTATGAATAGGGATGATATCTTCACTGAGACGACGAAACTTCAAACGACTATAAACGGTGCTCGAGTGTCCGATTTCAACAAATGACCACTTTTCGGAAAGTTTGCAAAAATACGCATGCATCAGTGCTTGCAATGCTAGATTTCGAAATTCAAAATTGCCAAAAAACAAAAGGAAGTGCCTCAAAACTTCAGTTGAAGTTTCTGATTAAGATTTTCATTTCTATTGTTCAATCTACGTAACTCAGTAAATTAGTTATATAATGAACTTGTAGAATACCAATTTTTATTATTTTTGAATTTTTTTAATATTTTATGATTTATGAAAGATAGCACAAAATCGGCCCTATTCATATGTGATTTAGCGTAATTTACCGTATTTTAGCATAATTTTACATAATTATTGTAATTTAGTGTAATTTAGTGTAATTCATCATAATTTAACATAATTTCAAATAATTTAGCGTATTTTAGTATAAATATGCTAATTATATATCAAAAAAAGTAATCTAACAAATATTTAAAAAAAACATCAATTTTTTAGTGTTAGATTTCAGCATTTTTGTTATTTGTCTCTAAAAAGTATATATATATATATAGAGTCCGACTAGGCTACTCCATGGAGTAAAACGACTTGGTACTCCACGCCATATCTTCATTTTCAAAGTTCAAATAGTCGATTCGAACCTTCCAACATGTTCTCCATATTGAAATGTGCTTGGAGACCAAATTTTACATTTTTTGGAATTTTTTTACTATTTATTAAGCCACTTTGAAAATCTGAAAATCCTTATGAACAGTAAAAAACAGTAAAAATTTCTGGACCGCCGGATCAGTGATTTTCAAAGTGGCTTAATAAATAGTAAAAAAATTCCAAAAAATGTAAAATTTGGTCTCCAAGCACATATCAATATGGAGAACAACTTGAGCGGTTCGGATCGGTCGTTTGGATTTTCAAAATAGAAATAATGAGGCGTGGAGCACTAAGTCGTTTTACACCATGGCTTAGCTAAGCCCAGCACTATATATATATATATATATATATATATATATATATATATATATTTAGTATCGGCTATTTTTTGACTGGTACTGAAAAAATGAAAATCGGCCAGGAAATGGCGTGTATGGGTAATTTTATAAATTCCAATGATTGTTGGGCATCTTTATTAATTTCTAATTAACTTTGGATATTAATAAAAATCACGGAATAAAACCTCAACAAGTCCGTACATCCTTTCAAGATGATTTTATAGGCCCCACCTTTTAATTTGCATTAAAGAACAATATCATTAAAAATGAAATATTGACGTTCCAAGCAAAGCTAGACTAGCTAGTAATTCAATAATGCATTGGGGACTTCCAGAGAATAATTCATATTCACATTAAATTTCACATACAAACAAAATCTAAACAAGGGCACGTTTTATTTTATGTGTACACTCTACAATTACAACAAGAGAATTCCATATATTCTCATACAATCTCACATTTTATTCATAGCACACTCAAAATGGAAAAAAGGATTACCAACTCCCTCCTGATTAATTTTAAAAACAAAGCCTAAAAATTAGTCCTCAAAAAAAAAAAAGAGTACTATTTTTTTTTCCCACTCTAACCCTTTTCGGGAACATTGATAAATTAAGACTAAAAGGGAAGAAAACTATGAAGAAACAATTAAACAAAAATTAAGGGTTACATGGAAGGGGGAGAAACAAAACAAAACTAAAAAAAACCGTCAAACTCCTCCATTATGAACCCTAGAAAAAAAAAAGAGAAAAGAACCACAAAACATGATTGAATTACTCAATCATGCAAAAAATTGAAGGGAAAGAAGAACAAAAGAGGGATGTGTGTTGATATTTAAATCTCTCTGGAGAACATGATTGAATTACTCAATCATGTAAAAAATGGTTTTAGAGAGAAGAACATAACAATAATTAATTGTTACAAACAATAAGCAAAAAGTAGTGAAAATGGTACTCTTTTGAGTTGGAGGGAACTATAGAAAGATAGAATACTAAAACAGTTTCCTTGGACTTGGTCAGATCAATTATATTGCTTGCTTGAAAGCCTGGTTCAGCTTCTTCACAATATCTTTCACACTCATTGAAAACTCCTCCTCAACCTACATTAAATACATCAACGATTAATTAATTAATATCCTTATAATTGACATTACACGTCAACTTACCAAAGTCTACAGCTGATCATAAACAATAAAAGCTATGCATATTTGTCTGGTATAGAGTTGTTCATGTATTTTGTTCACTTTGGTAGCAAATATATTTTTCAAAATGAACTTCAAGCAATAAAGACAAACTAGTCCTTAATTTGTACCTGAGTCATAGCTGTGATGTCAAGAGACGAGCCGGCAAATGGCATCACATTTGTGCTGGTAACACTAAGACCAAGCGCCTCTATCTCAGTCAAGACCTTCACCAAAGCTCCTTTATGGTTTTTACAGTGGATCTTAATCAGAACCGTTCGTTCTGTCATCTTTGCCTCGATTTCTGGCAAAGCATCCGATATGATCCCCTGGTTGTGGAAATTCTCTGTGCAAGAAGAGTTGTTGTCTGCATCGTCATCTCTGTTGTCAGACGAAAGGTGAGATTTCTTTACTATGACGGCTGATTCAACAGTACTTTGCTTTGCGGATTGCGCCTCTAGATCTCGCACTTTGCCTTGCAACTGCGTTAGGTATTTGATTGCATCTCCTAGCACGGTTGCCTTATCCATCTACACAAGAAGGATTCATTTAATCAGATGTTTGAAATAATTGGTTAAGATGCACAGATAAGATTGTAAGAAAAGAAACCTTTTTGAGGCCAGGAACAATCTTAGACAAGGCAATGAACCTCTGGCACAATCTTTCCCTCCGCTTTCTCTCTGCAATTACATGCTCCTTGTTACTACTCCCGGTATGGTTACCAGTACCCTTTCTCTTTCCTTCTCCTCCCGGTCCCACCATTGCAATTGCATCATATCCCCTCTTGTTGTTATTACTAGGCAATGCCAATGCCAATGCCATTTCCACCTCCTCTTTGCCTTTGGGCTGGTTCACACCTACAACAACACCCCCATAAAACCCTACACTGGCCTTTGTTGTGACGTCGGGTGGCCCCACCCCAGCCCCAAAAGATAAGATTGTCGGCAAAGAACTTTTCTCGGTGACACCAGACTTAGAGTCACAGATGGTTGTCTTGGCCATCTTTTTAGGCCTCTCGGGTACATTTTCAATCTTGATGTTGCTTTTGCAAGAGCTCGATTTATGCAGTTCTTGGTTTTGGTTTTGGCCGAAAGCATCTGCTATTTCTTCCTGTGTGAATAGGTTGAAACAATTGTCTTCCCATTGGGGAAAGAATCTGGGTTCTTCTATTTGCTGTACCTATATATATTTGGTTGAGAAATATAGAGAGACAAGAATGAGATGAGAGATGTTGCTATATTATTAGTACGTTCTTACCAAATCAGAGAACAAGTGTGCAGCCATGAGAGGAAATCCTTGTAGCAAATCCCTTTTCTGATATGAGGAGAAATTTGGCTTGGCTGGAAATATGAGAAAAGTTGTGAATTGAATAATTTATATAAATAGTTGAGGCAATAATTAAGTTGATTACATACAAGTGTCATAATATGTGAGTGTGAGACTTGGAGAATGGCTAATATCAAAACATTTGTTCCTGGACTCAAGAACAAACGATTCAGATCTCCAATTTTCAAAGTTCAAACAACAAATTCAAACCGTTAGATGTTCAATCTATATTAAAATGTGCTTGGAGACCAAATTTTACATTTTTTGAAATTTTTTTTACTATTTATTAAGCTGGTTTGAAAACCGCTGTTTTTATTAAATTTCTGCAGCATCGAAAAACAGCGGTTTTCAAACCAGCTTAATAAATAGTAAAAAAATTCCAAAAAATGTAAAATTTGGTCTCCAAGCACATTTTAATATAAATTGAACATCTACGGTTTGAATTTGTTGTTTGAACTTTGAAAATTGGAGAACTGAATCGTTTGTTCCTGAGTCCAGGAACAAAAGTTTTGATATTAGTCATTCTCGTGAGACTTGTTCAAAATAATAAATTAAAAAGGGTGTGGTGTTGGAGGCGGAGAGAGAAGCAAATACTAAATTCCAGAATGGGCCTAGAAATAGGCCCAGAAAGGCCCAATGGATTATTTCAATCCCTTTCTCCGTATCTCCCATCCCATCGCATCCCATCCGGTTGGTTTCCCCTTTCACAAAACACCATGAAAATAAGTAAATAACGAGATCAGATCTACATCTACTCACTCGCTCGCCAATTTATTTTTGTGATTTTCGTTGAAAATCGGCGGATTCGTTGCAAAATTAAGCTAGGTACTGGTAAAAGATTCAGGGAGGGAATTCCATCCCAATTAATTAAGATATGGTTTTCAGTTATGATGAATCAATGCAATGTAGTTCTAATTAAGCCATGCATGCTTGTCATATACAAGTATTCAATAGTAGATTGCAAATTGTAATATTATTTTTGAAAAAGAAAAGAGAGAGAGAGAGAGAGAGAGAGAACCTTAATTGGTGATGTTTCGGAAGAGCTGCGATGCGAGAAACAGATTTTTGATTTTTCCTTTCCTTTGCACAAAAAAGCACTAAAGCAGGAGAGGTACGACTAGCTACGACAGTGTGTCTTTCTCTATTCTCTACATACATGTATATACAATTTATACATGGAGTGTATATCTTCTAGGACTATATATAATTTAATATGATATTTATCACACAAGGAACCCCTCTCTCTCTCTCTCTCTCTCTTTCTGTGAGATGTGAGAGGTAGAGGTGTTGAATTAATTTGTGTGAACTTTGACTCGGCCGCGTTATTTGGAGGCGCGCTCTCTCATCTCTCGCTCTTTTTTTTGTTTTACTCGATGATATTCATCGAAAGGAAAAAAAAAAAATCATATATTGAGTTGTTGAGTTGATGGAATTCGTATCCTCTGCATTAACTCAAAAGAGAATCTTTTGAGTTAATCAATCTTGACTTTCCGATTTGTTTTAAGATTCGTGCAAATTAGATCTGCACTAATATTAAAGAGTCCTTATGTTATAGGCACGAGTCAGATTGGTTCCGTTTCAAATCAAACGGTTGAAATTCATTAACTCAAAAGATTCCCTTTTGAGTTAATGCAGAGAATATGGATCCGAGTTGATGCTCCCGTCAGCGTATCAATCTGAGTGCATTGGATGCCTTAAACTAATTATTTATTTTACTGGATTGGATTATTAGATATTATCACTTCAATTGAACGAGGGATTCATTTCAATGTTGTTGTCAGGTGAGGTGAGGTGAGTCTCTTTACAAACAACAAAATGGCTAATCAATTAACTTTTCTTTTAATCAACGCCTTCATCTACCAATTAATGAACACAAATTCAACCTTTCAATCACAAACTCACAAGTGCTCACAAAAATAAATAAATAAATGTAAATATATATTATCCGGCTAGCTAGGTGTGAACAGCTAGCTAGCTAGCTACTCCAATAGTCAAATGTAATGGAATGAATGACAATTAATAGGAACACTTGATAGATGGTTATTGGTTAGGCTAAAAATTCCAAAATAATTACTATGACAATTTCTTCAATATATCAACATCATCCCAACTTAATTTCCTTAATTAATAGTATAATTAATACCCCCAATGCAATCATTTGCACCACTTTTGTTTATGCCAAATAATAATAATTTGGATTTGCAAAATTAATTAATGTGAATAAAAAATGCGTCAGGTTTGGTTGGTGTTATGGTGTATGTCCACCACTAGATACTAAATAGTTGCTTTGTTGTTAGACTTTTAAGGCACATGGCAATAGACATTAATTAATTGCAACTTAACTCTCATTAATTCTTTTTATCTTTAAAATTAAACAGCTAGCTCTTAATTATTTCTATATATAAAATCCCTACCTTCATTATCGTTGAATGTGTTCACAGAACTAAGACAGCTTTTTTAGTTTCATTTTCCTTATAAGTTACAACTGTACGTAATGATCGATCCAATTAATTAATTAGTTCCCAACCTTCTTAATAAAGATAATGGCTAAACACACAGCTGGTTTAGAATATATATATATATACACTTTCATTTTCGACATTACCGGCGATGGAGCTAGAATCAATATATAGTTTTTTATATGGCAAATTCTTCTATGGACATAAGGACCTATTTGTAAAATGAACATATTTTCATTTTCAAAGTTCAAACAGTCGATCCGACCGTTCAACATTATCTCCATATTAAAATGTACTTGGAGGTCAAATTTTACATTTTTTTGAATTTTTTACTATTTATTAAGTATTTTACAAAAACTAGTCAAATTCAGACCATTGAATTTTGTAAAATACTTAATAAATAGTAAAAAAATTCAAAAAAAATGTAAAATTTGACCTCCAAGTACATTTTAATATGGAGATAATGTTGAAAGGTCGGATCGACTGTTTGAACTTCGAAAATGAAAATATGTTCATTTTACAAATAGGTCCTTATGTCCATAGAAGCATATCTCTTTTTATATTACTGGTAAATGTCCTACATTAATTCCATTCCTATATATCCTACTCCAATAATAAGAATTAAATTTACCATTCAAAAAATGACATGTTATTACTAAAGTAGTTATGGTGACTTCAAATATGGTTTGATTATTAATTTTATTTGTACCTATTAATTTATTACTGCACACTTTCAGAAGGAAGAGAACTATATATTATGATATATACTTCAAATTTTGTAACTATTAATTATAATAGTAGGGTTAAAATGCACCATTAGTTTTGTGCCCCAACCATACTCCACATCTTTATTTTTGTTCTCAAAGTTCAAATAGTCGATCCGAACCGCTCAACATGATCTCCATATTAAAATGTGCTTCCAGGCCAAATTTTATATTTTTTAGAAACTTTTTACTATTTTTTTAGATAGGTACAAAAACACTGCTTCTGGATCATTCAAAAATAGTGATTTTGTATCTATCTAAAAAGATAGTAAAAGTTTTCAAAAAATATAAAATTTGATCTCTAAGCACATTTTAATATAGATATCATATTGATCGAGCGGTTCGGATCGATAATTTGAACTTTATAAATAGAGATAGAGATGTGGAGTATGGTTGAGACACAAAATCAATAATGCATTTTAACCTACTTGATTTATTAAATCTGCTACTCAGTGACTCTTAATTTGATTGGTTCCTGATGCGGATGGATATTTTACAAATTTTGAAGATTGTTTGCCTAACGGCAAATCTTATCAACACAATATGTAATATGTAATATATATTTAGCTAACCAGCACTTTGTAAATGGGGGCCACAAAGTACGCCTGAATTCCTGATGAATGATGCATGATAGTGATAGTAATAGTGATAGACCAATTGATTTGGATTTGTTGTGGTCAAATAAATTTTGTTGTTAACATATATATGATGTGGTGTAGAGTGGATTATTCGGATTTGGTTTGGTAGGATTAAAAATTCGTGATTCAGAAATAATTCGTATATAATTCGAGAATGATTTGGAATCATTCGGATCAGAGATCTCAGTGCCAGAACAAAAATTGTGAATATGTTGTGTTGTAGGTCACTCACATGTAAAGTTACAAACTTGTACTTGTTACAAAGTTACGGGGAAGGATTCAAATCTGCTGTTATCTTCTTTTTGTGAACAGTAACTCTGCTATCTCTGTTTTTCCGAATCAAACCATCCAACTTTTTTCGAGAACGAATCTCGAAGCAACTTTTTTCAAGAACAATTATGTGCACGCATCTCAAAATAGTTCGACGACTGAATTCGAAAAAACAGAAATAGTAGGGTTATTGTTCATGCACGATGATAGCAACAGATTTGGATCCTCAAAGACAGGGCAGATAAGGTAGGTACTTATATGCCTCCTTGTAGTACAAAAATTATAAAATTTATGTATAATTTTTGTTATATTTAATAAAATTTATAATTTGTTTCTTTAGTAATATAATATGAGTAGAATTAAAATACCTCATTAGTTTTGTGCATAATCATGTTTCAACATCATTATCTCTATTTTCAAAGTCTAAATAATTGATATGAACCGTTCAACATGATCTTCATACTAAAATGTGCTTGGATAACAAATTGTAGAATTTTTAGAATTTTTTAACTAATTGTTTAGAAAAGTACAAAATCACTATTTTTGAATGGTCCAGAATTTTCTAAAAACAGTAATTTTGTATCTATTTTAAAATATAGCAAAAAAAGTTTTAAAAAATATAAAATTTTGTATCTAAGCACATTTTAATATGAAGATCATATTAAGCGGTTTAAATTGACTGCTTAAATTTTAAAATTAGAGATAACGATGTTGGATCACAAAGTTAATAGCACATTTTAACTCTACTCACATAATATTTGTTTAATAAATATGTGTCGCTATAAATATATATTTTTTTGAATATTATTTTTTGTCAAATTCTGCCAATTGCGATAACTACGCGATGTACTGCTTCACCTTAAAAAAAGCCACGTTATCGCTATTTGTCTTCTTCCATAACTTTTTTTTTAAGAATTTTTTTACTAATTATTTAGAGAGGTACAAAATCATGATAACTATAATGCTTCGCCGTTATCGCTATTTTGTCTTCTTCCCTAACCTTTTTTGTTTTCTTTTTCTTAAAAAAAAAAAATGATTAGGTAGTGAATAAAATATGTTAGTGAAATCTCCGAGAATCCGGCAAATTAAACAAATTAATTAAAACAAACACACATCAATACAAAGGCAACGATTTTGATGAAATGATTTAATTTTGGTTCTATCATTAATGTAAAAGGATATTTGAGCTAGACATGCAATCACATAAATATATTAAATGAAAGATGGATGGATGCATCTACGATTTCTTTATTAGATACGCATCTTAATTATCACAAGATCATTAATTGCCCAGTAATTCATTCATGAGAATGGAGTAGGTCCGATGCCCATCGGACCTACTTTTAGGTTCAACGAGCATGATGACCGTCTGATCTCATTCAAGATTTGTGCGCACGAAAATTAAAACAGACTCGCATGAACTTTGAAGCGTTCCGCACGAATCTTAAAACAAATTGACGGTAATTAAACCCATCGAACCAAAGTAGGTCCGAAGCCCATCAGACCTACTCTCAAGTGTTCATTCATAGGGGACATTTAGTGTTTTGAAAATACCCGCCCGGGTCAGACCCGGCCCTGCCCGCCCGGGTCAGACCCGGCCCTGCCCGCCCGGGACCCGTGCCCGCCCTGCCCGTGCCCGTGCACGGGTTTTGCACGGGTTCACGGGTTAAACGGGTAAGGGTTGAGAAGGGCCGGGCATGGTTTTTTTAAATTTTACCCGTGATACCCGTACCCGTTTCAAACCCGTACCCGCTCGTACCGTCCCGTGGACCCGGGTTGCCCGTGCCCGTACCCGTGCCCGTGATGCCCGTACCCGTAAAAATTCAAATTTTCCCCCCCAAAAACAGAAAAAAAAAACAGAAAAAAAAAATCAGAAAAAAAAACAGCAAAAAAAAAAACAGCAAAAAAAAACAGCAAAAAAAAACAGAAAAAAAAAAACCCGGACCCGTGTTGCCCGTGACCCGTGTTGCCCGGGGAGTTTGAGAGGGGCCGGGTAGGATATTTCAAAAAAATACCCGTGCTAACCCGTCCCGTGTCGTCCGTGACCCGCGTTGCCCGTAACCCGCGTTGCCGGTGACCCGTCCCGGATTTTGCCCGTGCCCGCCCGCCCGTGCCGGTTTGCAAAACACTAGGGACATTAAATGATTATTATATATATAGTTCGACGTGGATTCACGTGTGGATTGGATGATTACATATTTACATGCATGTCCGGAAGGTGGGAGGTACAACAATTAATTTATTTCAAATCTATTGTATTCTCAGATTCTTTTCATAAATTAAGTATACAATAGAATGTACTTGTGTTTTTTAACAAATACACAAAATAGAATCTTATACACTTAATTGCTTTTTAACAGAATTAATGGGCTGGGCTTTGTTTATTTCACCTGAGTACTTAATTTACTTTTTAGTGCTCCCTTGGTTGTATTAATTAAATGAACATTAATTAATTTGAAGTGCTCCCTTGGTGGATTTTTTTTTTAAAACCATCACTAAAAAAATAAAAAATCAGATACCAACTTTTATTACAAAAAAATTTAGAAAAATCTTTACCGAAATTGAAGTTCGATATGCATTGCTGCACATATGGTTACACAAATCCTACTCGTTCCAATTCACAAAAAGTCAAAAAGGCAAACTGAAGTCGAAATTCGGCTTCTTCTTTCTCATACCGAACTTGGAAGTTCGGTTTTCATATTTTTTTTTTCATTTTTTTTTTGTTGAATCCGAACTTCAAATTATGTTTTATTTTTTTGGTGATGGTTTTTAATTTTTTTTCAAGTGGAGATTTAAAAGACAACTTAATTTGTCTGTCGGTTGGTTTTTCAATCTTGATTAAGATTCCTTGTGTAGTTGCTCCTGAGATTTGCTCATATCAATTTCAAATATATTCTTCTATACCTCGCCAATTCTTCTAATTACTCCTCCGTACTAATTTTTTTTCCATAATCCAAAAAATATATATATATAGAGAATGGCTAATATCAAAACGTTTGTTCCTGGACTCAGGAACAAACGATTCAGTTCTCCAATTTTCAAAGTTCAAACAACAAATCCAAACCGTTAGATGTTCAATCTATATTAAAATGTGCTTGGAGACCAAATTTTACATTTTTTGGAATTTTTTTACTATTTATTAAGCTGGTTTGAAAATCGCTGTTTTTATTAAATTTCTGCAGCATTGAAAACAACGGTTTTCAAACCAGCTTAAAAAATAGTAAAAAAATTCCAAAAAATGTAAAATTTGGTCTCCAAGTAGATTTTAATATAGATTGAACATCTAACGGTTTGAATTTGTTGTTTGAACATCAAATTGCAAGATATGCTCCCGTAAGCACCTCGGCCGAAATGCTTCCGGAAGCAAATTAGCCCTACTCTATATATATATATGTTAATATATTTTTGAGTAAGAAAACAAGTTTTTGAGTACATTTACGTATTTTGCACAAAATTGAGAAGAAAAAAATGAACTTCAGAGGACGTTGTTCTAACTTCTGTTATGCATTTCATGTCCTAATTAACCGAATGATTTATTGATAAATTAATTAATTAATTACAAGTTTTCACATAATTAACTTCTAGGTTGGAACTATACTTTTTTCTTTGTGTACTACATTTTACAAAGTGATATTAATTAATTAAAACAAAAATAATTTTTAGGAGAGATGCCTGAAAACACAAATTAATTATAATTATAAATTTATAATTAATTAATTAATTATGCGTCGCTTGCCTTTTAAGTTTTAAGCATTCTTTAATCATAAACTAGTTATTACAGTCGTAAACCATTTTGTCTCTATATAAATTATGTTAATCATAATTCTCCATTTGACAAAATTTCATACGGCCGCTAGCTAGCTGCTATCATCTAACGAACCATTTGACAAAATTTATGATGACCCGTGTTTATACAATTGCAACATGTATTTATCTCTTATATTATATTATTACGACATGTTCTTATACTAATGAAAAGTTGGCAATAAGAAAGTTGTTTTGTTAATTAATTTTTCAAACCACTCAGGACAACCAATAATTTTTTAAATTGCACTATATATATATATATATATATATATATATTTGATACACAAGCAAAATATCTACTGCCCTTTTGTACTCCTTTTGTTTTTATTATAACCATTTTGTCAAATAAGTTTTTTAAAGTCAGCAATTCATTTTACCATCCATTGTCTCTTTATCAGGACACTTTAATAATAAAAAAATGGCTTTAATTAATAAAAAAAAAAATATATATATATATATATATATTTTTTTTTTTTTTGGAATATTTTTACTATTTATTAAGCTAGTTTGAAAACCGCTGTTTTTCAATGTTGCAGAAATTTCATAAAAACAGCGGTTTTCAAACTAGCTTAATAAATAGTAAAAAAATTCCAAAAAATGTAAAATTTGGTCTCCAAGCACATTTTAATATAGATTGAACATCTAACGGTTTGGATTTGTTGTTTGAACTTCGGAAATTGGAGAACGGAACCGTTTGTTCCTGAGCCCAGGAACAAACGTTTTGATATTAGCCATTCTCTCTATATATATAGAGTAGGGCTATTGTACTTCGCGAAGTAAAACTTCGTTTTACTTCACGCTCATACACCCATTTCCAAAATCCAAATCATCGATCCGACCGTTCAAGTTGTTCTCCATATTGAAATGTGCTTGGAGACCAAATTTTACATTTTTTGGAATTTTTTTACTATTTATTAAGCCACTTTGAAAATCGCTGATCCATTGTGAATAGTAAAAAACAGTAAAAAATTCTGGACCAATGGATCAGCGACTTTCAAAGTGGCTTAATAAATAGTAAAAAAATTCCAAAAAATGTAAAATTTGGTCTCCAAGCACATTTCAATATGGAGAACAACTTGAACGGTCGGATCGACGATTTGGATTTTGGAAATGGGTGTATGAGCGTGAAGTAAAATATTGGGTTTACTTCATGAAGCACAGTAGCAAAATTCTATATATATATATATATATATATATATATATATATATAGAGAGATAGGCTACCATGCTTTGCAAATTAAAGCACCTCTTGTGCTTTGCGCTACTTTTCGGATTTTCAAAATTCAAAATGTCGATCCGACCGTTCAAGTTGTTCTCCATATTGAAATGTCCTTGGGGACCAAATTTTACATTTTTTGGAATTTTTTTACTATTTATTAAGCCACTTTGAAAATCGCTGATCCAATGGTCACAGCTCCAAAACAGTGAAAAATTATGGACCAATGGATCAGCGATTTTCAAAGTGGCTTAATAAATAGTAAAAAAAATCCAAAAAATGTAAAATTTGGTCCCCAAGGACATTTCAATATGGAGAATAACTTGAACGGTCGGATCGACATTTTGAATTTTGAAAATCCGAAAAGTAGCGCAAAGCACAAGAGGTGCTTTAATTTGCAAAGCATGGTAGCCTATCTCTATATATATATATATATATATATATATATATATATATTTGATACACAAGCAAAATATCTACTGCCCTTTTGTACTCTTTTTGTTTTTATTATAACCATTTTGTCAAATAAGTTTTTTAAAGTCAGCAATTCATTGTTTGGGAATTACCAACTTAGTACAGTGGCACCATCCATTGTCTCTTTATCAGGACACTTTAATAATAAAAAAATGGCTTTAATAGTGATATAAACCATTTTCAAGTATAAAACTTTTGTGTTCCTTAACGTTAATGACATATTATAATTATATGATCAAATAACTAAATTTATTTTTTCAAGAAACAATATCTAAAAAATCAGATAGCAAAATAATTTTTAATTTAGCACATTTGAGTTACCTACTAATTTCTAACAACATAAAATACTGTACAAAAAAATAATTTCATTCAGTCTAGTCAATCTAATAAAAAAAAAAGTAATTAAAGTTTTTTTATTTGAATCAAAAGTTAATACTGTAATTTTATTATTTTGTCAATATAATACTTGTCAATGTAATTTTGTATCATGTGTAAATATAGTTAACAAAATAATTTATGCTTGGATACAGTATATGAAAATTTTAATTAAATTTGTTTACAAAAATTTAATAAAAGTAAAACTTTTAAATTTCAATTGTCTTTGTAAACTTTGAATATGAAAATTTAAAAATAGAGCTCGAAGTTCAAATCATTATTTTTACCAGTTCCACAATGATAACATTTTCAATTTCGAAGATTTATAATTATAATGAAGTTTTATTGGTTTCTTTTTTTATAACCAAATAACTTTTAAATATCACCTGAGGTAACAAAATATTTCTGTTTAGATCCGGATCATCCAATCAGAATCTGCACGAATATTGAAGGGAACACGTGCATTCCACCACGGACATGGATTGATATTAAGATGTGAAATAGAAAGCAAAGGAATATTTAAATTGTATCTTGTCCCCCAAATTGTATCGTCGGATCAAAATATCAAACGAAAGATAATTATATAAATTTAGATATGAAAATTTGGCTGAAAGTTAGATGTGAAAATGTAGCTCAAAGGTTGAGAATCAAATTAAATTGTATCTTGTCCCCCTAATTATGAGCCTAAAGTACTTTGTGTTATTAAGCATATATTAAAGAGTGAGGCTATGGTGCTATGCATAGCACCAATGGCTAGTGTACTACAGCTCAATATGGTACTTTTTAAAATCCTAACGGTCGATCCGACCGTTCAATGTGATATCCATATGAACATGTACTTGCAAACTAAATTTTATATTTTTTTGAATTTTTTTACTATTTTTTCAGATGGTAGAAAAATCAGTGTTTTTTGAAAATTCTGGACCATCAAAATTCTACCTATCTGAAAAAATAGTAAAAAAATTCGAAAAAATATATAATTTAGTTTGCAAGTACATATTCATATGATTATCACATTGAACAGTCGGATCGACCGTTAGAATTTTAAAAAGTACCATATTGAGCCGTAGTACACTAGCCATCCGTGCTATGCATAGCACCATAGCCTCACTCTATATTAAATTGTATCTTGTCCCCCCAATTATATTAAATTGTTATGATTGAATTGTATGGTTTTGCTATGGTTGGATTTCATTTTAACTTTTGGGTATATATGATTGAATTGTAGGCTTTTGCTATGATTGGATTTCATTTTAACTTTTTGCCTGATTTCTACATATGGAGGACTATCCATGCATTTCCTGTTTTGGTGGAACCAGGCAAAGAGGTGCCAATTTTTCCTAATTTGAAGCACCTAGATGTGCACATATGTTTTCATGAGTTCAACTTTGAAGCTGTGGTCACCATGCTCCATCATTGCCCTGCATTGCAATCACTTAAACTACATCATTAGGTGCATAAATGCAACCCATTTATTTTTTTCCTTAAAAAAAAAAACAATCTTTTTTTGTATTTGTAGCAACTAGGAATTAATTGGGACAAGGGGTATAATTTCATGTCATGATATTCATCACTGAGAGTGAGGCCTTATCTTATGAGTTATTCTCAATATTATACTTTTGAGTAAAGCTTGTGCTTGTATTTCCTTTGTGCCATATTTTGCTTGCATGCAACTTAATATTGACTATATATGTTCCTTTTTAGCTTATTATTCCATTGGTTTTGTTCATCTTAGCTTCACTTTTTTCATTATGGTTGTATCGTTATTTATAAATTCTACTTTGAAATAATTATAGATGGTGTGAGTTGAAGCAAATGTTGGGGCAATCGCCAAAGAATAATTATTATTTTTTCTTCTTTTGGTTAAATTTTCGCTTAGAAAGTTTAATTTTTTTTTTTGAAATATTTTGTTTAATGTTGATTCTTTGTTTATTTAAAGCACAAATAGTTAATCAAATTCTTGATCATATGATCTGTTAGAAAATAATTATTGTAATATGAAACAAATAGCATGTACCATGAGATGAGAGCATTAAAAAAAAAAAAAAAAATTAAACCCATTGCATGGCAATCCACATATTCACCAAAATATCACACAGTCGACGCTGAGAGACATCTCAAACTTGGCAAGAGAAAAGGAAAGACATATATAACAAATTAACTTGGATTAAGATTGTGGGTGGCTCTGAAGCCATTCATGAATAGCAGAACGAAGCACGCGATTTGGAATCAGATCGTGATGTGGAAGTGACAAGTTGGTCATTGGAGATGTATTATGACCTGTACTGAGCCACTGTTTTATTGCCTCTGCATCATATGTGAACCCATCTGCTGCAATACAAGGATCCTTCATCATTTCCTGATATATTGGACAGATGAAGTGTGATGGTATCCTCTCTTCCGCTAATTCCACATAAGTACAAGCAGCCTTCATCAACGGTTCAACCACTACCCACACCTCATTAACAAGATCAGGTCGTTGGCTTCTAGATATCTCGGCACATCTTAGTGCTATCTTTGCTAGTTCCTTAGCTTGCTCAAAGGGCCATGCCCCAGCTGACTCATCAATCACTGACGACAAAAGCATATCGTTACTCATTGCATCTTCCACTTGTCTTGCTATGTTCATTGGAGGCTTTCCTGTTAAGAGACGAAGGATAATGATGCCCAAGGAGTAGATGTCTGATTTTGGTGTCAGAATCCCAGTTGAATAATACTCAGGGTCATTGTATGATAATGTTCCTGCTGGACGACTTGTTTTGTGGAAAGCAGTTGAGTTGGTGTCTGGTTGTTTCAGGAGGCGAGAAATGCCAAAGTCACTGAGTTTACTCACCAAATTGGTGTCAAGGAGAATGTTTCCAGGCTTGAGATCTCCATGGACTACTAGTTGGGGCTTGTTTGAGTGCAGGAAAATGAGAGCGAGGCAGATCTCACCGATGATGCGGGTCCGCGCTTGCCATGTCAGAGGTGGGGTGTTGTTGGCACAGGTAAGACGATCCTCAAGGCTGCCATTAGATAAGTACTCATATACAAGTGCTGATACTTCTGAGCAAGCTCCTATGAGGTTTACTAGATTTGGGTGCCTCACTTTAGTGAGGATGGTGATCTGTAATTAAGAAAGGAAAATATCTTAAAAATATATAAACAAAAATTTAACAATGTTATATATATTTTAAAATAAGGTCTAAAAAAATTAGGGTATATCAAAGATCACCACTGTAGATGCTAATCTAGAATGCATCCCTTAAAGTGGATAGCCTAATTCAGCCATACTCTGGTTCTCGCTGAAACTTAATTTTATTTTCGTGCATAAAATTAACTACCTCTTGTTGGAATTGTGATAATCCCTGTATGCTCTGGGAACGCAACAACTTAATTGCTACTGTGGTTCGACGAAGAGAACCTTTGTAAACAGGTCCAAATGCACCTTCTCCAATCTTCAGTGATTCACTAAAATTCTCAGTTGCTTGCTGCAGTTCTTGCAAGGAAAACTCTGAGTTCAATGCTGTAGAGGAGCCATAATGCATCTTTTCTTTTTGCATGCATAGCTCATTAACAAGGAATTCCAAATCAGAAACTTGTTCTTCCAAGACAAGCCTCCTCTCATGTGCCACTTGAATCTGGTTGAAATCTTCATCTCTTTGGATTCTGAGGAGGTCAATCTCTTTCGTGATTTGTTCAATTTCTTCTATTTTCTTATGCTCCATCTCTTCAATTTCTCGTCTTAATTGATCCTTTTCTTGCTTTTCTCTCTCTAAATTTTCCTTGAGATCTCTAATTTCTTGCTCTTTTTGCTGTGAATTCTTTGCTAGCTTGTTCTGTAATTTTAAGTCATAAATTAAGCACTAATATACAATTACAGCAAAAATGTATTTATTGTAAGAAATTATTATTATTTTAAAAACAATATTAGGAGAAAAGTCTTGAACTCATTACTACTAGGTGAGCCATTTTCTTGTGGGCCCCAAAAAATTCTTCAACCATCTTTTCCAAGTTGTCAGCTTTTATGGATGTCTCGTGAAGCATCAAAACTAAAGAAGCATCTACATCAATATCTCCCTAAGAAAGAAAACCTCAATCAAATAGTAAAAAACTTGTCTTAATGAGACGAAAACATACAGAAAGCTCAGAATTCTTTCAGTTTGTTCAATGCTCAGTGTGAAACTCAAGCAGGGCACCATGCTTGTGATCTTATTGTTAACTCTTTAATGTCCATATTTTCAGAAAACACAGAAAAAAGGTTCACTCTTATGGTCTCAAAATACTGTCCCAGTTGGATTGCAAAGGTGAACCAACAAACATTTTCTATAAAATGAGTTATATGAAATATAAAAAATGACAGTATCACCTCTTCTATTGTGGATTCACTACTGGATCCGGAAGATGTGCTTGACATATTTACTACTGGATCCCTATAAGAAAGGTCATTCAAAATTCAGAGCTGAACAAATTTACTCTGCAAAAGAGTATGAAGAGCATAACTAAATGATTAACAAAACAACAAGTTATACCATACCAACCATTTAATTGTATATAGTGACCGATATAGTACATAGATGCTGATGAAACTAGTGCCAGTTCGAAGCTCAAACAATTTTGAATGCTTGTATTGATGAACTTGTCATTTTCTCAATATTTTGGGGTGCAGGTGGTGGACTTTGCCTTTCTTTTTTATTAAATAGAAATGGGAGGTTGTTGGCTGCTATATGTTTGAAACCTTAACTAAGCTCTGATTGATGCATAAATTCTCCTTTTGATTTGAATTGAACAGTAAAGCATCACCTTGAGCACGTTGACTTGAATTTAACATTTTAAAACTATCAAATGAAAGTACATAAAGAAATTAAAATTACGGACATTCGAACTTTAATTATACCTAGTGCATATAAGGTTTCCGTCGGAGACAAACCACAGCTTACACGACAGATTTGCTTCTCGTCTCACTTTGTTTGCTGTCTCTGATGCCAGATCCGTCATATCACTTCAATTTGTAATTTTTGAAATTTTGCACGTCACTTTTGGAGAATTGTCTTGTTTTCGTAAAACTCGAGAAGATGACATTAGTAATTCAGATTACTTTTTGGTTGATTACAATTTACAATACTAGCTAACTCATCCCCTTTTCATTAACTAATGGAGGTATATCGATCTATGATTTTGTGTCAGTACCTATTTGCAGTTGAACCCATGACAAGGTTGTTGATTCCATGTTTTGCAATGACTTGCACAATTCCATCAGCAAAATCATCTGCTTTGTGGACCAATTTCTCAGCTTGAAACTGTGAACAAAAGGACAAACAAAATGTCTACTATGCTTCTCAAATTCCTCTTTTCATGGAAAACGAAAGAGTAACAGAATTAAATAAAAAAAAGGGTTGTGGAAAACAAAAATAAAAAGGTACAAAGCACCTTGTATGTAGCACAGTGTGAAAGATACTTTAGCAGAACCAAATCCATCTGTAGAAACTCATTTATACCCAATTCTGTTCGTCATAATTTGTAAACAATCAGCATTGGTAATATACCATGATTTGAAATCTCAATCTCTCTCTCTCTAATTAATATGCTTACTTCAAATGAAAATAATATGTATGGCCAGGGAAAAGTTTAATCAATTTTGCTTCTTAACTAATGTTACAATTGATAAAAACTAAAACAATTATGAAAAAAGTAATTAAATTAATTTATAAAATTCAACACAGAGATCAAAGGTACTAATATATAGCTACAAACCTTCCAAAGGTGAAGTCATGACACGAGTGATGATGATTTTTGTTTTATCCTGGGAGAAATAACTAAGAACCCATGACAAAAGAGATATTCCATCCTCATATGTCTCAGGCAATACAACAAACACCTTATCTGCATTATTATTATTCTGTGCTTCCATCAAAACTCAACTCAACTCAACTAAGAGAGAGTAAGAGAGACCTGATCAGCAGTATAGAAAAGGATTAGAAATTTGTTAAGTTAATAAAAAATCAATTTATCAGTTTATTTCTGAAACAAATAAAATACCATTTACTTGTTTTGTGAAGCTTTAGGCGTTTGGAACATCGATCTGGTGAGCTCAACTTATGGATAGTATTGATTTCTAGGGTTTTAGTAAAGAACGAGAAAGAAAGAAAGCGAGATTTTAGAAGAATGAGTGTTTAGAGAATATTTTTAGAAGAATGAGTGTTTAGAGAATATTTTTTCTCTCCGACACCTCAACCCTTTCTACTGAAACAATCTTTCAAATTTACAAACCAGTCCTTACAAGGGTAAAATTACAAAAATTTCCTTAGAGTTCCTATAAAACATAAAAATGAACAACAACTATATTTCTCAACAGATAATCATAGACATGTGATGACGACATTTTTATTAATATCCAAAAATAATTACAAATTAATAAATATACTCATATTGGCTGGGTATTTTTAAAATGTCCAAACCGGCCATTTAATGGCCGATCTCCTTTTTTCTCAACCGGCTATTAAATAGCCGGTTCTCAATTCTTTTCTCAACTGGCTATTTAATGGCCGGTTTGGACATTTATATATATCTGTCAAGGGTGAGACATTTTTCTCAAAATTCATTCTATCAAATTTCACAATATCTCTCCTCACTTTATCTTTTTCTCTCAGATTTCTCCTCATCTTCCCAGAGTTGCAAGTCCCTCTAATTTGTTTAAAATTCATTTTTAGTGCCAAATGGTTGTAAAATGTTAGAATTTGTTAGTAGTGTATCAAAATTAGTATAATTTAGTTATAATTAGTGTTAATTCCTTGCAATATCAAACTCTAGGAACAAATTGTTAGCGAGTGATATGCGAGCATTGCGTGCGGTTTCACTTCCTCTTTTTCGAAGTTCGGGTTTGGGTGCCATGGTAAGATCTAGGGTTTGAAATGAAAGTTATGGATTAGACAATTTATATTAATTCTAAACAATTTCTAAAAAATAAAAAAAAAAATTAATAAATAAAAAAAGGAAAAAAAATAAATTTACATGAAAATCGCCTCAAATATCGCCCTTTTCGCCTCAGAAATCGATTTCTCTTTCTCTCTTTCTCTTCCTCTCTTTCTCTTTTGTGGGTTTGAGTGAGTTGTGAAAGGTACAAGAGAGAAAGAAGGGTATTTATCGGGAGATGATATTGACACAATAATTTTTTTATTAACACAACAAATTCAGATTTTTTTTTACTTGTATGAACAAATATGTCCTTACTTCAATTCTCTCTGGATACCATATCTATTTTAGGATGAACTTTATTTATATTAAAGATCACTGATTATTTATTTTATTTCCATAACTAAATGTCTAGTACTTTAGTAAAAATTTTAAGGGAATGTTTCATTTTTCAAATTTGAGAAGTATAGCAACAAAAATTTAAGCAATCATTTCTAGGAGTAAAAAAGAATAGATAAAAATAAGTTTTCTTTTTAGTGATTTAAGTGGACTTAGTCGAATTTGTAAAATTAAATATATACTTCATTTCTTGCATCACATATCGTTTTATTTTTCTTACTTTTATTGATTATGCATTAGATGTTATGTACAAATTTTCCATTGTTGAATTTAGAAAAAAAAAAAATGGTACAAACTATATCCATGATATATTATCATGATTCAATAAAAAAAAATACTAGAGGCTCAATTAATTAAAAATACACTTCACACTGACACAAAGTATTATCTAACGGAGTTGTTTGATGGAATTATTTTTCCATTTGTAAAGAATGAGCTTTTTTAATTTATTATTTTTAATTTTTTGAAATTGAAATGTTTTAGGGGTAAGTTTTAGTTATGAATAAAACAAATAATAAATAGTCATTAATATGAAGAAATAAATATATATTCGTTAGATGGTAGCAGGCAGCTAGCGGTATGAAATTTTGTCAAATGGAACCGTCTATGATTAACATAATTAAGTATATAGAGACAAACTGGATTAAGTAGTTTATGATTAAAGAATGTTTAAAATTAAGGAGCTCAGCTCGGTTAATGAGAATGAGACAGAGCAGAATTTAATTCATGCAGGACAGAAATCATATACACACTACACTACACAGTTATTTAACTCTACTGCTATTGCTTATGTCCTGTACCTGTATGAATTAAAACCAGCTCTGTCAACGTGAAGGGACGCATAATTAAAAAAAATGATAATTAATTTGTGTAGTCTATCCGCAAGATCTCCCAAATCTAAGGCATCTCATTCTCTCCTAAAAATCTAAAATACGGGAACGGGAATACTTTTTTCCGCCGTACACCCTCAACTTACAAAAATTCTTTTTGTTCAAATATCATTTTGTAAAAATGTAGTACGTAGACAGAACAAAAAATATAGTTCTAACTTCGAGTTCGGTTCGGCGAGGTCAAATATTCGTGATTAAAAAATAATTCAGGTATAATTTGATAATAATTCAGATTATACATTGAGTCCGGACCGGAGATATCAGTCCCACAAGGAAAGCAAAACAAAAAAACGTGAATTTTTCATGAATAATTCGGAAAATTCGGAAAAATTGTAAAATTCATAAAATTCACAAATATTTCGGTAAAAAATCAGTCAACCGAATAATACATCGTTCGGTTCGCCGACACTAGAAAAACAAATTATTCGCGAATAATTTTTCTAATATTGTCACTATAGTTCTAACCTAGGACATTAAATGCATAACAAGACAATTATGAAGTTCATTTTCTTTTTTCACTTTTGTGTAATTGATTAGCAAAATACATGTACTCCAAAACTTGTTTTCTTACTCAAAAATATTTTAATACTTCAGCGATTTGTAAGAGAGAAATCAATATTTTAATACTTCCGGAAGCACTTCGACCGAAAATCTTACATATCTCTACTTTTTTATCCAAGACTCCAAGTGCTTTTGACCCTGACCCACCATTTCTTTTCTTTTCTTTTCTTTTCTTTTCTTTTTTCTTCACTTTACTTTTTCTTGATTCTCTGTCTGATGTCTCCCCCCTACCCTTCTTAATTATGGTCTATTGATTGAATATTAATTGTGTTACTGGTACTGACTGAGAAAATCTGACTTCAATTAATGGCGATGATCAAATTACCTGACTACTTATTCCTCCTCCTATTCCTATTGCTGCTCTCTCTTCTCTCTCTCCTTTTTTGTTCTTCATCAGGGACAGGGACAGGGACAGGGACAGGTCCGCTTGCTCTCTGACTTCCAATGAAATGAAACTCTTTAAGAAAAAAATTATGTTTTGGGTTTGGGTTTCAAGATTACTTACTATATATATGTGTAACAATTAATTATGTGATTATGGTTTCAGTTTCTTTTTCTGACACAACAACAGTAAGTCAGTAACACTTCATTTCAAATTTTTTAGAACTCAGCCTCTCACTCATGCACCGGCATCATGATCCAATTCCAAGGGATTTCAGACTCTTTCTCACAAGCTGGTTTTTCTTGTTCGAAAACCCGAAGCCCGAAGACCGCGGTGACACTACCAAACAAACATCCACTGCTAGTCCACTGAGGAAGCTTCTTCACAGCGTCCGAAAACCCGATTCCATAACCAACAAAACCACTCCTATAACTACTGTACCAGCTTCAACTAATCAGGTCCCATACGAAGCCCCGCCTACTAGTGCTGTCTTAGGTCAGACTTGGTGTGTAGCTAGACCAGATGTGTCAGAAACCGCACTGCAAGATGCACTCGACTTTGCATGTGGTATTGGCGGTGCAGATTGTACCGCACTTCAATTTATGAACAGTTGTTACAATCCCAACACGCTTCGAGCCCATGCTTCCTATGCATTTAATACTTATTACCACAGAAACCCAGTTCCATCTAGTTGCAATTTCAGTGCAACAGCTATGCTTGTAAATGTTAATCCAAGTAAGAACTTAATTAAATCCACTTTTTCCTTCAATTATCTTACAACCCATATATTGATTGATTCTACAAAACACTAATATTTTGGTTCTGATGTCCTTTTCAGGTTCATTGAATTGCACTTATCCATCAAGGTAGAAAATTAGTCAATTCCAAAATTTAATTACATTGCATATAGAAAAAATATAATATTTTCATATCCATTGTATCTGTGTTTTAGCTCAGTTTCAAGTTACAATCCCATGGAAAGGGGTGCTGGTTCAGATAATGAGTTGCCTGAGGTAAATGCTGACGACTCTAGCTCAAGTGCGGTTGGATCCAATATTCCAATAACGAGTTGTAGCAATTTTAGTGCAAATCTAGCAGCTATTGCACCCTTCATCTTTGTTGTCACCGTAGTTCACATTCGGAGTTACATCTAAGAATTCATGGAGTGAATTGCATGAATTTGTACCAGTGAGGCCTTGTAAGATTCATACAGGGAAATCACACACAATATGTACTGGTACCAGACAGCAAAATTGCACATAATTTAAGATGTCAAATTATTTGTGAGGAATCTATTGTTAACTTGGTGAGTCTGTAATGTTTTGGATTGAGAGATGGATATTGAAACAGAATTAATAGAGGTTTCATGCTTCTTTTCTTCTTCCTTTTTGTCTGTCATACTTATATTATATATCGAACCTACGACCTTCAAAATTCAAATTCAACGGATTGTTTTTAGACATGGATATTTGCTAATAATTAAATTTTTTATTAAAGGGCCCCGGTACACCCCGCATCTTTTAGATATTTTTCGTGCCACTGTGCTAAGGCCACGGTTAGCCAATAATTAAATATAAAAAAAAAAAACTTTTGTTCCAACATTAAACATATAAACATAAGGGTGATTCAAAACCAAATATTTATATATTAATGTGTATATATAACACAAATGGAACAAAAGGATGATTTGTAAAATATATACAACAACAAACCACTGTTTCGCTCTAAAAGGTTGGGGATTTAGCAACTATTTTTAATATGAATACACAGACTCTACAGCTATATATTAAATGCTCAAAATAGAAATGCCTCTCTAAACAGAAACTATATATTGCACAAAATTAGTTGACAGCAATAGCCTTTTGAATTAGCAGTGTGTATGCTGAGATGCGGGAAGATGAGAGAGGAGCGGTTGAGCGAGGGTTGCGGGGCCCAGGCGTCAGCAGATTTACTAATTAAGGCATGTTTTTCTGTACCCCACTCTGTTTCTCGCCTAGTTCTCCCTGACCCCTAATTTTGGCATGTGTTTGAGGCTCTGTGCATTTTCGCTGAGCTATCTCCTCTTTCTCCATTTTTTTCTCTTCCCTTTGCCCCTTTCGTTTCTCTCTTTTGCACTTCAGTCCTTACCATTTTACAAGGCGAGAAACAGAGGGCATTGTTTTTCTACCTTTTGTACCGACCTACCCACCTGGTACGCATGAAACTTATATGCATTTTGTGGGATTTTGAGTTCCTTGTAAATTATGCAACTTCACAGTTTCTTTGTTTTTCTTTCTTTTTTTAACAGGGTTGCAGAGGGAGAGAGAGAGAGAACATTTCAATTTCAGTCTTTTCAAAAAACAAGTGCATGCCTCCTTTAGTGATGTACATGTTGATTTAATATAGATTCACATGGAAAGACTGCATAATGACAATTTGCCGGAGGATTCCCGACATGACCCCAAATTTTCCTCTTCCTCCTCTACTTCCTCAGAAAGCTCTGAGGAACAAGATCTCTTCCAACTGGATCACAAAGAATCGCCCATCTCTGCCGAATTGACAGAAGAAACAAAAAAACCGCCAGCTGTCAGACTGCCCCCGAGAGCACCATCATTGCTGTCTCCCTCCTCAAGTACCCCCAAGTCACCAATGATGAACGGGTATGACCCGAACCGCATCCCAGCAGAGGTTTTCAACCATGCAAAGTCCGGTAGCCCGGTCGACTGGAGCGTGGCCTCAAATGAGTCTCTTTTCAGTATCCACATGGGAAAGTCTCAGGAATTGACAGCCTACTACCAAGCATATGCCGATTATGCACTTTATCCACCCCTTGACTCAAAGGAGAAGGAGAAGGAGAAGGGTGGGTGCACAACTGTGGGGGATGTGAAACAGCCCCCTCCCCCTGTGAAGGGATTGGGAGACGAAGACTTGAGAAATAGCATTTCGGGCCATTCAACCGATGGCAGCATTGCCAGTCACCAGTCCTTTGCCTTTCCCATGTATGCATCCTGCTCTCTCTCTCTCTCACACACACACACACACAATCATACGCACAAATGCATGTATCGGAATTGGTTGTCTTGATTTTAATAAACCAAGGTTATAACCACTTTGCACTGGTACCAAAGTAACCATACTGGTTGGATCTGGTACCACTAAATACCATGAGAAAAAATAGCATAAATATTATTATTTGTTTAAAAAAGAAAAAAGAAAAAAAGTTTGTTAGATAGAATTTATGGAATAAGGGGCTAAAGTTGCAACCATGCCTGATAGCTGCAATTGGTTGGGACCATTGAATCTGCTAGTGTATTTGATTAGTTAACCATTAATCAAGTCTCATCTCATACTGTCATACATAACATAATACAAAATTTTCAACTTTGAATTAACAGACTGACGAATGATTCAAAGAATGGGTCATTAAAAAACGAGTTGGTACGGCATCAGACACCAACTGTTGAACAGATGCAACTGCGGGTGCCACCGAAGTCAGAGGCTCCAAAGGAAAAGGCAAAGCCAGCAGCAGCAGCAGCAGAGAATAATAAAAGCAGTGGTGGTTGTTTTAGCTGCTTGCCTAGCTTTCCCTCATGCTGCTGCTGGGGTAGTAGTTCAAGCTAATCACTATGCAAATTAAATCTTGTACTTAATTCTGTGTTTCTCTCTCTCTCTCTCTATATATATATAGGCCTATACAATGAGATTTAACTTTACTCGTTTCTTCCTTAGTATAGGATTTGTGCTAATTTCTGTGTAAAATTGAGAGTAATTTTCTAGTGCTTTTACTTGCAGCCTCTTGCAATTGCTTCATAAGAAACAACGTACTTGTATCCAACGCAGTTGACATGCATCTTTGCACTAAATGAAATTTGGTCGATTACAACTCATTTGGTCGAAATTTTTTCCCATTAGCTCTGGCAATTTTAGGAAATCTCAGATATTTTGTACTGGATTGGGTGGGTCCCCCCCTCAAGCTGAAGTGGCAAACCGACTGATGATCCAGACTCGACCAATCCCTCATTTACCTTCTCAATCAATCATAGTAGTTATGTTTTAACTGTTCAAAATAAAGACGGGCGCGGTGCATAAGATAGCATCCATGGAACTGTCACCTAGGATAACTGTGACATACAATGCATATACCATTCATTAGTTCCTAGTTTCCTACAGCATGCACAGGTATCAGAGTATCAGGTGCCAGTACACAAACTCTATCCAGTTCCCTGGCTTCAGTTGTCAGCTAAGCTTACTAAGCCAGAAAACAAAGATCACAGAGCTAAATTTAAAAAGTATACGCATCCAACAAACTTTAATTGACAACTAAATTCAGAGGAATAGTGTAAATAAAAAGATTCAAAGCAGGCCACGGCGCCTCTTGTAATCACTGACAGAGAGAGTGAGGGGGTGGCGCTTGCCATCAGACTCAGGCACCTTGCGGCCGATAGTGATCTCCTGCCTCTGCCTCCTCAGCAGCCGGCCATTGAAGACGCGGTCGGCCGGGGTGCTGCCTAGCTGCTGCAGCTTCGTCAGATCAATGCGCACTTCAAAGTTGTGCATCTGGTACATTGCCGTCCCCGGGTCCACTGGCGCTTTTGTATCCACCAACTTCCCCTCCCCCGCAGCTGCCTCCTGTGCTGCTGCTGTCTCTGCCATTCCCTTAACACTGCCATCTGTCTCGACATTCACACTCGACCCCTCCCCATCTTTCTTTGACATGTAATAGTTCGTAGACCGGGTCCACCTCCGCGAGAATGGGTCGTACCCGGCCTCTCCTGCCTTAAGACCCGTGTTCACCGGCTTCATCTCTGATGCATTCTTGAAGTTCTCTGCACGGTTCCGGCGGTTCATCTCTGCCAGCCTGGCAGCCTTCGAGTCAACCTGCTTTGGCTGCATCTGCCCCATGTTCAAACAGAAAAAAAAAAAAATGTGAGCAAAAATAACAAAATTGGGGCTTTCAAAATCTTAATTGTGATAGTTCGCAACTGAAACATTTTTCAACCATTGAACAAAGACTGAACTCATCTGTAAAGCAACAATAACAAAATCACCCTCACAAAGATCAGAAAATATTAGTTAGACTGTCGTTAAAAGATGGAAACCTGCAACATAGTTTACTATTTCACTTTTTTGGACAATCCAACACAGGAAAGAAGAAAGGATAGGTAGGAAGACAGGATAAAACAGTCAACACAGTAAAGGATAGATAGGTAGTTTATAAGTTCTCAAGTTGCCAGAAGGGTTTATTAACATATTTCCAAGGATTGTAAGTATTTGGTTGAAACAAATTTGCATAAGAATGTGAATTTTCATTTCAGTCAACACAAAAGTTGACTTTTATTCAATTTTGACAGAGCTGAACTAAACAAGTCATATTTCCTTATTCATTGATCTAAAAATTCTGGAAAAACAAGATTAAATGCATTTTAAGTATTGTTTATATGCTCTAGGATTAGGAAAGTCAAACAAAAATTCAAGAGGACCTGAGAATTACAAAATATTTTTAAATTGGACAGATTTACCCCTAGCTGGAATTTTTGAGGTTTTCCTTTGATTTTTGCAAACATGTCACGCCTTATATTGCACAGTATACTTACTAATACCATGACAATATTAGAGGAAGATTAGAGAAAATAACAAACAGCTAACAACACAAAAGTATGACTATTTTCAAAAGGCATTACATCAACCGTAAACAAGTTTTTATATAAATATGACAAAAGTATAAGGTTCATTCACAAAATATAGAGTTACACGATTAATTAGTACAGTATATTGCTACAGTCAGGAAACTGTTGTTTTTAGCTTGCAATTCATTGAATTTAGAGACATATCATCTTTGCAACCCATTCAAATTTCATTTTCCTTGAAAGAAGATAGGAAATTTAGTTGAGTCGAATCAGGGTTCAAATCATACATGTGATTTACACGGTCGAAGTCACTGTCAAATACATGTTGTTTAATGGACACATAGGTTGAATCCTTCTCTATGCGGCACCCTGACAATCTAACTGTACCGGTGTTCATACATACTCTTTAGACTGGTTTTTTTAATCAATTCACTGGTTTTTTTAATCAATTCAGTGTCCCTCCGAAAAGCAAAGTAAGCAAATAAGTGACCTCAGGATTTTGATGCAAATTGCAAATTGCACCAGGAAACAACACTGAAATTGGTTATGACTTGTACAGAGATGAAAGAAAAGTAGAACAATGTTGAAGGCTCTAAATTGAAATGGTTCAAAATCTCTTTGGAGCTAGTTTAACTGAAGACAGCGCAAAGAAGTCAAGGAGATAGAAGAAATAATTATTGCTAGCCATGTCTAGATCAAAATTGAACAAGTGAAAATAGCAATTACAGCAACCTTGGTCATAATGCTCAGCCACATAGAACATATTAAGAGCAATTCAATTCACATATCAAGGAGATAAACAAGGCAACAGTTCTCAACCAGGGTAGTCAGCAAAGAACCGAGTAAGCAAGCAGATTAGAGAAGAGGGATGGATTACCTGTTCAAGCTGGCGGAGGCGGGTGACAATACGATCAGCTTCAGCGTCGTCATGGCGGGCCCGCGCAACCTCGAGCTCCTTTCTTAGGCGATCCTTCTCAGCTGCAACATTCGCCGGCCGAAGGGTTGCTAACTTCTTCTCCTGTAGCAGCTGCTTCACAGTTTCTGCTGAGTACACAAAGTTCATTGCCCTCTGGATGGCTTCCTTCTTCTCCACCAATTCCTGACGACTTGGGATCCTCATTCCATTATTCTCAGCAAGCTGCCCAGAATTCATAAATCAAATTCAGCACACAATTCATAAATCAAATTCTTCAATTCATAAATCAAGTTTGTTTACCTGAAGCCACTCTTGGAACTCATTCTCAAGAGGGGGAGAATCAGACACCTCAGCCATCTTGCACTTGTCTATTGATGTTTCGGTGCGGGTGACCAGAATGAGATACTTGTAGGTGGTGTAGTGCTCGAATTTATAGGTCTTGTCAGGGTCGCTAGCATCAACGTTCCTGACCATGTAGAGCCTGTACTTGCGCCGGCCGTCCTTGTGCTGGTGGATACCCACCCTGACAAAGCAGCCTGGCAGTAGATCCTCGAAAAACGGGTCCATGAACCACTTGAGGAGCCTAGATCTGAGGATGGTGATGTCCTTGATGTCCTCAAACTTGATAGGCTGCATGGGGCGCGTTGGGGAGTCTTCTGGAAGCTCATCGTCCTTGCGGTCCTCGCTGTCGCTCTTGCCGCCGTCACTCGGAGGAGTCCCTGGGCGGCGCCGTAGCGGGGGAGGAGACCTGCCAAGTAAAAAAAACCTCAATGTAGTAACGTAAATCATAGCAATAGCTACGATATTAATACCTCCTTATTGCTTACTTGCCGCATGTGACTACAGCACTGATCTCATCTCCTAGGTTTTGTTCCATCTTACTTTATGTGCTTTTGGCTGTGAGTTTGTAGAGGGGTGTGATTTAAGGGAATGCGAGATACGCGGGACGCATCAAAATGTCTCAAATATAATACCAAAAGCATATTATATTTTCGAAAAACCTGGTGTGATTTAAATGCTGAGGAACTTTCTAAAAGTAATTTCAAAATGAAATAAAAAAAGCCAGCAAAGCATTTGATTTGCACCGAAGCTGCCTTGTTTGGCATCTGTACCGATTACATGACAGCTGGGAGCTTACTTTGGCAACAAATGAAATGCATACTAAAGCATAAGAGAGAAAGGAAGGTACCTGTCATGGTTGGCAAGACTGTCTCCACCGAGATTCCTGAGGCGGTTACGGTATCCCTCTGAATCTTGCTTGCGCTTGCGGCGGGCCAGCAACTCGTCAAGAGCACTCCTTGCAGCCGCTGACTTCTCAGCCCCCCTCACTGATGTTCTCCCAGCACTGCCCCTCCCAGCTGTTGTTGTAGGTGGCGGTGGGGGGGAGCTGTCCCTGTCCCTGTCCCTATCCCTCCTTCTGCCGCTGCCACCTCCCCTTTCCCTTTCCCTTTCCCTTTCCCTTTCCCTTTCCCCCTTGCCTTCCTGTGCTCTGGCCATGGCCAACTCCTTGAGTTTGCGGTCATCGCGTTTAGTGCTCCTCTCAGCCAGGATCATCTCCCGCTCCAGCTCAGTCATACCCTGCAATTCCTCCTTGTCATCCTCATCCTTATACAGGTCCGACCCCACTGACGGTGCACTGTCAGAGTCACCCCCGTCTGACGAGTACTCCTGGTGCCGCTTTTTCAGAGGCACTTGTGACCCCGAAGGAAGAGGCTTCTTTTTGTTGTATCTTGAGGCTTCTTCATCAGAGTCGCTGGACCTATCGGAGTAGGAGTCCTGGCGTCTCCTTCCATGAGGATGCGGTCGGCCAGAGGAGGAGCCACCCGTCCGCCCTGCAGCTTGCAGCAGTAAGTTCTCCAGTTCGTTCGTCATTCTTCAAAGGAGCCCCCTTTCTGCAACTGTTAATGAACGGATTTCCATTAGAAATGGTTAAGCCTACAGACTTGATCCATGCAACAAACCTCGATCCAACATAAAAACAAACACTAAGGATTATCCTGCACCATATTTTTACATACTATTGCTGAGAAATATATTTGGTACAGTTTGCTGAAATAGACCAGAAAGCATAAAAAATACAGTTAATTGTCAAACCCTGCTTTTTTTTTTTTTTAAAAAAAAAATAGCAGCTGGGCTGCCTATTTCCATTAGAAATAGAAACATACAAAGTCTAAACCACTATAACATACTACTTAAAGTACCTCTTTGACCCCAAATCAAAGGCATATTTGATTTTTGCAACAACTAATTTCTATACCGAATCAGAGAGAAGGAGGGAGAGGGAGGAAGGGAGCGCTTACCAACAATGGAGAGAAGGGTCGTCTGGGAGAGAGGAGCGCTCGAACGCCACAACTCCGGCTCGCTCCGGTTGGTCCGGTCTGGTGCTTCAATTTGAGAGATGAGTATAATAAGGGTTTTCTCTCTCACACTGTCACATGAAAGGGAGCGATCGCACGATCCGAGAGAGCAATGAATTGAAAGATGCTACTGACAAGTGGGTCCATTATGTAAGTAGAGATTTTGTTTTGGGCTGAATAAACCAACAACATTGCCTCGTCTGATCCAATTTATTTATGGGCTGTATTTATGGGTTGGTTTGGTTCGTGTTGGGCTGAGATAGATTGGGCTTCATAACAGTGATGAAGAAGGGAAATTAACCATATGTAAATAATAGTTTTTGGCAGTCCAATCCAAAATCCAAAAGAGGCAATTAATTTGATACTCTTAAATAGCACCGGTTAGAAATAGGAAAAAAGGAATATTCTCATATGCCATTTGAGTTTATTAAGGATATAAATAATGAACCATAATGGTAAGAGATAAGGCTCAGATTTGTGCCAGCTCCATTCACCGAGAAAGAGAGACATGGGACATATGGAGCATTAATTAATTAATTCAATAATTCATTAATTAATGCGCTAATGACAAGTCAACAGTCAGCACTCTGCCTCCCCATTACTGCTACTGCCCACCAAACTTCTTTTTTTATTTAAAACACATCCACAAACCAACTCAACATATATATATAGAAGTTGGCTAATATCAAAACGTTTGTTCCTAGGCCGTGGTGCAGCCAATTGATTTTTCAATTTTTAAATTCCAAATGGTTGATCCAAATCGTTAGATGTGATCTCTATTATAAAATGTGCTTGGAGACTAAATTTTACATTTTTTGGAATTTTTTTTACTATTTATTAAGCCATTTTTAAAATCGTTGATTTTAATAAACAGTGAAAAATTTATGGCTCATTGAAAATAGCAATTTTAAAACTGTCTTAATAAATAGTAAAAAAATTCCAAAAAATGTAAAATTTAGTCTCCAAGCACATTTTATTATAGATTAAATGTTAAACGGTTTGGATTGACCGTTTGGACTTTAAAAATGTAAAAACCGAAGTATTTGTTTCACGGTCTAGGAACAAATGTTTTGATATTAGCCAACCTCTATAAATATATATATATATATATATATATATATAGAGAATGGCTAATATCAAAACGTTTGTTCCTGGGTTCAGGAACAAACGGTTCCGTTCTCTAATTTTCAAAGTTCAAACAACAAATCCAAACCGTTAGATATTCAATCTATATTAAAATGTGCTTGGAGACCAAATTTTACATTTTTTGGAATTTTTTTACTATTTATTAAGCTAGTTTGAAAACCGCTGTTTTTCAATGCTACAGAAATTTCATAAAAACAGTGGTTTTCAAACCAGCTTAATAAATAGTAAAAAAATTCCAAAAAATGTAAAATTTGATCTTCAAGCACATTTTAATATAGATTGAACATCTAACGGTTTGAATTTGTTGTTTGAACTTCGAAAATTGGAGAACGGAACCGTTTGTTCCTGAGCCCAGGAACAAACGTTTTGATATTAGCCATTCTCTCTCTATATATATATATATATAGAGGAGGGATCCAATTACACCCTTTTTTTTGACACATCATGACACCGTTTTTTTTATAGGTCAATTTTGTGATTTCAAAATCCAAACAGTCGATCCGAACCGTTCAACATGATCACCATATTAAAATGTGCTTGGAGATCAAATTTTACATTTTTTTGAATTTTTTTACTATTTATTAAGATGGTTACAAAATCGCTGTTTTTCAATGGTCTGAAAACAACAATTTTGTAACCATCTTAATAAATAGTAAAAAAATTCAAAAAAATATAAAATTTGATCTCCAAGCACATTTTAATATATCCATCATGTTGAGGACTTTGAAAATAGTAGGTGTCAAAGTGTGTCAAAAAAAAGGGTGTAATTTGATCCCTCCTCATATATATATATATAGAGTAATGCTACGGTGCTTTGGGAAGTAAAGAGGGTGTTTTACTTCCCGCTCATATCTCCATTTTCAAAGTTCAAATAGTCGATCCGAACTTCTCAACACAATCTTCATATTGAAATGTGCTTGGAGACCAAATTTTACATTTTTTGAAAATTTTCTACTATTTTTTTTTTATTTTTGAAAATCAGTGTTTTTCTGAATTTTTTATTATTTTTTTATTTAATGAAAAGCTGTGATTTTCAAACATTCCAAAAAAATAGTAAAAAAATTTCAAAAAATATAAAATTTGGTCTCCAAGCATATATTAAAATTGTGATAACTAGATCCATCCTCATAATATAATGTATATATATATATATGTATAATATAAGACCACTTTTACTTTTCTTTTTCTTAAATAAAAAGGTAGGTTCGCCTCTAATAAGAGCAGCAACGATAACACTCATTAAGAAATTAATTTAATTTCCATATGGAAACAGAATTAGTTTACATAGCATCAAGTGTAACATAACTAACGGTCGATTGAAATTAATTAATTATATATATGTGTGTGCTTTGATTTAATATATAGATAGATTGTAGTGTAAATAAAATTAATTAAATGTGAAGGTAGCATGTGCCCAACCCCTCTCGCGCAGAGAAGCCACACACCTCACGCGGATCTTGCCTCTTTTGCGCTCTTTCTTTAATTTCAATTAATATTATCTCTCTCTCTCTCTCTCTCTATCTCCCTCACACACACATTTAATTATTAAGATGCATTGAACTTAGTTACGCTAGCTATAAGATGTATATATGTCCCAAGGCATGGGCAAGTCAAAACTCAAAACCTCATATATATTTATACAGACATACATATATATATAGAAAGAGAGATCCCAGCAGGGTTAATAATATTAGCGCTAGCTAGCTTAATTAAGAGAGGTCGTTTCTGTTTTTGGAGATTGATCGATATACGGTTCTTGGTCGAGAAGAATGACATGGACATGGCCATTTAGAAAGGCAAAGACAACGCCATCTTCTTCTGCTCCTCATGACTCTAACAACTCCAAACAATCTAAAGGTAATTCATTACTTAATTAATTATTTACTTCATGCGCTTACCCTAGCTACTTAATTACTTATTTGCATTGCAATATATATCCTTAATGACATTTGTTTTCCACTTACATCTATATATATAGGGAACGATCATCATGTCAAGATTCTCCGTGGTGAGGTCATGGCGTGCGGCTACGAAGACGTGCACGTCATGTGGTCCATCCTCGACAAATCGAACCAAACCGGCCACTCATGACCTAATTCATAAAAAAAAAAAAGAAAAAGCAATCAGGACCCTTCCTTCTGTAATTAAATTTGGCAATTAAGCATGCTTGATTGTCGATGTATTTTCTACTTAGAAATTAGTAAGAAGTAGCTAGCTAGGTAGTATTTGTTTTGAGCTAGCTAGCTAGGCTAAGGCTGCTGAGATGGAAGAGACAGCTGCCTCGCTCTGCTTCTTCATCCGCGGCCGATTACCCCTAATTAATTTTAATTTTCTATTTAGCTTTCTTTTAATCCCCCTGGAATTAAGGATGTTCAACTCCATGGTGAGATTAATTTTAAAATGTGAAGCTATGTTCTACATATACATATTATCTTCTGCAATTAAATATTTTCTACTTGGGTGTTTTTTTTTTTTTTTAAATTGTTTTGGGTAGTTATAGTTTACAATTAACTTGTTGTTTTCTGAAATAAGGCCTTCTTCGTTAATTTTGATATGTATATTTTGGAGATGTGTTGTGCGTAATTAAGGTTAATTTTAAGTCTAATTAATTGGATTTATGATGGTCGGCCTGCTTCTGCTTAGATGAGAAGCAGGCCGGAAAGAGTTGCATGGGCCTCCATCAAATTAAAGCCCGCATGTGTAAATTTGTACATAATTAATTTCTGATGTGAGTGACATAGTATATAGTTGTCAACTGTCAAGTCGAGTCTCATCCCCCACAAAAAAACAGCAAGATGCAGGAAGCACATGGTGATTTGATTGGCATCTAATCACATCCATCGCCATCACAGGCATCAGCCAATCAAGATCTTCTTTCTTTCTTGACAAGTTCACATAAATCATACGAGATAGGAGTAGGTCCGATGGGCATCGGACCTATATTTAGGTTCAATTAGTTCTAGAACCGTACGATTAGAATCAAGATCTATGTGCACAGAACTTGATACAGACTTGCACGGATTTTGATACAGAGAACACGAATCTTGATGCAGATCGAATGGTCATCACACCAATCGAACCAAGGTAGGTCCGATGCCCATCGGACCTACTCTGATTCCAAATCATACATGTGATATGTGTCAGCGCCATGGCCCATCACACTTCATTATAACCCCATAATATATAACAACACTTAGAGCATGGGTTCAGATTATAACCATAATATATATATAACAACACTGAGAGCATGGGTTGAGATTATAACTCCTACTGGCTGTTCCATTTTGTTTTCAAATTTTTTCTGTGGGTAATTCTCAATTCTTCCTACCAAAACTGTATATATATATTTTTTAAATGAATCCAAATTTGAACCTAATCTTTTTTTCCCATTCACAGTCTCAGTCTCTCTCTCAAACAGACGACAACACAATTTATCAATATAGTGGGATTTCTATATATATGGAGTGTACTCTGTGTACAACAAACGTTGTAAGACTAACTTGATCTGTCCGGATACGGACAACAAGATACATTTTATTTTACTAGTATCGTGTATGTGCGTTACAACAGAGACATATTATAAGATTGAATAAAATATGAAAAGACATTTTTATTTGACATTCACACAGAATTAAGAAAAAAAATATTTAAATGAAAATAAAAAACACAAATGAAAAAAAACGGAGATTCAAATGATAAATAACAATAAAAAAAACAACAAATGAAAAAAACGGATCAAATATAACATAAAAAAAAATTCTTGAAGTATCTTGCCAGTGTGATCCTCTTCGATGTAGTCCAACATTTCTGAAAATGAACAAATAAAATATGAAAAACATATTATAATTGCTCAAATTGAAAACATATAATAAAATTAGAAATATTAAATTAGTATGGTTCATACCTTATTCCTCGCTCAAGACCTCCCGATAAACTATATTTTTTGTATACACTCCTGGGGCATCAATTTCCTCTTTCCGTTTCAACATGACTTTTGTTGTACGTCGTGACGTACCTCTTGATAATGTGACATATAACTGGCCATGTGAAAAAAACATGCTCGAGTAAATAGATGTCGACGTTAGGAATTATTTGTCCTTGTGCTTTATTGATTGTCATGACAAAATTCAGACGAATAGAGAATTGCTTTCGTGTAAACTTTATTAATTCACATAAAAATAAAATCAAAATGTGATAATTTTTTATAAGCACATAGATGAAATGATGTAGATCATATCCAACGGTTTTATTTTGACTTTTAAGTTTTAAATTTTGAGTTATTAATTTTTTTTAAAATAGAGACATGGTGGATGCACAAAAATGGAGGCATTTGAACCCTTCTCAATTATATAATATTATTATAATAATTATTTAATATATTAACAATATAAGGTATTAATTATATAATTATATACTAATAATATATTATTATAATCATTTGAGTTAGGCCACGACGTGCAATAAAATTAAACCACCATGTGAAGTGGTTTAATTTAGGCCGGCCTAAAGATCGGCTTATGCCATCTTAGTCCGGCTCAATTAATACTTGTTTGGTGGAATAACGAAGACGAAACCCCTTATTTCACCTTTTAGGCCACAATCAAACATGAGGTAAGGGAATGCTCAATTGGGTGTAGGGGAAATAAAGAAACTAACGATTTAACTGGGTGTAGGGGTGATTTTCTATTCATTATTTCATTGGTCCATTTAAGGGAAAAAATATCGATTTCCATTATGCTCAATTGTAGAAGGAGAATAAGGAATTATATTTCTATTGTCTGCACAATTAGGTGTAGGGGAAATAAGAAAATATATTTCCCGTAGATAAATATCATAAAAAACTGAATCGCCTTAAATTTAATTGTAACATATAGTGTGGCTGTATGCGTGGCGAGTCTTCTTTTAACTAAATATAAATTTCTACACATAAAAGAGATGCATTTAATCAAAAGATGACAGATTATGTGATTGGAGAGCTGATATTAAATACGAAATTTCATCTTTCAATCGTAGCCGTTGACAAATCAGGACATCAACGTTAAATAGAAAATATTATGATTTATTTATTTTTTGTATTAAAATATTAGAAATAAATTTATATTTTTTTGAAAATAGATGGAATACTATATAATTGAATTTATTAGAAAGACTGTGATAAATAACTCGGATCAACATTTTTCAGGTCGGATTCTTTGCGGTTGTAAGAAAAATTAAAATATTTTTTTGTGTGTTACTGGAAAAAAAAATGTTTTGGATCTGAATTATTGATCCCGGTTCAAAAGTCACTTCTGGGTAAATAAAGAAAATATCGTGGTCCTTCTATTTTCGGAAAAACACAATTTTATCTGACACTTTGACATAACGAAATGATTTCATATCAAATTTAATTACTTTACTTTATTTATTGAATTTTGACTTATAAAATTCTATATTTATTCTAAAATTAATGAATTAATTAATGAAAAATATTGCAACAAAATAAAAGTTGACTGAGGCATAGGTAGCTATAGAGTGGGAAAAATGGCACGCCGGAACCGGCTCCGTCACGGAACGGCACGGCACGCGTGTCGGTCACGTGCCGTGACTCGCGTGTCCCGTGCCGTGACCATTCGCGTGCCGTGACCAATTGTTGGCAAAGAAGACACGGCACGGAAATTGTCTTGGTCACGGCACGGCACGGCACGGAACACGGAAACGGCACGGCACGGGACAAGCGAGTCATGGAACGGAAGACACGCCAGTCACGGCAGTAGCGAAGCAATACACTAACATACATTTCTATAAGGTATAATTTTATTTTAATTAAAATATTTACATTTGAATTTCAATTAAAACATTTGAATTTTAAAGAATCGTTTCATATTTTTTTTAAACGTTAAATGCGATCAAACTTGACTAACGCGCGTTTGGTCACGGCACGTTTGGTCACGGCACGAATTAGTCACGGCACGACTTAGTCACGGCACGCGAGTCACGGCGTGACTCGCGTGCCGTGACCACCCCTCGTAATTTTTGTCACGGCACGGCACGTTTTTCCCTTAGCTATCAGAATGGTCAGTCGAGAAAATTGATAATGGTTGCCAAACAATCTGTACACTAGCTACATAATTAAATAGATAAGGTGATTTCTTAAAATGAATTAGGACCACATTATATATATATGACTGACTATTCAAGTAATATATATTAATTTTTTTTTATTATTATTATTATTATTATAGGCAAGTACAAATGAAGACGCAACAACTAATAATATTATAATTAGGGCTGGGAGATTGTGGCCTCCTGGAAAGCAGGATTTTTTTTAAAAACCATAATTAAAAAAATTAAAATTAGCAAACCAACATGATTGCCTGGTTATTTCGAAAAACCATAAGAATCGAACAGCCTATTCGGTCTCCATTTTTTTTTTTCCCTGGAACCGAATTGGCATTTCGTCCCCCCCCCCCATTTCACAATTTTTTGGCAGAGCCGCCACAGAAAATCGAAATGGGATGAGAACCGAATTGGGATTTTAGTCCCCTTTTTTTTTAAGACAAATAGCTAAAATAATGAAATATAATACTAAAAAATTGAATTTTTTTTTTCCTTTGTCAAATTATTTTTTTGATTTATACTAAAATACGCTAAATTACTTCAAATTATGTTAATTTATGTTGATTTACACTAAATTATTTGAAATTACAATAATTATGTAGAATTATGCTAAAATACGGTAAATTACGTTAAATTACGTATGAATAGGGCCGATTTTGTGTATCTTTCATAAATCATAAAAAATAGTAAAAAAATTTCAAAAAATTTCAAAAAATTGGTATTCTACAAGTTCATTATATAACTAATTTACTGAGCTACGTAGATTGGAGAATAGAAATGAAAATCTTAATCGGAAACTTCAACTGAAGTTTTGAGGCTCTTCCCTTTGTTTTTTGGCGATTCTGAATTTGAAAAACTAGCAAAGCAGTCCGAACGCATGCGCATTTTCACAAGCTTTTCAAAAAGTGGTCATTTGCTGAAATCGGACACTCGAGCGCCGTTTTATGGTCATTTGAAGTTTCCTCATCGTTTTTTCGCCTTTTCAGTGAAGATATCATCTCTATTCATAAGTAATTTAGCGTAATTTTCCGTATTTTAGCATAATTCTACATAATTATTGTAATTTCAAGTAATTTAGTGTAATTCATTATAATTATTGTAATTTAGTGTAATTCTACATAATTATTTTAGTATAACTATACTAATTGTAATAAAAAAGTAATCTAACAAATATTAAAAAAAATTCGATTTTTTAGTATATTTTAGCATTTTACCTATTTGTCTCTTAAAAACAAATTAACATAATTTCAAGTAATTTAGCATATTTTCATATAAATATGATATAAAAAAGTAATTTGACAAAGGGAAAAAAAATTCTATTTTTTTAGTGTTATATTTTATCATTTTGTCTCTAAAAAAAAAAATTCGATTTTTTGTCTCTAAAAAAAAAAAAATAAATAAAAATTGGGGACCGAAATGCCAATTCGGTCCCCACTGAAAATACCCTGGACCGAATTGGGATCTCGGTTCTAGGGTGCTACATGGAAGGCCGCACAGTTTTTTTGCGAAAAAACTGTGAAATGGGGGGGGGGGACCGAAATGCCAATTCGGTCCCAGGGGAAAAAAAAATGGGGACCGAATAAGCTGTTCGATTCTTATGGTTTTTCGAAATAGCCAGGCAATCATGTTAGTTTGCTAATTTTAATTTTTTTAATTATGGTTTTTAAAAAAAATCCTGGAAAGCAGCAGTTTGGATTAATTTATTTAGGGTACGTATGGTATATGATATCCCTTGTCTAAGGTTTAATTAATTATGTTTGTACATATTTAAATTTAATTCTCCCTACGATATATATCTTCATACGGAATTGACTTGACTTGCATAATAAACCAGTCGTATATGTCAAATTAATTAAGTTGTTTAAAATATATATATATATATATATATATACAGAGAAAGCTGGGCTTAGCTAAGCCATGGAGTAAAACGACTTGGTGCTCCACGCCTCATTATTTTTATTTTGAAAATCTAAACTACCGATCCGAACCGCTCAAGTTGTTCTCCATATTGAAATGTGCTTGGAGACCAAATTTTACATTTTTTGGAACTTTTTTACTATTTATTAAGCCACTTTGAAAATCGCTGATTCATTGGTTCAGAAATTTTTACTGTTTTGCTACTGTTCATTCGGATCAGTAATTTTCAAAGTGGTTTAATAAATAGTAAAAAAATTCCAAAAAATGTAAAATTTGGTCTCCAAGCACATTTCAATATGGAGAACAACTTGAGCGGTTCGGATCGGTAGTTTGGATTTTCAAAATGGAAATATGACATAGAGTACAAAGTATTTTACTTCATGGCTTAGCTAAGTCGGATATATATATATATATATATATATATATATATATATATATATATATATGAGTGAGGCTATGGTGCTATGCATAGCACGGATGGCTAGTGTACTACGGCTCAATATGGTACTTTTTAAAATCCTAACGGTCGATCCGACCGTTCAATGTGATAACCATATGAATATGTACTTGCAAACTAAATTTTATATTTTTTTGAATTTTTTTACTATTTTTTCAGATAGGTAGAATTTTGATGGTCCAGAATTTTCAAAAAACACTGATTTTTCTACCTATCTAAAAAAATAGTAAAAAAATTCGAAAAAATATAAAATTTAGTTTGCAAGTACATATTCATATGGATATCACATTGAACGGTCGGATCGACCGTTAGGATTTTAAAAAGTACCATATTGAGCCGTAGTACACTAGCCATTGGTGCTATGCATAGCACCATAGCCTCACTCTATATATATATAGTAGGGCTATTGTACTTCGCGCTTCACGCTCATACTCCTATTTCCAAAATCCAAATCGTCGATCCGAACCGTTCAAGTTGTTCTCCATATTGAAATGTGCTTGGAGACCAAATTTTACATTTTTTGGAATTTTTTTACTATTTATTAAGCCACTTTGAAAATCGCTGATCCATTGTGAATAGTAAAAAACAGTAAAAAATTCTAGACCAATGGATCAGCGATTTTCAAAGTGGCTTAATAAATAGTAAAAAATTCCAAAAAATGTAAAATTTGGTCTCCAAGCACATTTCAATATGGAGAACAACTTGAACGGTAGAATTGACGATTTGGATTTTGGAAATGGGTGTATGAGCGTGAAGTAAAATATTGGTTTTGTTGTTGCAAGCAATACTCTTAGTATGCTATTTGACTAATTTGTAAAACATACAATAATTGAATTTAACAATTTCTTTGAGTTAAGATACTTCGCAGGTTTAAGACAATTGGAATTGCAATCTGGATCTGTTGTCCTGAAGAAATCATCAAGTTTTATCAAGATTTTAAATTGTAAAATTCATAGAATTGGTAAAATAGATTTGATGTTGAAGTCAGGGCACAATCGTTACCAACGATTGTATAATCGTTGTAACGATTATAAAAGCTGCACAGAAAATCAAATTTCCAGAGAACAATAGTTACCAACGATTATATAATAGTTGTAACGATTATAATAGTTACCAACGATTATATAATAGTTGTAACGATTATAAAAACTGCACAGGAAATCAAATTTCCAGAGAACAATAGTTACCAACGATTATATAATAGTTGTAACGATTATCAAATTCTCGCAGAAATTCAAATTTGGCTGAAACCCTAATTGCATATGAAATACTAATCGTTGTAACGATTGTCTAATCGTTGGTAACGATTGTAGGCAGAATACTCATTCCGAAGCTGCCTCTATAAATAGAGCAATTAGGTTTTCTCCCAACTAGAGAGGAGCCGCCCCATCTTTTCAAAAGCGAATTTTCTGTGTGCTTAAGTCCCTCCATTGTTGAGAGAGCTTAGAACTTCAAAATCCCTCAAACAACCTCAAATCTACTTCACTAATCTTGAGTTAGATTATGTTAGAGTAAGTTTTTGAGTGTTTCTCTTGAGAATCTAAACTTAGAGACTTCGTTCTCTACTCGAGTTGGCCGTGTGACTTCCCGTTGATTGTAAGGGCTCACCGGTTCACAAGTTGTAACCTTTCTCATTGGGTAATAGAAAGGCGCACCGAGAAGCGGTTGCGACGCCCCGGAGACGTAGGCCATTTTGCCGAACTCCGTTAACATCCCGCGTGTCAATTTCTCTAAACTCTTCTATTTACTTTATTTGCATTTAGTTTTTAATTTCAAAGTAAATTAGTAGTGCCTTAGGGACAACAGGTTTTACTTCATGAAACACAATAACAAAATTCTATATATATATGAGTAGAACTAGGGTGCTCCTAAGCTCACCAAGCCCTTCCGTGAGCGCGACTCTAAAACCTATTGAATTGACTTCAAACGACATTTCCAAACCGTTAGATGTTCAATCTATATTAAAATGTGCTTGGAGACCAAATTTTACATTTTTTGGAATTTTTTACTATTTATTAAGATGGTTTGAAAATCGCTGTTTTCCAATGGTGCAGAATTTTAATAAAAATAACGATTTTCAAACTATCTTAATAAATAGTAAAAAAATTCCAAAAAATGTAAAATTTGGTCTCCAAGCACATTTTAATATAGATTGAACATCTAACGGTTTGGAAATGTCGTTTGAAGTCAATTCGATAGGTTTTAGAGTCGCGCTAACGGAAGGGCTTGGTGAGCTTAGGAGCACCCTAGTTCTACTATATATATATATATAGGGAGCGGCTAAGTTGCTGCCGGCAGCATTTCGACGAGGTGCTTACGGGGGCATATCTTGCAATTTGATGTTCAAACAACAAATTCAAACCGTTAAATGTTCAATCTATATTAAAATCTACTTGGAGACCAAATTTTACATTTTTTGAAATTTTTTTACTATTTTTTAGGCTAGTTTGAAAACCGCTGTTTTTATTAAATTTCTGAAGCATTGAAAACAGCGGTTTTCAAACCAGCTTAAAAAATAGTAAAAAAATTCCAAAAAATGTAAAATTTGGTCTCCAAGTAGATTTTAATATAGATTGAACATCTAATGGTTTGAATTTGTTGTTTGAACATCAAATTGCAAGATATGCCCCCGTAAGCACCTCGGCTGAAATGCTTCCGGAAGCAAATTAGCCATACTCTATATATATATATGAGAATGGCTAAGGTCAAAACGTTTGTACTAAGCTCTTGGTGCAAACGAATGGTTTTCGGATTTTCAAAGTCCAATGGTCGATCTAAATCATTAGATGTGATCTCGATATTAAAATCTGCTTGGAGACCAAATTTTACATTTTTTGGAATTTTTTTTACTATTTATTAAGCCACTTTGAAAATTGCTGATTATATGGTCCAGAATTTGTTTGCATTGTTTTTATTGTTCATCCGGATCAGCAATTTCAAAGTGGCTTAATAAATAGTAAAAAAATTCCAAAAATTCCAAAAAATGTAAAATTTGGTCTTTAAGCACATTTTAATATAGATTAAATATCTAATGGTTTGGATCGACCGTTTGAACTTTAAAAATCGGAGAACCGAATCGTTTGCACCAAGGACTTGGTGCAAACGTTTTGAGATTAGCCATTATATATATATATATATATATATATATATATAGTAATTAATAGTAAAATAATGAAACGGATGCAATGCATGCATGTTGTGACGCATCTTCCCTTGGATTTTGGAATTTGGATGGGTACAAACAATGTGCAATTAATGCATGTTGTTAACTGAGTATTTTTGAAAATGTCTAAATTGGTTATTAAATAGTTATTTTTTTTCTCTCTTTTTGTTGTTGTTTCATATCTTATAAATATTCATCTTTTTTTTTTCTGCTCTATCTCACAACTCACTCAACTCACAGAAAAGAAAGAGAGAGAGATTTCTGAGGCGATTTGAGGCGATTTCCCAAGAGCCAAAATGATGAACAATAGCAACCGAGGTAGATCATCCTATCGTGGCCTAGCGAGAGGAGGGTCAATTAGTGATCGAGGTAAAAATGAGAAAAAAAAAATAATTGTCAAATATGCCGTGATAAAAGGAACTGTCAAGTATGTATGCTGGAGGAATTTCTTAGACAGCCTATTCGGTATGAAATAATATTATTAGGGTTTAAAATTTGAAGTCATTTGAGCTAGAGGCGTTTGAACTGGCAGTATATTTATTAATTTGTAATTAACTTTGGATATTAATTTGTAATTAACTTTGTAATTAAATTTGGATGTTAAAAATACCCAGCAAAGAAATTAAAGGAGCAAGAGCAACCAGCAGCAGCTGCATTAAGGTGCCTCGTTGCTCCTTGACCTTTGATGTGCATCTTGGGCTAATTAACAACGGAGCATGCAATGCAATATGCATCATGGACCAAACAAAAAGAAGGATGGAGAGAATTAAGATGCTACCTATAACCTATAAAACTGCTATAAATAGAGATGTGTACGGTGTGTACAGAGGAGCGCTGTACTCAACTTGTTATGTGAATATAATAGTATAAAATTAAGTAGGAGAGAGAGTGAGACTGAAAGATGGGAGTATCGGACCTATTCTTATGGGTGTAAACGGATCGGATATTTGTCCGATTCCGTCCGAATCCGAATCTGAAAAATTACTTAAATTATCCGATCCGTATTCGAAAAATTATAACGAATAAGAATACGGTAAGATTTTTAACTATCTGTAACTATCCGTATTTAACCATTTACATCCCAAAATCACAACAAATGTATTCTATATATATTCTTAAATTAATTTATTAAATTGCATATACATACCAATACTTTATTAAATTGCATATTCATATATATATTCTAATGAACAATAAAACATTATGACATGATTAGTGACTAATATTTTGATAATATGATATATATTTTGTAACCAACAAACTTATTATCAAAAATATTAGATCCAATTTATGAATAAAAAATTATATTTATATGTTATTAGAATGTACATTAATAATTTATTTTTAATTATCCGAATTATATTCGTATCCATTTGATATCCAATTCGTATCCGTATCCGAGATTATCCGTATTCGTATCAGTATTTGAAAAATTATAAGGAATAAGGATAGGATTTAACCACTGTCCGATCCGATGCGTATCCGACCGTTTACACTTTACAGCCGTACCTTATCTTCTCTTCTAGGAACTTGAACAAGTGAACCAGTCCAGCCAACATTATGCTGCATATCTGTCTGATATGATATGTTATCATTTCATTTATCTATTTCCTCCCCATTCCTCTCTCTCTCTCTTTTCCACTTGCGCTTCTTTCCCTTCTTTCCTTTTCCCAAATTCCGCCTTCTCTCTCTCTCTCTCTCTCCCTGCTATAATGCTATAATGCTATTTGAGTATTGACTCTCTCTCTCTCTCTCTCTATATATATATATATATCGATTGAGTGAGAACTGAGAAGCAAAGATAGGTTGGTTGGTGATTTTGATTTGTTATGAACTTATGATGCCCCTCTCCGAGTTACTTGGAAAGGCTACAAAACCCAAGTCAACTATGAACACCTCTTCTTCCCCATTTTACTTGTAAGTCCACTTTTATCTCCTCTATTTGGAACACTAGTACTACACTATATATCTAATTGCTTTCTGTTCTGTTCTGGAATAATTAATTAATTGCTTCTTCCTTTTCCTTTTCCATTTTACGTATGTATATCAGTCACTCAGTCCACTTGTAATTAATGACTAATTATTTTTAATTAAAGTAGCTACATAACCAACCACCTACTTTGAGACTTGATTATAATATTAATCCTCTAATTTGTTTGTTTGCTTAATTAAGATCTGACAATGAATTTGCGGAGCTTGTATGGGATAATGGCCAAATTGTGATGCATGACCACTCCACCCGACCCAAAAAATCTCCTGAAAGAGTTCAACAGCGACATGCTAATATTTGTACCAGCAACAATGCCAATGCCAATGACTTCTCAAATAACAAAGGAAAGATGACCAGTACTGCTGAAAATATTTTGGCAAATGAATTTCCAGGAAATGATATTCTCAGAGCTGAGGATGACAACATGGTCCCCTGGATCCATTACTCTCTCAATGACCCGTTACGATCCAGCAGCCCCATTCGACCCGACCCGCTTCATGCTGATGACTTCTGCTCTGATTTCTTTGAGGAGTTTGCCGGTACCAACCAAAGCACTCTTGACATCACAACCACAGTACAACCTAATAATAATGCTGGTGCTGGTACTGGTACAACTGCTGGTGTGACAAACTTCTCTCTGTTTAAGGAGCGGCTGGCGAGCGGGGCAAAGGCATCAACTTCCACCATCAACAAAAATGCAACAGAGAAATCGTTCATTCGTGCCAATGAAAAAAAGAGCAGTATAATTAGGCATGAGCCTGTGCTGGCAGCTCCTTCTGTTTGCTCAGTAGTGAATGATGAGGTGATTGAAAGTAGTGAGCCAAAGCATTCTGGCAAGAGGAAAATTAGGGAAGTAGACGAATCCAGCAGCAACAGTGAGGTGGTACATCATCTCTATACTTATTATTATTTCGTTTCCTTCTCTTACAAAGAGAGATCATATGCACGGAATAAATTCGGTGCTGTGCTGTGCCATGCAAAACTCTATTATTAATTGTTCAGAATAGCATCTAAAAGATGCTGGGGTGGTTTGACTGTTTGTCTGTTTTGTATAATTCTATCTCAAACTATGCTTTTGTGATCCTAGCAAACTACTGTGCTGATTAGTAGATGCCTCCTAGATGTGGTAGTTATGCGATATATCATCTCAATACCTCTGCTTTTGTAAGAACAATCTATTAAGTTTCGTAATGAAACTGGTGGGTAAACCCCCCCAACTTTTGTCAAAAAAAAAAAAAATGATGGTGGGGTGTACCAGGGCCCTTTAATGAAAAAAATGAGTATGTAACATGTTAGTCAATTGTTTTTGGAACTACTTTTGGGTCCTTTATGTAGTTATACATGCATTGCACATGACTTGTATGGGAAATTCGCAGGATATGGACGATGAGTCAGCAGGAGAAAAAAGAGTTGCAATTGGAAGAGGTGCATCTGCAAAGAAGAGCCGTGCAGCTGAAGTACATAATATGTCAGAAAGAGTAAGTATTTCAATTCTTTAAATAAAATAAAAAATAATACAAACAACTACTACCACACAATCTTCTTTAATAATCGAGGCAAAATTAGGTGAAGCTTTGAGGGTATACTGGCAAGGCACGGAATCCTAATTTCATGGCCATGGTTTAATTATGCGACCATTTTGTGGAATTAATTTGAACCAAGTTTCTCTGCAGTTTTAAAGAATTAGGCCTGGTTGCATTTATCTTAGGTAAATTTTGGGATCTTTTTGACTGAAAATTGGGACAGCTGAAGATGAGGGGAGACTGAGGTTAAATTGCGATAAGATTGGGGCAAATTTTTTTGTTACGTTGTAAACAAATGAAGCTAACAGGGACAATTATGTTTTGGTTTAGTTTCTACTTGGGTTCACTTTAGGTAAAGTCGGTATATATTGCAGCTCGATTGTGCCGTAAGTCATAATAGAGGTAACTGAGACCAACTAGGCTTTGAGTGCAATCATTAGTGCATGATGTGCTTCTTGTTTTATTTTTGGATTAGAGGAGAAGAGAGAGGATAAATGAGAAAATGAAGGCACTCCAAGAGCTTATTCCGAATTGTAGCAAGGTATGGCACTGCGTACATCTTCAAAATATTGGTAAAATTCAAGATGTAATATAAAGATTAATTAAACGGACTGCATTGTAAATTTGTAATATTGAATTTTCATTCGGGAAAGGCGGATAAGGCGTCGATGCTTGATGATGCCATCGAATACCTTAAGACTCTCCAACTCCAAGTTCAGGTAAATCATGTAGTAGTTACTGTTCAGTGTATTTTTTTTTTTCATTTAGTTTAATATGCCAAAAATTTCATAATTAAAGTGCATCTTGGCAGCTTAATTAGACTCCGCACATTTGTCTTGAAATCCCCATTTTCCAATCATCTGCCAAGAAAACAAGTAAAAAGGAAAACTTGGGTAGCTAATTACGAAATTTGGTTAATTATATACATGTGCGCGTGTGCAGATGATGTCAATGGGAAATGGGATGTTCATGCCACCGCCAATCATGATACCGCCCATGATGCAACCGTTACGGGGCCCACCCATGGCCCACTATCCCCCATTGGGCCTTGGGCTGTACCAGATGGGCATGGGCGCCATGGGCATGTACCCCCAGATGCACCCTCAGCAATTCATCCCAGGCCCACATGCTGCCATGCACGGCATGATTTCACCAATGCCTCCGCTTCATCCTCAAGTCAGTACTAAGCCGACTCAAGTCGGGTCTTCCAGTGAGAATGCCGTCACCACCACTGCTGGTACCAGTGTGGGTTCCACTTTTGTAAGAGAAGATGCAGGAGTAGCCAACCCCGTCAAACCAGATCCCAAAGCTGAGATGTTATAGCTAGCAACGTGCTTTAGAATTTTTTCTGGTGAGTTATTTTCCTTTGTTAATCTATACTTAATTGAGTTTATCCTTCAATTTTCTTCCTCTCTACTCTCTAGCTCTGGTATCCTAACATCCACAGAAGTAGTTAAGAATGAATATTATTATTCCTGCTTTAGATGGTGATATGTTATTTTTAGCAGTGAACGTGAATGTATTTTATATGTTTGATTTTAGGAAACCAAAGAGGGAGAAATCATGGGTCAGGGGTAAAAGGGTCTACCTGTCAACTTTTATCTATTGGAATAATCTGGGAACTTGTACCAACCACTGGTACAGCCAAGGAATTCGGATCCCCTAAAGTAACTCAAATTTTGAGTTTGGATCCAGATTCCAGACTGTCTGATCACCTTTGACACGTATATTAAAGGGCTCCTTGAATTTCTAACTTGGACCAGATTTGTTCGGATTCACATCGGACGGTTCAGAACCAAACTCAAACTAGAGTTAGTTTAGGAGATCGGGATCCACATCCAATTAAGGAATTTGACAATAAGATTTAGGCCTTTCTCTACTTGTATGATCCCCCCAGCTCAACCATATTACATAAATAAAATTGTGAGTCTCTTATTTAAGTTTCATCTGGTTGGGACTTTCCATTGAATTCCCATTTTGGATACTCAAATTAACAATTCATGTTGCTGTAAAAACTTTTTTATTTTCTGTGCTGGTGCAGGATAAGGATTGAAGACTTGAATTAGTACTTGTGCTACTCTCAGGGTCAGTTTTGTAATCAAGTGTAGCTTTTATGTCTTGTTATATAATCAGAGTTACGCTTTTAGATGATTTTGGCTTGTGTAATTTTTTTTCTCATGTTGTTGCTTTGTTCACTTTATAAGCATATTGCATAGGGAGCTTGCTTAGTAATAGCATCATTTTGGGTTAGTATTTTTAGTTTTTTTCTGGAAATATGTGGATTAGTCATGCAGTCTTGTCGATTATAAAGCTAACAAGGTTACTGCGCTTAATTTATTAATTTTACGGCTTCATGGTAAGAAGTTGATGCATTTGTTAAAGCGACCATTAAGGAGCAGGACGAAATGAAAAATGATAGATTAACAACACAAACCAAACCAAAAGGCCAAACTTGATTATACATGCATATGAGATATCACTACTACTGTTACTGTCATCGGTTAAAATCCATGCAATTCGCCCTTAATTATTTTTCTAGTCTTTACACTACTGACTACTGACTACTGTCTGTCTACACACCACACATATTCACAAATAACATCCACACAAGTTGAAGTAAATGTATTCACATCCCAATCTCAATCTAATGAAATACAAAAAATATATATAATAAACAAATAAATAAATAGTAACACAAACCAACAATGTAAAACCAAGCAAATTAAATAGCTAGCACAACCAAAGGGATAATTCAAAAATCCATATTAATTTCACAGAAATGAAATTTCAATTCATTTTTATTTGACTTTGATATCATCTTTATTCTCCACCGGCATATTCTTCGAACTCGGAGATTTTCTTACAATTGCCTTCTTCACCTTCACTATTTGGTGCTTCACCTTTGACAATAAGTTGTTTGACCTCCGGGAAGTCAACTTGCTTGCAACTTCTTCTTTAGTAGCTTCCCCTGCTGGAGCAGATTCTTTCTCGGCAATCTTCTTGCCTTCCCCTTCCTGTGCAGATTCGGTTGTAGTTACCTCACGTGTGACTTTCTCATCCTCTTCCTTCTTTTGACCTGCTTCTGATTGAGTATCATGAGTGATATTTGCATCTCTAGAAGAAATTTCAGTACTTTCTTTTGGTGCAACTGCAGTTGCGGTCTGCTCCGTTTCTGATGGCTCAACTTCTGACTTCTCATCGGAAACCTGTTTGTTAGCAGTCACGGATGAGTCATTGGCTTTCTCCTCTGCCAAATGGTCTCCAAGAGGTCTTTTTTTCTTCTTCTCTGGCAATACTTGAGTAACTTCATTTTCAACATCTGCACTTTCAGCAAGTACAGGAGATGCATCTGTATTAATCTCAGTCTCTAACTCATCTGAAGCTTTCTCTTTTTCAGTATGAATAGAATCTGTAACTGCACCCGTATCTGTGGTTTTGGTCTCTGGCATTGACTCAGCATCAACAACCGGAGTGACAGCAACCGAAGAATCAGGTAACTCGGATTCCTTGATAACTTGTTTGACCAACTCATCAGTTTCCTTATTCTCGGCCTCTTCCTCTTCACATACTGTTGCTGCAACTGAAGTATCCTGCAACTTAAGATCCTCACTTTCAACTTCTGGCAACTTGGCTTCCTGTTGCAGATTTGCCGACTCATTCACAATTTCGACGACCTTGTTTTGTTCTTCATGATTAGGTTCAACATCTTTAGTCTCGTCGATGGTTTCTGTAACAGCCACTGGAGTCGCATGATTAGGCAAATCAGTTTCCTTGATTTCTTCTTTCACCAATTCTTCAACCCCCTGCTTGTCTTCTTCATGGGTTTCAGCCACTGGAGTTGCAAGATCTTCAGTTTGTTTTTGTTGTTCAGGGTTTGGAGTCACTGAAGCTACCCCAGTTTCTGAAACTAGAGTTGCAGAAACTGGAGTGACATCAGATTGATCTTCGGCTTCTTCTTTCACCAGCTCAGTGGTTTCTACAGCTACAGTTTCACCAGTTTCCGAAACTAGCGTTACAGAAACTGGAGCGACATCATCAGATTGATCTTTGGCTTCTTCTTTCACCAGCTCAGTGGTTTCTATTTCACCGGTTTCTGAAACTAGCGCTGCAGAAATTGGAGTGACATCATCAGATTGATCTTTGGCTTCTTCTTTCACCAGCTCAGTGGTTTCTGTTTCACTGGTTTCCGAAACTAGCGCTACAGAAATTGGAGCGACATCATCAGATTGATCTTTGGCTTCTTCTTTCACCAGCTCAGTAGTTTCTGCAGTTTGCTCAGTTGCATTGTTAACTGCAATCACAGCCTCCTTGATTTCTTCTTTCATCGACTCTTCAGCTGCCTCAGCACCACTTATCTCTTCCACGGCCACATCAATATTTTTAACCGTGCCAGTTTCTACTGTAAGTTCATTGTCTTCTTCTTCTTGGTCTTTAGTTTTCAAAGTTTTGTTTTCTTCAGTGATTTCTGTGATTTCACTTTCCTTGGGTGCTTCCAATTGGGTTTTCTCTTCCTTATCCATCTGATGTTGAAAGAAAAAAAAATGAAAAGAATTGAGAAAAGACTTTTAAAATGTTTAAATGAATTTAATAATTGAAAAAAAAAGACGTTTAGGTGTAGTAGTGACATGTTCTGATCATCCAACTGTTACTGTAACCTAAAGCCGTATTTGGGAGCAAGATAACTTGAGAGTAACTCAAGAATAAAGTAATCCACAAGATATGCGTAACAGCGGGTTAAGAAAGGAAATTAATAGGGTTAAAGAGAGAACTATTATCCCTTGTGAGAGGGATAAGTGATAACTTTATCCTCCTTATACCAAACACACACACACCAGGGATAAACAGCTAGTGCCCAATCAGTAATTAAGCTCACTCTGTCAGGATCAATGATGTTTAATTGCAGAAACAGAGTTGGTTGAGCCAAAATAAGGTGGACTTGAAACATACGGGCTGTAGTATAAACTCTTTACCAGTAAATTAACTCTGCCAAAAATTGAACTCCTTGGTGAAAATGTGAAGTAATTAAAATAGAACAACGGGACAAAGCAAAGAAACTGTTGGTAGTTGTTAAATTTGAATTGATCCTATCCTTTCAAAACCTTTTTTAACAAAAAAAGATGATCCTACCCTTTGAAATATATGATGCCCTCAACTCAAGGACTGATGGTGATAAAATGATTACAATGGATATACACGCATGTCATGGTATGAGCATATATAGTAACAAGATTAGTGAATAAGTAAACTATTTTGAAATAATTACTAAATTGTTAGTTTGGGCATGAGCAGGGAAGTTACCAGAAATCCCCAGAAGATGCTTTTGAAAAGAAGAAAAGAAAAGGTAACGTAGTAATTAAGAAGCTAGCTAGCGCTTTTAACTTTTAAATTAAAATCAAAATTAAATCCCTCTGTCGTCACTTTCTCTTTTTGCTTTGCCTTTTTCTTTTTGCCTAAAGAGAGACAGATATAGGGGAGGTGAATCCGAAGGGAAGGGGGAAAAGTAAAAGAGAAGAATAAAAAAATGAAAAAGGAGTCTGGAAAGTTGGTAACATGAGTGGGCATGGTTTCCTTGCATACAAAGTAATTCCCTATATTATACTAAACTAATATAACCTCACCAGTCACCTCCTAAAAAGTACAAAAGTAATAACCTAGTAACCCACCCACAAGAAGAATTTAATAATAAATAATAACATTAACATTAACAATAACAGTAATAAATGAAATGAAATGAAATTAAATTAATTAATGTGAATGAAGAAAACACACAGAAATAAAACAAGGAAGAAAGAAAAATGAGCATGAGAGTAAATTACTTCAATTGGGACTGCTGTTATTTCCTCCTTGGCATCCATGGCTTGCTTTTGCTTTTGCTTTTGATTTTGATTTGCTTCCACTGATCAACTTCTCTAGCCTAGCTTAGCTAGTATATATCCCTGATTGCTCTTGCTTTGAATCAGATTTAATTATGAGATTGGGAGATATGAGATGGAGAAACACAGTGAGTGAGTGCTTCAGTCACTTGCTAGATACTTGTTAGAGACAAGAGTCTGAGAGAGAGAGAGAGAGAGAGAGAGAGATGGTAGTGGGGGTATTGGGTCTTGTGTTGTTTGTAAATTGTTTAATTTGTGTGTGTGGACCCAGTGCATGGGACAGCGCAGAGGCATGAGGCATAATAACACCAGTGGCAGTGGGCCCAGCACAGCTGGCTCTCAAAGTGCCTGAGCTGGCTTTTTTTTTTGCCTTCTTGCGTTTGTTTATTTATAACATTTTTTTATTCACTTCTTTCTTTCTTTATTATTTAAAATTAATACCAGTAAAAATTAGGGCTGCACAAAAAATTCGTAGTTCGTAATTCGATTCGAGTTTGATTCGAAAAAGTTCGGAAAAAATTCGATTCGAAATTGAGTTCGTTCGAAATTATTTCAAACCAAACTTAGTTCGAAATTAATTCAAACCAAACTCAAACTGGACCTAGTTCGTTCGAAATAGGTTCGCAAACCAAATTTAGTTCGAAATTAACTCAAACGTGAGCCGTTAATTTCTGCTGATAACTTATGTTCACTGATGAAAATATAAGCCGTCCAGTCCATAATTGCTTTGAATTCTGACTTCTGAAACAGAAAGTCCGGTCCAATTACAAGCTCAAATAAAAAAATTCACATGTTTATACCAGAAATTTTGTTTTTTATGGTAGGATTCTGAGTTTTTCGGATAATCCAGTCAACTCTCCTCGTTTTTTTCTTTGTTTTGATAAAGTTATTATTAATTTGATAAATTTGTTTAATTAATTTCAACTTTAAGAAACAATTAAATAATAAAAAATAAAATAAATAAATATTGTAACTTTATCATTTTTTTGACAGTAATACATTTTTTTGGTATTTTTTGCATTTATATTCGGACCGTTCGTTTTACCACGGGAATTCAACGGTCGATCTCCAACAAAATCATTCCAAATCTGATATAGAATTATCAAGGTACAATATTGAACGTAACCAACATAAAAGTTCGGAAGTTTTATTATGTATGAGCTTTGATCCAACTCGAAATGTTTATGGCCATACGATGCTTCAATTTTCGATCAACTAGATGGATGGGTAAATGAAAACAAAATTTTATCAAACTTTCATGGAAGATGATAAATGCAATGCTCTTTGATTTCAACGACCCCGATTGGTCAACGGACGATATGTTTACGTGTGCCTTCATTAACTTAGAAAGCAAGAGTATATGTTTCATGAGACATAAACTCTTACCTTGTGAGTTAATGAAGGCGCACGAAAATATATCATCTGTGGTTCGATTGGGACCGTTGAAATCAAAGAGCATTGCATTTATCATCTTCCATGAAAATTTGATAAAATTTTGTTTTGATTTACCCATCCATCTAGTTGATCGAAAATTGAAGCATCGTATGGCCATAAACATTTCGTGTTAGATCAAAGCTCATACATAATAAAACTTCTGAACTTTTATGTTGGTTACGTTCAATATTGCACCTTGATTATTCTAGATCAGATTTGAAATGATTTTGTTGCAGATCGACCGTTGAATTCCCGCGGTAAAACGAACGGTCCGAAAATAAATGCAAAAAATGCCAAAAAATGCAAAAAAAATGTATTGTTGACAAAAAAAAAATAAAAAAATGCTGTAAAAAAAATGATCAAGGTACAATATTTCTTTTATATGTCTAAAAAATGCAAAAAATATTGTTATTGATCAGCTATTTATTTAGAAAAAAAAATTATATGTATTGCTGTAAAAAAAATTTAAAAAATGTAAAAAATACTTATTTATTTGATAAAAAATAAAAAAAATAAAAAAAAATATGCAAAAAGTAAAAAAATGTAAAAAGTTTGAAAATATATATTTTTATTTTTTTCCAAATTATTTGCTGCCTAATTTTATTTTGTATCACTGCAATGCACTTTTAGAATCACTCAATAAAATATTAAATAAAATATTAACTAAGCGAGTGACCCCACAAATCCTGTAATCCGATCACCTCAATAATTTTACACCCTTAGATCTATCCTCTTACCAACGTCTAGATCTCTTCCATGTCATCAATCCGCTCATTTTCCATTCAACCAATTAACCCGCTATTTTTTCCGCCACTGCCTCCAATTTTTTTCCCTCTTCCCGCTAATTTATGCCAAAACCACTCGTCCAAATTCCTCTCCCGCTAAGTACCAAAATAATATCTCTCACGTCTTCTCTCTCTCTGGTGGCCTCTCACAACAAAGACTCCTCTCTCGCCCAAATCCCCTGTTGCGTACATTCAAACTAAGTGTGGTATTTGGTTATAATTAATTTTGGAGTGCTTGAGTTTTTATTAAATTGTACTTCTATTGATATTTGAGTTTTATTTAAATTGTATTTTGAATACTTTGGAGTGCTTGAGTTTTTATTTAAATTGTACTTCTATTGATATTTGGGTTTTATTTAAATTGTATTTTAAATACTTGAGTTTTTATTGAAGTGCTGTAATTTCGCACTATGGCCCAGTCAGAAGTCATAAATCGTAAGTCGTAACAAAGTTCGTAAAGGTTCGAAATTGAGTTCGTAAAAAATTCGGTTCGAAATTGGGTTCGTTCGAAATTGAGTTCGTTCGAAATTAATTCAAACCAAACCTAGTTCGAAATTAATTCAAACCAAACTCAAACTAGAGGTAAGTTCGATTCGGTTCGGTTCGTTTGCAGCCCTAGTAAAAATGAACAAAAATCCAAGTCTGTGTCCATAAAAATCCAAGGGTTTCTTGACAAATTCAAATAAAAAACATACAACAAAAAAGCAAAATGTCACTTTGTTTGTTTGTTTGTTTGTTGGGCAATTGGCAGTGGCCACCGCAAATTAAGAAGCAACAATTTACGGCTCCTTCCCCTTTTCTGACATTTTCTATTTATAACCCTGCAAAATACCAGCTCTTCCTCTGATGCATGCCTTTCTATTATTAACTTCAATTCCAACTACTAAGTACTAACCAACCAGTCAACAATAATTCCATCTCTCTCTTGGCTCTTTGAAATATATTTTTGCTAATTAATGCAAACAAAAAGGAAAGACAACTAACAAAATCTTCTTTTCCCGATTAGATTCCCGTGGCTTTGTGTAGTGTACTATGCAGTAGGCAGCTGATATTGTCAGCCGTAGGCTTGGTCTAGTATCATAACATCTTTCCAAAATCTTGGATTGTATCTCTACAGCTGATATTGTCGGCCGTAGACTTGGTCTAGTATAGTGTTTTGACCACGGGGCAGTCCGGTCCAGTCTGGTCCAAACCCGCCCGGTCCACGGGTCCGGCGGGTTGGACGGGTTCACGGATGGGGTATCACGGGTCCGGTTTTCGGAGGCCAAATCCGCCCCGTGCTCAACTCGCGGTTCCCACGGTCCACGGTCCGGTCGGGTATTTTATTTTTTATTTTGCTGTTGTTTTTTGTTTTGTTTTTGTTTTTCAATTCAATAAGTTTGTTATTTGAACCAAAATTCACGACATTTCAACACTTTTATTAAAACTGTTTTATTTTAAAACAATTCATTTAAAAACAAAACCGAATTAGATCATTTTTTTGGAAAATGTATCATGGACGCTGGACTGAGAGCATGAATATGGTGGTGTATCAAGGATGTTTTATGTCCTTCATAGACCACCGTATTCATGATGTCAGTCCAGTGTCCAAAAATAAATTATTTAAAAAGAAACTAATTAAAAAAATATTTACTTCATAAGAATAATAGGAAATAAAATTCGGTTTTGATATTACAAAAATTCCTTAAATCAATTACTTTAGGAAAAAAATACGAATTATTTGATCTTTAAAACCGAATTATTTTAAAACAATTGATTTGAAAACAAAAGTTACCCTCCTCCTTTATTCCGGATTTAGGACCGGCTATGTAAAATAACATAGGCGGAGTTCTAACTTTTTTTTTGTTAGTAATTTTTTTAATAATGAATAATTTAAAAAAGTAATTGAAATGTTTAAAATTTTAATTTTAGAAAAATAATCATAAAGATTGAAAGAGTTTAAAAGTTATACCGACACTACCTATCTAGAAGTTGTTGTGCATATATCATAGATCGCTCTCTTGCTCACCGTTTGAATCCTCGTTCAGCTCGTTACTGCTTTCTTGAGTTTCGACACCAGATGATGTTGCTTTTATGGATGCATGTTGTGTGCGATTTTCCGCATCAATCCAATCTTTCAAGCACACAAGTCTCTCGAAAACATGTGCACCCAACTTATTGCGTTTATCAGTGGGGATCCTGTTCGCCGAACTAAAACATGATTCGAAAGGGACGGTTGACACGGGCACGGCAAATATGTCGCGGGCCATCATCGCCAGCGTCGGATAGGCACTTGAATTCTTCTTCCAGTACTCTAGGACGTCAATGGAATCTTCTTCCATCATCGCCAAACAATAGCTTACTAATTCGTTGGTGCTTCTGTGGGACATTTGCAGGTCTTCATCATCCTGCAAATCCATTAGCAATCCACTACTGCTGCTGCTCTTGTCATTATTAAAAAAATAGTAGTCAAATAACATTTAATTTATAAATAATAGAGATTAAAAGCATATGTTTATTTATATTCATACCTAGCACCGCGACGGGTCGAAGACGGTTGATTGACATTTATTCTTGTGTTGTATATGTTGAACATCTCATCCAATGCGTTGTTCACGCGTGTCTCCTCCAATGATGGGTCTAGATGTAGATTACGCTTGTACCTTTGAAACATTTTTATCGTTAACCTCTTCTTGAACGCCGGATGGAGGCAATTTGCGATAATGGTCACGAGGGGTACTTCTTCCCAATATTTCAGAAACTTCTCTTTCATGGCTTCTACGATCGATTCGAGAGAGGAATCCAAGTTTTCTATACATTCAAACTCACGATATACCTTGGAAATATAGTAGAGATGGTGAAGCAACTCATGTGCCGTCGATGTGTACGAGCAGGATAGTTTGACGGTTGCAGTGAAAAAGGATCCAAGGAATTTTTTTAGGTTTGCTATTTGTTGCCATTCTCCCTCAGAAATTATCAATGCATTGTTATCGGTTGAGTTCCTCAAGGACTCGTTTATAGCATCCTTGTAAGGAAGGCATCGGTGGAACATCCTATCGGTAGAGTTTCAACGGGTATCTATATCCCAAGGTATACTCTCAAGCAAGATTCTAAATAGTGTTTATAGCGTCTTAGCGGGAAGGCTACAAAAAAAGCTATAGCGAATAGCGTCGCTATAGCGGAAGCTATTCCAAATAGCGTTTTTTTTACATTCCGTATATTCAATATTTATACTAAATATCAATAGTATCTAAAGTTTCATAGAACAATAAATAACACCAAAGTAATTAAGAAATTATAATATTCATATTGAACCCGTACAAAATCCAAATTGCGGTTCAAAATTGAAGGATGTGTGTTTTGAAAGTTATTTCTTTTAGTGATAATTTATATGTAGTTCATGATTTTATTACGAATATTATTATTCATGCTCCTTGAGATTTATATGTTATATCTTTGGAAGAGTTCAGGAAGATGCTCTTGGTCTTGAACCATAGAACTTCTAAGATGAGAAACATTTAATCACTAAATATGTTCACAATCGTGGTAATTAAGGAGGAACATTAATTACCGAGAAAGATTGTCATGTTGATTAAAGTACATTGAAGTTTTATAAATGTTGATAAAGGATTATCATTTAATAACATGAATATATAAATATGTGTATTTTATATATTGAACATGACCTAAATGAATGGAACATTATATGGATTGTGTTTTGTGTCATTAATGTTTCTATTGTGTCTTTAGAATCTAAGATATGAGATGTGTAGATTTTTCACATGAGAAGTATATAATGTGATTGCTATTTAAATACTATCTTCTGATAGGAATAAAATAGTAGTTCGTTGTGTACAACTTGTGCGGGAAAAACTATATGTTAATATTATCATTAGACACGAAATTAGTGGATTGAGTAAATGATTACTATGTTGTTTGGATAACTATAATGTAATGATAGAACCTCTTATAGTCAATAATATAAAGTTTTATATTATTACCAAGATGACATAGATCCTCTATACGGTCACACCAACTGTAGAGAAACAACAAGTATTTTATATTTCATAATGATGTATAAGATAAAATATATGAGATGAAATGCTAAAATAAAATGTCATAATATGACATGCTTAGACCATAAATAAATTTATGATGTTATGCAAATATTATTTGGTATAATGTTTAAATGCAAGTATAATAAGAATATTGCATAATAGAATAATATGATTAATATTATTTATTCATAAATTAATTTATTAAACCAATCAGATGAGATTAAAGAGAGCATAAGATGGCTAAATAAGGCTAGTGACATTTGTGTAATTGATTAAAACCTTACACAAAGAGTTGGCCTAACTCTTTCCTATATAAAGAGGCATAATTAAGGAAAATTGGATCTAATTTTCAGCCTTTAACTCTAGCCAAAAACTGCTCCATTGAGCAGCCACGTTTTTGCTTCCTCTCTAAGCCGAAACCTAGAAGGTTTTGATTCTAGGCCGAAAAATTCAAGGAAGGAGGCTCTTCTCTCATCTCTTCTTGTTAGGTGGTTGGATCTAAGCATTGAACTTCACATCCATCTATCTAAGAGGTGTGTTAGTTCGTTGTTTAGGTTCAAGGTGAACCAAGAGGCGCTTCCGAGAAGAACACGAGAACTAGAAGGAAAACCGGCTTCCCTCCATCAAGAGATTTGACAATCTTTTTAGGTAAAGGTTTCCATCCTCTTTAGCAATAAATTAGATGAAATTTATTTTAATTTAGTACACATTAGTTTGTTGAAGAAAATCTTGTTTGCTTTTGTCGTATAAATAAGATCTTTTGTGTATTGAGCCAAGTGGTGATAGAAAAATTTTAAATTCTCATCATATAGGCATACACGTGAAATCCCAACAAAAATATCCATAGTAATATCATAAACTATCGATTTTTCCTATTAAAAATATCTTAAGCATCATGATTCATGACATAATCTATTTTTTTTTCTATTCAAATTTTAATTTCGGTTTGGACTTTTTTTCTATTCAAATTTCAATTTCTATTCTCAATTTCAAATTGATTTATCTGTAGCAAGTAGCAACAAATTCAATTTCGGTTTGAGCTTTTTTGGGTCTTTATTTAAAACCCATATAAATTGCTTAAAAAAACCCATATTGTATAGCGCAAATAGCGGACCGCTATAGCGCTATAGCGCTATAGCGGCCGTAGCATAAATAGCGCATTTTGATGTCATAGCGTAGCGTTTGGGGTCCAAAAACGCTATAGCGGCGCTATTTAGAACACTGCTCTCAAGTGACCCAATCCCAACCTTTCGCAGATTTCGGCAAAATGTTGTTTTCGTACCCCGTTTGAGAAAATGTGGGCAAGAGCTTGCTTAAATTTAATAATTAATTCATTAACAGCCTCTGTTTTAAGGCCCGCCTTTAACATTCTTTAACATATTCAAAAATAAATCTAACCTATTTTAAAATAAATATAACATATTTAAAAATAAATCTAACCTATTTAACAATAAATCTAACATATTTAAGCTATTTTAAAAATAAATCTAACCTATTTATAATAAAACTAACATATTTAAAAAATAAAACCCAATTTAAAATAAATCTAACCTATTTATAATAAATATAACCTATTTAATCTAACAAAGAATAAATATAACATGAAACAAATCTAACATTCAAATCTTGCGGGAAAATCTTGCGCCTTTGCGGGATGAAATAAATTTGCAACTAAATCTTGCGCCTTTGCGGAATAAAATAAATTTGCAACTATATTTTTTTTCCTAATAATTAAATTAAAATTTCGGAACAATGAAAATAACAATAATGAGAGTATGAGAATATGAGATTGATAATAATTAGAGTTTGGTGTGAAAATGAGATAAGGATGAGGTGTAATTTATAGGAGTTTTTTTGGGAGAGAAATTCGGATTGCTACAGTAATTTTGGAGCGGTTGGATTCAAAAAAATCGTATTGCTACAGTAAAATGTCAAATCAGGGGGGGTCTGGCGGGTTTAGGTTCCGGGTTTAGAGGGTTTTGCGGGTTTAGGGTCCGGGTAGGCGGGTTCGGATCTGAGTTTAGGGGGTTTGGTCCGGGTCTGGGTCTAGTTCGGTCCGGGTTTGGTCCGATCCAGTCCGGGACGGGTCTGGGGGTCTAGGCGGTTCAGGTTTAGGCGGGTCTGAGGAAAGAAATCAAACCGGCCTGTCCCCGGACCGACCCTTGCCTAACCCCGGTCCGGGACGGGTTTGGGGCACGGTCCAGGCCGGTCCGGGTCCGGTCCACGGGTTGACCGGTCCGGTCCTGGACCGACAGGGTTTTTTCAATACACTAGTCTAATGTCACTGGCATTGAAACACAACGCACCGTTGTCAGAATTAACTAGGATATATAATGTTGGTGCGTGATCCATGTTTTTTTAATTAAACATTGATGTATTTTTTTCAAACTTTAAATGGCTTTGACTTTGGAAAAGAAACTTCGATTTAAGCGTTCGACCTCAATTCAAAAAGCTCGCGAAGAGACGGGGGACCTAGTGTTTCTTGGGAGCCTAATGGCACCTCAAAAGCTAACACAATCAGAATTGTAAAAAAACATCGTTTAGTCTCAAAACTTCAGTTGAAGTTTTTGATTCTATGGTCCATTAATTATTCACCAGCAAATTTTATTTACAATAATCAACATTTTAAAATTGAGTATTGATATTATAAAAAATTAACCATGTATGCTCCAACTATATTTTAAATTTTGTTTGAGATTTAAAAAAAAAAAAAAAGTACTGCTAGCAATGTCAGCGATAGGAGAGAAATGGTACCGCTAGTAGGGGTATAATCTGAGATTTTGAAAATCTGATGTTATGTTTGGATTTTTGAATTTTTTATGTTCTTGATAAAAAATTCGGTCATACTCATATAATTTTATTGTTTTCATACACTATCTTTTACCCATTAAATATAAATTTACGCATACTTTATTCTTACCCATTATGCTATGTTACATCGATACTCTATATAGGATCCCGTACCTGTATCGGATACCAATATGTGTCCGATGCAACACCGATACGTACTTGATACGCCAGTTGCCTTATTCTATATCCCCCGATACACCTCCGATAAGCCCCGATACGCCAATACGCCAGGTCTTCACCGATACATCCCGACACGCCCCGACAACTCTTTGTCACTATACTAGAGTATCTTATGTGATATATACTAGTAACTATAGTATTTATATGTGGGTTAAGCTTTTAGTTTTTTTGTGCAAGTTTGATTTAAGTCAATCTAAATATCATAATTAAAATAATAAAATATAAATAATAGACATATCGTATTGTAGATTTTTGAAAATTGTCGTATTGCCGTATCCGTTATTGTATCTGGTACGATATCCGTAACGGAATAAATAACAGTAATTACAAATAAATTGATAGCATAAGTTAATTAAAAAATATAACAAATTAATAAACAAATAAAAGAGTATCATTGCACTCCTAGGCTGTGGTGGGGGCTTGGCCTATATATATATATATATGGTCTAATATATATAGGTGGACAAATGCTAAATTGCTAATGCATGTGCTTCTATTATAATTTATTATCATGGCCCCTCACCACTTGTGCCTCTGCATCTGGCGTCTACTCTTTTTTTGAAAACCTGGCAGATGCTGCCTAGGCACCTCTGGCGTCTACTCGTCTTATCATTTCATCTCATTCTCTCTCTCTCTCTATTATTTTCATTTTCATTACTACCGTACAGTTGATCATATTTTAGCGCCAACCGCACAAAGAGCTTGAGTGAGGGAGTATTTAACCTTTTTTTTTATATATTTTAAAACCTCAACAAGCATAATGCAAATAGAGTTTAATTATATACACAAAGTGCCTGTGTTCCTATTATGAAATGAACCAAACTTTATTGATCCCTCACACGGTCACACTCTCACACCCAAGAACTGTTGGATTTATGCGGGCTGGATCTGGTAACAAAAATAAAATAAAAATACCTGGGTATTTCTGTTTGCAACAAATAAAAACATCATGGGCTATATATGCCCTCATTTCAGACTTAATCATTTAAATCAGGCCCAGGCCCATTTCAAATGCAATTCTCACCTCGCTCTGTTTCTTCATTCATAATTCATAATTTCATATAGAGAGAGAGAGAGAGAGAGAAATAGGTGCATAATTTAGATGGTATATTAAATGTCTTTCATTTGGCCTGGCCCAACCCAGAACTGTTTCCTCTTTTCTTCTTCTTAAATGACATACCAATTTAATTTAATTTATATACTATGGTGAACAGACCAAATTAGGGAGATACTAAATATGTGTTTTGTGATGAAGTAGAGATAGGAGATCATTTGTTTGTTAAAAAATATGGCAATGGATATATAGTACTTTATAACGGATTCTATTTTGAATGTTAGTCTGTACATGCAAGACTTGTGGTATTAATATTGATGCATGTGTCTCATTGAAGGATAAACTATTATTAAAACTTATTAGAGGAGTAGTTTTGTGGGTAATATGCATGGTTAGAACGTAATAGACTTAACATTCCAAGGGGCACAAATCATTTCCATGACTTCTTTATTCAAACTTGTGATGCTAAGGAACTGATGGACATAGGTACAGATCAAGTGATTTTGGCACCCTGTCTGGTACAGAACATAGTGAAGACATGGAAGAATTGAAGATGTACTAGTATTTTGGCTGCTACTTTAGATTTCCAAGTTGTTATATATGTTTGGTAGCTGTTTGCTTTGGTTAAAAAAGATTGTATTAGCAGTTGTGCTTGTTTAGTATGCAGGTCATTTTGTTATTTTGTGATGTTTTACAAGTAATCAGTCAGGGTAGGTAGGAACTAGGAAGTGATATTATCTGGCAGGGCTTGTAAAACACAGTAGGACTGGTACCAGTGCCTAATTCTGTCTGATTTCATGAATGAAATCGGTGGAAATTTAACCCACTTTTATCAAAAAGAAAATTTTAATTTATATACTCCCGGAACTCGTTCGTGCGTGCAGGGGCGGATCTATGCATGGCTTAAAGGTGGCTAAGCTGCCCCTATAAATTAGAAATTTGCAGTTGTATCCTTTATATTTTGTAATTTTTATAAGAACTTGTACGTTTTAGCTTTTCTTATAAAATAAAATTACATGACAGTATTTTATTCAGCCCCAACAATCTCATTTTTCTAGTTTCGCCCCTGCGTGCGTGTTAATTTGGATTGGTTGGTAGAAATAAATAGATGGAACACACTTGTATACATGCTTGAACACAACACAACACAACACAACGGTCTAAATCGTCGTTCCTCTTTCAAATTTCAATCAATCACTTTAATGGTCTGGTCTGGTCTGTTCATATCCTCTTTCTTCGCACCTGCACCATATATGCATGCATGCATGTAACTACTTAACTACATCGATCATTGTTAATTGGTAATAAATTATGCTTTAATTGATTTTGTTTATGTACAGTTTGGTCCTCTTATCTTTTCCTTTTCAGTCAATTGTTTTTCAATGATTTGACCTTCCAACAACTTTCTTTCTCTTCTGTGCATCAAGTAAAGCAAAATTACTTTTACTTGTTAATTAATTTCTGTATGCATGCATGTCTTCATAGTTCATACAAAAGAAAAAAAAGGTAAGGTGGGTAGATAGAGAAAAGTTTTCATGAGAGATGGGAAGAAAGTGATTTTCGTCTAGTCATATGTTTTGTGTAATTAATGATTGCTAGGCATTCATAATTAATTAGTGACATATATATATATCTATCTAGTCATTGTAGTGCTACCGCTGTAGTTCGATGTTGCCATTTTTCCTACCCTTACCTTTATTTTTCTTCCTGCACATATGCGTGTACTTTGCTTCTTTTTGTTTCATGAAACTAATTATAAGGTGAGGTGACACTATGATTTTTGTAGACATCTATTAATTTTTGTGGTATATTTCTTCAAAAATACTAATTAGATGTGTTTTGCAATTTTGCTCACTAATTAATATCCTCAAACTTGTTGCTCTCTTGCTAGTTTCAAAAAGCAAAAGCAAAAGCCAAATAAATAAATAAATAAAACGGACTAATTAATTAAGATAACTCTTCTCATCTCAGAATACACACTTACATATATATTATACAAAAATATACACAACTATATATTGTAGAAATCATAACTGGCTATATATTATAAAATGCATATATACTAGCTAGGTAGCATACATAAAAACAAATTAACTCTCTTAATTATAGAATGCACACTTAATTGACTATTGCAAATTAAAGAGGAGGAAGAGGAGACTACTCACAATACATCAATTGGTTTGGGCCTAATAATGAATGCTGCGGGCCTGCGGAACTGGACTCTTCATTATTTTATTATTAATTTTTGTGATGTAATGTAATGTAATGTTATTTTGGAAAAGCCATATTTATATATGCATGATGAAAGATATATTAAAGATGAAATTAAGATGAAAGAGATATTTGTGAAGAAGATGGTTGGTAAGAAGAGCTATATATATATGTTTGTTTGCATGGATGCGCGCTGTCGTCAAAATATATAGAGTAACGGTATTTGATTAGGACTAAATTAAAAAGGTCGTTATCCATGCAAATATGCAAATATGCAAATATTACAATACAATCCAACTCAAACTCAACCTCAAAACTAATTAACCTCTTCGTTCTTGTCAATTAGCTGTCTCTCTCTCTCCCTTTCTCTCTCTACATATATAGCTTTCATGCACTAGGCAGGCTTCCCTGATGATAATTATTTCCTCACGAAAAGATATATAAAACCAAAAAAAATTAAATAAATTAATAGTTGTGGGGATAATGAATTGAATGAAATGAATTCTCACCATCCATTTCCTTCTACGTACTGTATTAGCTTGCCTTAGCTGTTTTAATTTGTTCTTGTTCTCTTCTTTCTGTCTTTATATGCGCGCCTTTAATTTACTTTTGGGCCTATATATATATATATATATATATATATAGTATATACCCACCTACGTATTTAATTTTTGGGGTGCATGCGTGCATTTAAATTCCTCAAATTACAAACAACACATGTTACATCAGTACATGTACGTACGCGCGTGCACACCAAAAATATATATATAATCTCTAATCTTAATTTGCCCAATTATCTAATCAATATTATGAATAGCAATAATTGTTGCACATATGTATTTGGGAGGAGACATTTATTTCGGAGGATGCTTAATTACAAGGTTCAGTGGATTTTCATCACACTTATAAAGTAATTGTAAAAATGTTGATTTGATAATTGTAATTTTAATTTAAAAATTATTTAATTACTTATATTGAAAGCTTGTTAAATTAACATTTTATTTATAAAGAGATGTGTGAATTTGTAATTGATAATTGTAGTTAGGGATGTGAATCTTGCCATTACAAATTATTAAATATAATTGAAATTACAAAAATAAATATAGTATGAATTGAAATTGTTAAAATCATTAAAGTCATAAAAATTTATCTTTTATTTTATAAAATATAATTTTGTTTTTTGTCTTATATATAAAACATTCAAACCGTTTTAACTGGCCTCTTTCATAAGAGTTTTGTTTACATATAAATTTTTAAATTTTTGTAATTTACTTAGTATTAAGTTTAGAAATTAAAAAACAAAAATAATAAAAAGTACAAGGTTTCCAATATATTTATGGAAACAGCCGCTGGCGTCGGCGCGTTGAAAGTCAACTGGCCATATCAGAATAAGATTATAATTTATACATACATACATAGTTACATAGTTACACACTACTTATTACTATTAGAGCATTTACATTTCTGAAACTATTAGAGTTTTTAAATAACTGTTAACTGTTTTTTAGAAATTAAATCTCTCTTAATTTTTAAGTCTCCACATCTCTGAAACTAAAATTAGAGTTTCCTAATTGCCACGTCACAGGTTATAAAATTTCTTATTAAGATATATTTGCAAGATAAATGAATCTTAGCGAATCATTTCGCCACGTCACAGTTTATAAACGATTTCTTATTAAGAAATTATTGAGCAAAGTTGCTAAATAAGAAATTCATCTACATCCCTGAAACTGGTTTAGCAACTGCCACATCAGATTAGAAACTCTAAGAGTATCAGGGATGTAGATGCTCTTAGATAAATTATTATTTATCTAGGCGGCTGGGCCCCACGCAGAAGCTTCGTTAATTATATTATATTTATTTATTTTATTATATATGGTAGCTACTAGCTACGTAGTACGTACCGTGTTTTGGTATTCCGAATTTTCAAAGGAAAAAGAAAAGGACTTGTGATAATTATATTGATTGGCCTCTGTGATGGCGCCACGTGTGCGATATCTCGCATTGCGTCTCGTCCCCGTCTCTCTCTCTCTCTCTCTCTCTCTCTCTCTCTGCATGGACCGCATTTGCAACGGTACAGCTGGCATCACTTTCTTTTCCATTGTTTCTTCTTTTAATCGATCACAGCTGGCCACATTTTCACGCTTCCATACATAATTATCAGATTTCATTTCACGGTCCCCATTTTTTTTTTTTCATTTTTCGTAATTCATTTCTTATTTTTCTATAATTATCTCCGGTTTTAACTAGTGTCGTAAAAAATGTCCGTTTAAGTTAATTAATCGGTCAATTAGTTATTAGTGGTGATCAAATTATTACAGATTTTTTTTGACTAATTGACTAATTATTTCCGATTAATCGCTTTACACCGTTATTTACAACACTGGTTTTTAACCATAATAACCTTTTATCTCACCCAGACAAAAAAAAGGAAGCTTCTCATTAGAAACATGTAGCGATTGATGTATCCGTTGAGACTTGAGAGGCTCACAAGACTAATAATTACGTAAATGGAGGGAAAGAAGGAAAAGTGAACTCACGTGCACTTTTTTTAGATAGATATAACATTTATTAACCTAAAGTTTGTGGATTATTTCAAAATATTAATGTTTTACCTATCTAAAATAATAATAAAATATTAAAAAATATATATAAAATATGGAGTCCAAATATATTTTTATATATATGCCCTTCTAATTAATTAACTTAATCAGGGTGTAAATAACAGATGTTTAGTTCGATTAATCGGTTGAATAATTGTTGGTGGTGACCAAACCGTCACGAATAAACTTGTCAGAATTCAGAACGATATTTGTGGATGAGACCAACTAATCGGACGATTTATCCAATCAATCGCCCGTTTTCCGGTTAAGTAGCCCAATTAATCGTCCATTTTCCATGTATACGGCCGATTAGTCGGTCATTTTTATTGTTCTTTTTTTCTGCATTTATTCGTTATATGCACTATACCTTGTCTAGTCTTATCTGCATCTTTTCTAAATAGCAATTTAATGAAACTTTATTAATTACAAGGAAATTAAATTAAAATAAATTTATTTTATAAGTTTGATAAGTTAAATTAATCATTTTTAATAAATTATGAGTATATACATATAACTTCAATAAAGAAATGTAAAATTGTCCGCAAAATTCTAATTAATTAATTGTTTGATGGTCCTATGTCCATTTGACGAACACATACCGTTATTTACAATACTGAATTTTAACTATCGGCTCGGCTAGCTAGCTAGGTTGTGCCTCATGTCTCTTATTATTATTATTATTATTATTATTATTATTATTATTATTATACATAGAGTCCGACTAGGCTACTCCATGGAGTAAAACGACTTGGTACTCCACGCCATATCTTCATTTTCAAAGTTCAAATAGTCGATTCGAACCTTCCAACATGTTCTCCATATTGAAATGTGCTTGGAGACCAAATTTTACATTTTTTGGAATTTTTTTACTATTTATTAAGCCACTTTGAAAATCTGAAAATCCTTATGAACAGTAAAAAACAGTAAAAATTTCTAGACCGCCGGATCAGTGATTTTCAAAGTGGCTTAATAAATAGTAAAAAAATTCCAAAAAATGTAAAATTTGGTCTCCAAGCACATATCAATATGGAGAACAACTTGAGCGGTTCGGATCGGTCGTTTGGATTTTCAAAATGGAAATAATGAGGCGTGGAGCACCAAGTCGTTTTACACCATGGCTTAGCTAAGCCCAGCACATTATACATATATATATATATGGAGAACAACTTGAACGGTTCGGATCGGCCATTTGGACTTTGAAAATTTGATTTTGAATCGGTAGCACTTCGGCCGAAGTGCTACCGAAAGCATATTAGTCTATCTCTCTCTCTATATATATATATAGTGCTGGGCTTAGCTACTTCATGGAGTAAAACGACTTGGTGCTCCACGCCTCATTATTTTTATTTTGAAAATCCAAACGACCAATCCGAACCGCTCAAGTTGTTCTCCATATTGATATGTGCTTGGAGACCAAATTTTACATTTTTTGGAATTTTTTTACTATTTATTAAGCCACTTTGAAAATCACTGATCCGGCGGTCCAGAAATTTTTACTGTTTTTTACTGTTCATAAGGATTTTCAGATTTTCAAAGTGGCTTAATAAATAGTAAAAAAATTCCAAAAAATGTAAAATTTGGTCTCCAAGTACATTTCAATATGAAGAACATGTTGGAAGGTTCGAATCAACTATTTGAACTTTGAAAATGAAGATATGGCGTGAAGTACAAAGTCGTTTTACTCCATGAAGTAGCTAAGTCCATCTCTCTCTCTCTCTCTATATATATATATATATATATATATATATAGAGGAGGGATCCGATTACACCACTTTTGAGTTACTACAAAGTTATCCTTCTCATTTTCTACATTTTCAAAGTCCAAATCATCGATCCAAACCGTTCAACATGATTATCTAAATAAATTGTGCTTGCAGATCAAATTTTACATTTTTTTGATTTTTTTTTACTATTTATTAAGTATTTTACAAAAACTAGTCAAATTTAGACCATTGAATTTTGTACCCATCTTAATAAATAGTAAAAAAATTCAAAAAAATGTAAACTTTGATCTGCAAACACATTTTATTTAGATAATCATGTTGAACGGTTTGGATCGATTATTTGGACTTTGAAAATGTAGAAAATGAGAAGGGTAACTTTGTGGTAACTCAAAAGTGGTGTAATCAGATCCCTTCCCATATATATATTTATATGCCTGGCCGCTGTTAACCTTTAATCAAGAGCTAGCTAGCGCACTATATATATATATAATTGATTGATTATTTTAAGAGTTGGGCCCAATTGATTTGATAAGGATGAACGAGGTATATACATGTAGTTAATTATTTTAATTAACTGGCGATGGATCCATATATACAAACAAAACCCAAATCACATGCATTGTCTAACGCTAATAGTGGCTCTTAATTGTGATGGCAAGGTGCCAATTCATTATCATATGATCAATCGCTATATAACTTGCCTTTTCTTTTTATTATTTAGTTTGTTGCCCCAACAAACATCAATTTAATTTGTACCTGCTTTACTAATTGCTTTAATTAATTTCCCTTCAGCACAAAGCTACCTAGATAGCTAGCTGCTTAATTAATTTTAATTACAGATTAACTTAATTTTGCCTTCAACTTCCCAATTAATCCTCATGCATTATATATCTACGTACTTAATTTGTCTTCTCATCTCCAACCAACAAATTAATAATTGTTATTTATTAGTGATATCTTTCAAAATAATTCATGCTGTAATTAATAATTGAGCCCTTTAGATCGACTGTTTGAACTCCGAACCCAACGGTTTATAGTTCAATGTACAAAAGGGACAATACATTGCAATACAAAATAGCCCAATTATATATATATAGATTGATGCTACGGTGCTTTGGGAAGTAAAGATGGTGTTTTACTTCTCGCTCATATCTCAATTTTCAAAGTTCAAATAGTCAATCCGAACTTCTCAACATCATCTTCATATTGAAATGTGCTTGGAGACAAAATTTTACATTTTTTTGAAATTTTCTACTATTTTTTTTGAATTTTTGAAAATCAATGTTTTTCTGAATTTTTTATTATTATTTTATTTAATGAAAAGCTGTGATTTTCAAAAATTCTAAAAAAATAGTAAAAAATTTCCAAAAAATATAAAATTTGGTCTCCAAGCATATATCAATATGAAGATCATGTTGAGAAGTTCGGATTGACTATTTAAACTTTGAAAATTGAGATATGAGCGGGAAGTAAAACACCCTCTTTACTTCCCAAAGCACCGTAGCATCACTCCATATATATATATATATATATATAGAGAGAGAGAGAGAGAGACTATGGTGAGTTGTGAAGTAAAACGTTGTTTTACTTCACACTCATATTCTCATTTTGAAAATCCAAACTATCGATCCGAACCGCTCAACATAATCTCCATATTGAAATGTGCTTGGAGACCAAATTTTACATTTTTTTTATTTTTTTTAATATTTATTAAGCCACTTTGAAAATCGCTGATTTGAGTGAACAGTAATAACTTCTGGACCATTGGATCAGCGATTTTCAAAGTGGCTTAATAAATAGTAAAAAAATTCTAAAAAAAATGTAAAATTTGGTCTCCAAGCACATTTCAATATAGAGATCATGTTGAGCGGTTCGAATCGGTTATTTAGATTTTCAAAATAAAAATATGAGCGTGAAATAAAAATCACCTCTTACTTCACAACTCACCATATATCAATATGAAGATCATGTTGAGATTTTTGGTCGTTGTTGGGTTTTGCTGATGTCATGTAAGGGCATCAGAGACCAAAATAACCGGTCGCTGATACTCTTATGTCAGGTTTATGGGTTCTTTTTGTTATTTACTTTTCCCCTATTTAATAATTAGTACCACACGTACCAGTATACAACATAAACATAAACATCGATCGATACATACAACATAAACATAAACAACAATATAAACATACAAACAATAACCAATATCTAAATATAAACAATATACCATCACGAGAAAACATAAACATCGAGAAACTGTAACATAAAATCGAGTAACAGTACCATCTAAATATCGAGTAACATAAGTAACAGTACCATCTAAACATGTAATGAAAAAATCTGTAGAATGAAAAAAATTTCACTCCCCAACAGTTGTTGGTTTGCTCTCTCTCTTCCCCTCCTCTCCTCCTTGTTCCCGTGATCCTCCCCTCCTCTGCGAAATTGTGATGTATAATGTCCAAAAGATATTTGTGAAATTTAGATGCAGTTACCTTTTGAACAGTGTATTTTCTGATTCATTTGGATTTGAGCTTCGAAGAAAATTCCTAAAGTTTGATAAATAAATTCCATCTTTTTCGATTGCTACCAATTTCCTTATTACGTTATAAGTTTTGATAAATAAAATCTCTAAGGTTTGATAAATAAATTTCATCTTTTAAATTTATTTTTAGGACTTTACATTATTTAAGTTAGCAAAAATTTTGTTGTTCTCTTACAATACGTCCCCGTTGCAACGCACGGGCACGATACTAGTATATATATATATCTCCATTCCATTATTAAGCACGTTGGATGTCCGATCCGCCAACGGCTATGATTGAAAGATGAAATTTCAGATTTAATCTCAACCCTCTAATAAAATAATCTGTCTTGTTTTGATTAAATGCATATTTTTTAAGTGTAGAAGTCTATATTTAATTAAAAATATATTCGTTACACGTACAGTCACACAATATATTATAATTAAAATTGAATATACTGCATTGTAACGACATTTTTTTTCTTATTTCTCCTACGTTTAGCAACTTCTTCGTTTCCTTATTTTTGGTTTCCTATATCTCCTTTGTTTCTATACAAATTATCACGACAGAAAATGAAAATCAATTTTTTCTTTGTTTCCATATTTTTCTTTGTTTGTTTCTATATAGATCCCAACGGCATAATAGAAAAATCTAGAATATATTTGATTGGAGTTGTTTCTATACAAATCACCCCACACCTGGAATTGAGAAAATCAAGAATACAAAGATTGTTTTTCTAATTTTATTATATTTTTCAATTGGAGCAATTATAATCTAGTTTTCATATTTTTTTTGTTCATTTTTAGAAATGTTAGACTACATTGAAGAGAATCACACTAGCAACGTTACTTCAAGATTTTTTTATGTTATATTTGATCCATTTTTTTTCATTTGTTGTTGTTTTTTTTTTACTATTATTTATTATTTATCTCTCCGTTTTTTTTTGTCATTTGTGTTTTTTATTTATATTTATATATTTTTTCTTAATTCTGGGTGAAATCTCAATAAAAAAAGTTTCTTCATATTCTATTCAATCTTATAATATCCTGTTGCAACGCATTGGCACGATACTAGTAAATATATATATATATATATATATATATATATATATATATATATATATATATATATATATATATATATATATATATAGGAAATGGCTAGCATGCTACGCGTAGCATAGAGGGTCTCCGTGCTACGGCTCAATATTTGAGTTTTCAAAATCTTAATGGTCGATCCGAACCGTTCAACATGATCTCCATACGAATATGTACTTGCAAACCAAATTTTACATTTTTTAGAATTTTTTTACTATTTTTTTAGATAGGTAGAAAATCACTTGATCTAAAAATTCTATACCATTCATATCAAGTGATTTTCTACCTATCTAAAAAATAGTAAAAAAATTCTAAAAAATGAAAAATTTGGTTTGCAAGTACTTATTCGTATGGAGATCATGTTGAACGGTTCGGATCGACCGTTAGGATTTTGGAAACTCAAATATTGAGCCGTAGCACGGAGGCCCTCTATGCTACGCGTAGCACCGTAGCCAATTCCTATATAGAGAATGGCTAAGCTCAAAACGTTTGTTCCTGGGCTCAGGAACAAACGAGTCGGTTCTCCAATTTCCGAAGTTCAAACAACAAATCCAAACCGTTAGATGTTCAATCTATATTAAAATGTGCTTGGAGACCAAATTTTACATTTTTTGGAATTTTTTTACTATTTATTAAGCTGGTTTGAAAATCGCTGTTTTTATTAAAATTCTGCGCCATTAGAAAACAGCGATTTTCAAACCAGCTTAATAAATAGTAAAAAAATTCCAAAAAATGTAAAATTTGGTTTCCAAGCACATTTTAATATAGATTGAACATCTAACGGTTTGGATTTGTTGTTTGAACTTCGGAAATTGAAGAACCGACCCGTTTGTTCCTGAGCCCAGGAACAAACGTTTTGAGCTTAGCCATTCTCTATATATATATATATATAGAGCTGGGCTATGGTGAGTTGCGAAGTAAGATGTCATTTTTACTTCACGCTCATATTCTTATTTTGAAAATCTAAACAACCGATTCGAACCGCTCAACATGATCTCCATATTGAAATGTGCTTGGAGACCAAATTTTACATTTTTTGGAATTTTTTTTACTATTTATTAAGCCACTTTGAAAATCGCTGATTGAATGGTCCAGAATTTTTTACTGTTTTGCTACTGTGACCATTGGATCTGCGATTTTCAAAGTGGCTTAATAAATAGTAAAAAAATTCCAAAAAATGTAAAATTTGGTCTCCAAGCACATTTCAATATGGAAATCATGTTGAGCGGTTCGGATCGATGGTTTGAATTTTCAAAATGAAATATGAGCGTGAAGTAAAACGTTCACAACTCACCATAGTCTATCTCATATCTCTTTTTCTCTCTCTCTCTCTCTCTCTCTCTCTCTCTCTCTATATATATATATATAATACATACGCAATTCCTTCTTTCAGTTGAAATTGCACAATTAACCATTTTAGAACGGCCTGCATTTTATTATATTAAGATAAAGATACATCTTACAATACATTTTTACTAAAACACACACACACACACATATAATGGTAATTAATGGGAGGTCCAAATATTGAAGAATAAATTTAACAATTTTACTATTAGCAATCATGCATGGTGCACTGAATTAACGTACGTACATGTCATTCCATAATTAATTTAATTATACTCTCCTGTGATACAATTGAAGAAGCAAGTTAATTAGCAAATTTGTACTAATTTCTGATATGAGATATCCATGTCTTTAAGGCTGAATGAAACATGTATAAATTTGCAGGAAACAAAAATGAAAACATGCATAAGAAAAGATCAAATGTCTCGGCAAATGAATGATAGTGGCATCCATGCAAGCTATCATGCAGCATATCTTAACATATCTAATTTTATTTATATATCTTTCATGCAAAATCAGTAGAAAGACATTATATATATAATTTTTGTCTGACTTTATCAGAGGAGCATGCATGTGCTTACATATGATTAAGCTCATATTAATATTAATATTAATATTAAATTGGTGGGTAAGCAAGGTATCTTGTGTATATTATTAGCCGAATTTAGGTATATATATAAATAAAATTGTAGTAGGGACTAGGGAGAGACGATTGGTAATAAAGTCAAGAAATGGTGGCCTTAAAATTATTATGTGGCCACAAGGGGACAAAAAATGGAAGGGAAAATGGCCTTTGCATTATATATATATATATGTATATGTTATTCTTTTTTTTTTAATTTTGGGTGCCTGTCTGTCGTCGGGATTCTATGAATTAATTTAGAATATTTGTTTTGTACCATATATCCTCATCAATTGATATTATATATGATGGATCACATGGTTTGAAATGAAGGGAGGTTAGCTAGCATTGTCGACCGTAATCTTATTCTTTCTTTGTACGTCCTAGTAATTACTAATTAGTGAGAAATAATTAATAAAATGAAATGGAGCTAGCATTTAGCAAGCTTATTTAGGTGGGTCCGAGAGAAGAGCTGGAAACAGCATGGCATGGATGGAGAATTGAGAGTTGAGAGAAAGAAAGCAAGATGGCTTTTCTCTTATGGACCCCGCCTCCAATTTATCTTTTATTTGCATCTTCTATTGTGCTTCTGTGTGGCTGTGGCCTTAAATTGTTGAGGCATTATAATACATAATTGACCACACGGAGTCGTGCCACATAAGGACTGAGGCATTTGGAAAAAGGAGGCCACGAGAATCTGCTTAAATTAATTCTACTTTCCATTTGGCATTGTCTGATTGGCTGTCCTCTATTGTGTTATATTTTATTGTATATTATTTAAGAAATTAAAGGTTCCATTAGCATTAGCCATTAGGGTCCGTCACATGGCTTTCAATCATGCATATAACCACTGTTACTGTTTCCTCTAATCATTGTATCCAAACCGGGTTTTATTCGCCCCTCATATTTATTTTTTGATAGTTTTAATTTTGAATGTTGGATTAGTGTTCACCTTCAATCAGTAACCAATTAAGTTGTTTTCCTGCGTTTAATCGACACGTATTTGTTTTTCTCGTTCTTTCTAAATTTCAATTCAATTATCATGTGGCTAATAATTATCAATTATTTCATCTTTTAGCCTAGCTAGCTAGCTAGCTAGCTAGGTCAACTTTAATTTATCACCATTGCCATTGCCATTCAAATGATAATTAATGATGAATTGATAATGATAGGTTAAGTGTGTCCCCCGATCGGTGGAGATATATATATATACATAGTGCTGGGCTTAGCTAAGCCATGGTGTAAAACGACTTGGTGCTCCACGCCTCATTATTTCCATTTTGAAAATCCAAACGACCGATCCGAACCGCTCAAGTTGTTCTCCATATTGATATGTGCTTGGAGACCAAATTTTACATTTTTTGGAATTTTTTTACTATTTATTAAGCCACTTTGAAAATCACTGATCCGGCGGTCCAGAAATTTTTACTGTTTTTTACTGTTCATAAGGATTTTCAGATTTTCAAAGTGGCTTAATAAATAGTAAAAAAATTCCAAAAAATGTAAAATTTGGTCTCCAAGCACATTTCAATATGGAGAACATGTTGGAAGGTTCGAATCGACTATTTGAACTTTGAAAATGAAGATATAGCGTGGAGTACCAAGTCGTTTTACTCCATGGAGTAGCCTAGTCGGACTCATATATATATATATATATTCTTGGTCCTTACTTGCAAATATTTTACACAATAAATTAAGTTGTATTTGACAACCTCACTTAATCTACAATCAATGTCATACACACACAAACATGCATATATTTTATTTTGAAATTAATTAAGATAGTCGTCATATATATATAGCATGTACATATATATATACTTTTGTGGAACTCAAGTAGAGGACAGGAAGGAACGGCTTCTATTGCATGTATTAATTGCAGCAATTCACAGATTAATTAATACAGACACACGTACTAGCTAGCTGTGCGTAATTCCACCACACGACTAATTAAATTGCTCAAAAGAAAATTAAGTTCAAAGAGCACAAAATTAATTAATTAATGGCAGTCATTGAAGTAATTAAGAAGTAAGAAGTAAGAAGTAAGAAGTGGTTTGGTTATCTGAGACTGTACGTGCATGCGTAGGTATATAGGTACGCTAGCTAGCTTTAGGAATGAAATCATGCATGAAACATATATATATAAGGTGATGATCATGAATATATTCATGATTAATTCATGCCCGTACGTACAAAGTCAAACGCCTACCTGTTTTATTAACTGAATCACTAAGCTATACATAAATAATATATGTTCATCTACTGTACTGTGAAGTGACTATATATCTATAACTACTATACGCAATACAAGTTGAAAAGGATGTACTGCAATCCAGTTGAAAAAGATATTAGATATTTACATACATGTTGCCATTTCATTCACACTTCACAGCCAGACAATTAATGCAATACAATACATACCTACATATATATATATTGCATTTTTCTTCATTTCTTTAATTTCCTCTGCATATAATTAATTAATTCAACTCTGCTACAATATTGCAATACAATACAAATATTAATTACCAATTAATGTCTCCAAGTCAGAGTTTATCTACTGACTACTGAGGTCAATTAATTAATTATACTGTAATTAATTGAACTGAGCGTCTGAGCGTCTGAGCGTCTGAGCGGAGCCGCCGCCTTTGGTAATTATGTTTCTCTCTCTCACTCAGTGACTCAGTGACTCAGTCACTCGTGGAGGAATGGATGGAGGGATGGTAGAATTAATAATATGAATAATATTGATGAGATAAATAATAAAGTAGAAAATAAGGAAGGGTGGCCTGGTCTGGCTGCAGGCTACAGGCTACGTACCCCACCAGTCACCATACCAAAAAGAAGAGAGCATATATTGATTATATATATTAATTAATTACTAGTATAGTATATGGATTGGATATATAAAAGAAAATGCAGGGAATTATATATATAATCATAGGCAGTTGATTAGGACATCTCTCTCTCTCTCTCTCTCTTTGTGCCCGTACGTCCTCCATATAGACCAATTAAACCCAGTTGCTCTCTCTTTCTCTTTCTCTCCCTCTACCTCTTTCAAGCACAATATCACATTTCTCCCTCTCTCTCTCTCTCTCCCCCTCACTGTGTCTGAGGAAGGAATTACGCAAACAAGCAAGAAACAAAGACACATTGCGAGAGGGAGGGTTGTGCTAGCTTGTCAACAACCAATAATTACAAATTAGGGAGGGCAATTAAGCAGAGAGAGAGAGAGAGAATTAAGTTTAACCAATAATTAGTTTAATGGGGCGGCACTCTTGCTGCTACAAGCAGAAGCTACGCAAGGGGCTGTGGTCACCGGAGGAAGACGAGAAGCTACTGCGCCACATCACCAAGTACGGCCACGGCTGCTGGAGCTCAGTCCCAAAGCTCGCCGGTACGTCACTTAATTCAATTCAATTCAATTAATGCTCTTAATTAATTTCTACTATATACTGCACCTCTTGCTTTGCTTTCTTTGTTGATATATGGATAGTAATTGTGCAGGGCTGCAACGGTGCGGCAAGAGCTGTCGACTACGGTGGATCAATTACCTGCGGCCCGACCTCAAGCGCGGCTCCTTCTCGCCCGACGAAGAAAACCTCATCATCGAACTCCATGCAGTACTCGGCAACAAGTAAGTAATTCATTTCATTCCATTCCATTCAGATTTTTAATTCACTCAATTAATGTCTCCCTCTCTCTCCCATGCAATTAACAACAACAACAACATTTGTTGTTAATTAAATAAGTAATTGTATTTGTATTTCAGATGGTCTCAGATTGCCGCCCAGCTGCCCGGCCGAACCGACAATGAGATAAAGAATCTCTGGAACTCATGCATTAAGAAGAAGCTTCGGCAGCGAGGCATTGACCCCAACACCCACAAACCCCTCTCCGAACCAGACGCATCTACCGCTACCGCTTCACATGACCTGGATAGTAAATTGGATCCCACCTCCAGTGACAATAATCCCCTCTCTGCTTCCGCTTCCGCCTCCGCCTCCGCCTCTGCTTCTCAATTGGACCTCCTCGAACCCACTCTGCCCAATTTGCATGCTGTCGTATCAGCATCAGTATCAGTCTCAGACATCCAACCCCTGCATTCAACTCTCTGGTTCAACCAAAACCCTGGCACTGAATTTAACATGAGCTCCAATCTATTCAAGTCCAACCTCCCCTTGGACTTCACCTATCCAGACAACAACAATTTGAGCACCAGCAACAGCAATAGAGATATCACCAACACCAACCCAATTGACTATGAAAATGAAACTCCCCTTGGATTATTTCCTTGGTCAGACGTTGTGCCCAATAAGGATGCTGCCCAAATTGGAGTAGGAATCGGAGTCGATGGGGTGCAGGAGGATTTGAAGTGGTCCGACTACCTTAACGGGTTGATGCCCGTTTCTTCCGTCTTGCAAACCCAAACCCAAAGTCACAATCAGAGCCAAGGCCCCTTGGGGTTGTGCAGTGGTGTCAAGGATGATACCCAATTCTCCATTACTGGACTGAATCCATGGTACCAGTACCAAAACCAGCAATTCCAACCCAATTCAGACATGTACAGCAAGGAATTTCAAAGACTTTCTTCCTCCTTCGGCCATCTATAGTTACATTTTCAAAAATTCCGGAATGATTGATGATGGTACATGAATAATTAATTACTTCCAGGAAATAGAACAAATACATATTTATATATAATAGTACTGTTACTATTGTTACAATATTTCTTTTTCTTTTTCTTCATAGAGACTCTTAATTATAACAGATTTTCTTTTCTTTTCTTTTCTTTTCTTTTAGTGTCCATTTGATGATTAATTCTCTTCTTCAAATAAGTTAGGATGCTTAATTATTACTTGTAATACCTTATTCCCATGTATTTTTGTTTCTTTTCATTTGTAATTTTAATTGTTCATATCATGTCTTCTGTTAATTGTACATATATATAATTATAAGTAAGCTTTGTAAATTAAGGAGGCCTTAATTGTTTTTCTCTTTTGAGTACATGCATGGAAATTGGAAAGACAAAGAGAGGGATAAAATAATAGTGGAGAGAATAAAGTTTGCATTGTTGGGTGCGGTGCTTTCCTCTTACTTTTGATATATGCATGGTTTGTTTGGACTTTAAACTATCTATTAATTGTTTGTTCTTTGATGTGTTGTTTCATGCCTCATGCAAACATGCAAATATCTCTGGCATGGAATCTGTCGGTCGCATTCAAAATTTCTTTTTTTAACCGTGGGGTTTCTGGAAATGGGGGCACATGGTTTTACGTAGAATATTGAGGTATCCAATTCCCTTTCTCACCTTCATACAAAACAAAACAAAACAAAACAACACCTTTCAATTAAAGTGGCAATTAATTAGTTCACCCAGCAGGGACTCTTTCGCAAATGTTTCTCTGAGTCTTGAGTCTTGAGTCTGAGTCACAGCTGTCCCGTTCTGATGGCTACTACTCCACATGTACACATGAACAATTTAAATTAATTTGTTAATTATTATCTCTACCTACATTTTTTCAAGCCCTTTTTGAGAAAAAGGAAAAGTGCTCAATTAAGCAGTCAAAATCTGTTGGTTGGTTGGTTGGATTCATTGCAATAATTTCAATGTCCAATTAGTCAATATTTCTTGAGTTTCTTGGAACATCTCCAAGAGATAAAATTCCAAAGTGTGAATATTTTATTATTGCTCTTAAGATGACAATTTTCAACATGTCCAGTGCATGCATGTAAGATGCTTGAATTAATTACTTGTAATAAAATTTCAATATCCAAGTCAATAAGTAGGAAAGATATGTTTGACTAATTAATTGAATACAAATTAAGGCCTGCGCGTGGTCTAAATACTAATTAAGAGGTTAATTTAGTGGGTTTTTAATTTTTTTTCAAATGGTAAATGTGAAATGTGTTGTGTAATGAGTATCTATCTCCACCTTTTACCTTTTAGCATGTCAAGGTGCATGTTGCTTTAATTTCAGGTGGGAAATTGTCAAATTTATACGTGTTGTTAAGAACAAAACACCTGTGGTTGTGGGAAAAGCACATGAACAAATGTATATATTTATTATAAGTTGAGAAAAGAAAAGTCATACATGGATGTGTTTGGGCAAACATATATCACCATCACTCCATGTTTTTTCAAGGAAAAGGATGCATTACTATATATTTTCTGAATTAGTGAAAAAGAATAGTTGGAGAAGCCGTCAATTCTGGCATGCATGCAATATTGTCTTCATGCCATCAAGATTTTTTCTTTTCCTTTTCTGATAGATGAAGCCTTCTTGACTTATTTCCACATCCATCAAGTTTGGGTGCAAATGCAAAATGCACTGCAGTAGTACAGTACAGTACAGTAACAGTAACAGTAACATATTAGTTTAATTGAGATATAGATATATATTCCTCAGAAACAACACAACTCAGACACAATTAAAGCACTAACCTATGATGAATTCAAGTAATACTATACTGTTGCTAGGATTAATTTAGGAGGAGAGAGCTAATTGCATATGCAGATTGAGGAGGATATTTCTTTTTTCTTTCTTTCTTTCTTTCTTGGTTGCATTAATTGCTGGGTCATAGAAGGTTAATGATTGATTGACAAATGTAAAGAGGAAGAAAGAGCGCTCCAAAAGGTTGCAAAAGAGGTGGGTCCTTTACTGTCTAGAAGAATCTTCTTTTCTTTTCTTTTCTTTTCTTTTTTATAGTTTATTTTTCTTCCAATTTCAAGCGGTGGCCCCCTACCTCTCCTTATAATTATTATAATTCATTAATTCTTATTCAAGTTGTATATATGTTATGTATCATACATTCATACAATTACTATCATGCATGCGCTTGCTCTTGTTCTTGCTAGCTAGGTAATAAAAACCTTATTCACATATATATATAACAGTGTGGAGTTGATTGGCATGTAGTGGCCCATAAGCTAGCCTCTTTACCAATTAAGATCAACCTTATCACATGACAAAACATTAATTTATTAATCAATCAATTGCTAATATTAATATATAATGCTCCAACGGTATTATATTAGGGACAGAATCATTGACTTTAGACATCAAGAGATAAGGGGACAATTATTAAGGAAAAAAAAATTACATGAAGATAACAAAGAAATATATATATGAGAGCTGGAAACAATCATGGGATGCATGTTACAGAGAACCAACGAAGCACATTTAATTAATTAAATGTTTCAAATTCATGCATGTAACCTCCTCCCTCCTATCATGCAGTCAAATTAATATATATAATAATATATATTTCTCAAATTGCAATGTTCATATGTATATGTATCAAACAGTAATGATAGTCTTTTGGATTTACAGAATGAGTACCCTTTATTCCACAAATCCCTCTGTACTACATGCACCAATTAAAAAAATGAAAAAAAAGAATTGTGATTTGTGAGAGACTAGAGAGTATCCATATCTTTTTTTTCTTGTGCGCTTTTATGATAGTGGATTTTTGCCTTTGTCCTTTGATGATGTGTCGTTGAAACATCCATCTTGTCGTTGGTAATTAATTCAATAATTAATATAAAAACCATTAGAAAAAATTGGAGTTTAGATTGTAGATGAAGAATTAATACGTTTAATTAATTAATTAAGGTCTATTTTAAGTTAGATAGTCTAAAATCAAGGATAGATAGTTCCATATAAATACATGCATACATACAAAACAGAAATGAAGACAATATATGAATGGGCATATAAATATATATAAAACGTTTGTTCTTAAGACTGTGGAACAAATACTTCGGTTTTTACATTTTCAAAGTTCAAGCAGTCGATCCAAACCGTTCAACATTCAATATATATTAAAATGTGCTTGGAGACCAAATTATATATTTTTTTGAAATTTTTTACTATATATTAAGCCAGTTTTAAAATCGTTGTTTTCAATAATCCAAAAAAATTTCACTGTTTATTAAAATCAACGATTTTAAAACTGATTTAATAGATAGTAAATTTTTTCCAAAAAAAAATGTAAAATTTGGTCTCCAAGCACATTTTAATATAGATGTCACATCTAACTGTTTGGATCGACTGTTTGAACTTTGAAAATCGGAAAACCAATTGGTTGCACCATGTACGGCTCCAGAACAAACGTTTTGATATATATGGAAGTGTGGGTACTGATTACGTACAGTGTGGTAAATGCGGCAATTATATATACAAGGGGTAAATTAAAAGGAGGAAAAATGAAAAGAGAGAAAAATAATGATACAATAATGATAAAGGGGGGAGGGGAATCTAATATAATGTAGGGGGGGGCTAAAAATAAAGGACCATCTAAAATTGGGAGTGAGCTTGACAGTCCAACAGAAATCAATATATATAATTGAATTGAATTGATATTTGATGGTTAGTGCGTGTCGATTTCATTGAGCCCCAGCCTCCTCTCCTCTCTACCCCTTATTGGATCAATCGATACTGCCTGCTGCTTTTCTTTTTTCTTCTCTTTTCCTTTACAAAATTCAAATTTATTAGAATTATATATTAATTCAAGTCGGTATATATGTGAATGTGAATGAACCACACACTACGTCAATGCCATCGCTTGTGTGAGGTCACCGTTACCAGTACGCCAGTACTACGTACGTACCTAGCTAATTAATTAATTAATTAATTAAATCCTTTTGTCTTACTTACTGGCTGAATTCAAATATTTACTATATATTATGTTGACAATGTGTAATTTAGATTTAGATGATGTTGAGGCTACAACCAAATTAATTAGTATTTTCTGCATCATGTCTGCATCACGGTTTGAAATCACGAAACAGGAGGCCCTTTCCAACAAAATATATATAGATATGTCGCCGTTGATGATACCGAGTGTTTTGGTGGATCTCAATTTCATATTTGTTTAATAGTGTCTAGTTAATAGTGTAATTGAGGAAACTTCTCAATATGTAGTTTTGGAACAATAGTAACTAACAATACCATATATAGTTGATGTTGATACTCCCTCTCTCTCTTAATTATATTTGAGGAAATTAACTGATCAATATCTTGCTTTTCTCCTTTTCACACTCTTGCAATTCAGGTTACATGTATTTCCCAATGCAATAAAATAATTGCCACCTGTTAAATGCTTTTGGGGAACTAACAGTTAAGCACCTGTTAAATGATAAAGTAAATGCGATAAAAAGGGTTCTTTTCTGTGTGGCTGCTGGGATTCGAGCCCAGGTCTCTACGGCCACAACGTAGAATTCTAACCACTAAACTACAGCCACTTTGTTGTCATTCCTCTTATATTTTTTTTTTTGTACCCTTTCCTCCGCTAAAATCACTCAACCAATCTTTGTTCTCTTCTAACCCATGCCAATATGCCATGCGTCTCTCCCTTTCTTCTCTTCGCCCTAATTAACTTCCTCCATCCTTTTTTTTGAGTAAAAATAAGGATCGGGTCTTTATTTGCTTTATTGATATTCAAACCAGTTACAGGTTTAATCAGGTAATTGTTTGCCTCCTCTATCCTTTTACTTTCATCCTTCTTTATTTTCTTTAATTTAATTAGGTAATTGTTTCTCCTGACGATTGATTCCATAATTTCAACACGATATAAACAACTTAATTACTTCGAACCTGGTTTTATATTATGATAATAAACTCTGATTATGATCAATTTGTTCAAAGAGGTCCTTCTTAATTTGATTTATGTAGTTATTTATATATGTCATGTACGAATTAAATAACAGATACCAGGAATTTAGTATGATACATGTCTAGTGGAGTGATACCATGTCTGGCTCTTCTCATACTAGTTGGTGTGTTGCTTGCGTGATACAATGTCGATATACATTTGAAAATTTAAACTTAATGGAGGATTGTTAGGAAATGGTACCAGCTCTGGAATCTTGATGAGGTACTAGTTATCAACTAAGTTATTATTTGCAATAACTGTTTCTCCTTTTACCATATCTAAATCACGAACGTAAAAGATAAAAGAAAAACCGGTACCAAGCACACCCAAAAAAAAAAATTTATATATTTCTTTCTCTCCACGCAAGAACAAACAAACATTAAGTACATTTATTTTTTACAAGGTGAAAGTAATGATAGCTCCGTAGTCCGCCCCAAAGAAAAGAATAATATTTAGCTTTGAACAGAAAAATACACAAGTACAATAAACAGTAACCACCACATTTTTCCCTCGCTCTCTCTCTCTCACTCGCTACACTATTTATGTATATATCGCCCCGTAAATTAAGTACATCCAAAAACCAAGTTCGTTCCATAGAGTTGCTCTATTTTGTTTGGAAGATGAAAAAAGAGAAAGGAAAAAGCTGATGATGATGAATAGAGTGAGTGATGCAACTAAGAAGAGAAAAGAAAGAAAAGGAAATAAAGATGGTGCATCATTCATCTTGCAAAACACCAAGTCACTCTCTCACTTCACCTGAAACCGCCATATGGTTGTTGTTGTTGTTGTGAGACAAAACCAGCCCCTGAACCCATCATGGGGTTGTACCCCACACCGGGTGCGCCAGGCTGCATGCCTCCCATTGGTCGCATAGGCATTCCCTGGACCCCGCCTCCCATGCCCATGCCCATGCCTCCTCCCATGCCACCGCCCATGCCCATGCCTCCCATGCCGCCCATCGGATGGTTCATGCCACCATAACCGCCACCATTGCTGGCACCCCCCATTCCCATCCCCATGCCCATGCCCATACCGCCCATTCCCATACTCATACCGCCCATGCCAGAAGCGGCCATGGGATTGCGAGGAGGTGCCATGCCTCCTACACCGGCACGACCAATGCCTGAGCCACCACCCATTGCCTTCCCCATTGTCACAGTAGACACAACTGCAGGAGCAGCAGCACTTCTCTTATCCTCCCTCTTCTCCTTGCGGTTCATTGTATCAAAGTCCACTCCGATATCAGCATGTGGGTTTATTTTAGCTGCATTTTTTTTATGAAAAAAATCCATGTCACGATACAATTAACTTCTGATGCTCAATAGATGGTGTATACTAAAAAAAAAAAATCAAATTATGAGCAGAGCAGATAGTGTATACTAGATTGAAAAGCCAAAAAAGAGCACTTACAACCAGATATGTTGAGATTGACAAGCCCTCGGTTCAAAGTGTCAGTCCATACACTTGATTTTGTCTCGAACTTTGCTGAGGACTGGGGTACAGACTGGGATTGCGGTCTAACACCAGCTTGCGGAGCAGGACTTTCAAAAGAAATGAGGGCTGATTGGTTAGCAGGCTGGGAGGGCATACCAAAATTAGTGCCTGCATTTGGTCCTGGAATTTGGTTCATGAATGCAGTTCCTGGCTGAGGCTGAGGCTGAGGCTGAGCTGCTTGGAAGGAAACAGAGGGGTTGTTAACAAAGGCTGGTGTAGTGGTTGATGTCTGAGGCTGAGGTGCCAGAAATCCTTGTTGAGGTGGGACAGAAAACTGGTTTTGGGCTGTGAACTGGTTTGTTGTCTGCATGAAATGGTTTTGTTGCCCAGGTGTAAACTGGTTTTGTTGTGTAAACTGGTTTTGTTGCCCAGGTGTAAACTGGTTTTGTTGTGTAAACTGGTTTTGTTGCCCAGGTGTAAACTGGTTTTGTTGCAACGAACCAAAGGGTGCGGATGTCAGTGCCAACTGAGGCTGAGAGATCGCTGGAGCCGGAGCAGGAACACCAGCTGCTGCTGTTGTGGTTGTGGTACCCAAAAATGGAGTGTTACCAAGCACATCTCCAGTTCCGCTTGGAGTTGGGTTGAAATTCACGTCCCCAAATGCATCTCCAAAATCGAAACTGGGAGCAGGAGCAGGTGCAGGTGGAGCAGGAGCCTGGAAGGAGCTGGCACCACTGCTGAAGTTATCATCCTGAGGAATAGCCTTGAAAGGGGCGTCTCCAAATGGATTGCTGCCAACCTGTTAACAGCATTTTAATGGAAACAAATTGCATAAACATTCAAGTTGAAAAAACCAAACTCGCCAAATGGATTGCTGATGAATGTAACCTTACCTGGTCAAATGGTGAGGATGCTGCAGCTTGCGTGGGCATGGATGCAAAGCTGTTCGCCTCAAAACCTGAATTGATAGAGGCAGCATGGTCATCTGTGGTAGCGGTGGTAGTTATGGGAACCAAAGCCAGGGAACCAATCGGATCAGATCCAAACAAGTCCATCTCCAGGCTGCTTACTGCCGAGGCAGCTGGTGTTGGAACTGATGCTGACGGGCCACCAACAGGGGCAGCTGACAAAAAAAATACACATGCAATGTCAATCATCATGAGATGTCTCAACAAGATAATAAATTTTCCCACAAAGCTTTTAGTTCTGGCCTCCAAAATTTTCACTAAAACAATTTGGTATGAAAATGAGGTTTTGTTTAATGTACAATATTTGCAGGCCGGCTTAGGTGCTGAAAATATACTATGTAATAAGGGTACAAGTGTAATATACACAAAATGGTTCAGGACCAATGGGATGTTCTTTAAAAGTAATAGACAGACTAGAAACAAAATTTTCTTGATTAAATATCAATTGACTTGACAAAATGCATTGATTCCTATACCAAATTTAGATATTTGATTGGTGGATGCTAACCAAATTTAATTAAGTGAGAAATTAGCCTAGATCGAGGCTTTAAATATTAAGTACAAACCAAATTAACTAAATAGACTTCCCCCAAACCAGTACAAATAGTGACTTGTACTTGCATATCAGGTTGTGGTGAGTACAGGTTGAGAAGTATTACCTGAGAAGGAACCACGTGGATCAAATTCATCAAAACCGTCCACAGGGATACTTGTTTGCGTGGGAAGAGGCTCCGAGACAGTAGATTGTGCAGGGGCAGCAGCAGAGGCAGGGATGGAAACCGACACAGGCACAGGTGCAGGTGCAGGCACTGCTGCAGGTGCAGGGATTGCTCCGGCTCTTGGTGCAACTGCTGCTGTTCCATTCTCTCCATCCCTTTCATTTGAGAAATGAAACATTTGTTAGCAAGTTTTGTTCATTCTTTAAATCATGATTCCAGAAAGAGAGGAAGTATGTGAGAGTAACGAAAGTACCTCTCCTCGTGTGAAGGCACTGGAGAATCTCTGACGGCATCTTCATAGCTAGGAGGTGCAGGTGGAGAAACTGCAGATGCAATGTTCGGCTCAGATAGCTTGCGCTCAATTCTTCTGTTTTATGTACAGAACAAAACTAGTTAAATAATAAAGTTTTCTTATCTTTGTTTTTCTTTTTCTTTGCTGGCTGTTAAGGTAAGGGGACCAAAACTAAACAACAACAACAACCAAGCCTTTAGTCCAAAACTAAACAAGTTGATCTAATTTTGCTTCAAAAGAAACAAAAGAACAGTACTAAGTGACAAAGAAATGTCACCTATCATCATTAGAGTCATCAGCTCTACCACCTCCAGCGCTCCTACAGCATATGAAAATGAAGTATTTCTTTAGAGAAAAGTGGCTAATATCAACAAATTACAATCCACAGGAACATTTATTTAGCAGTTGTTAAGTTGGGAAAGGATAAGAAAGGAGGGAGAAAATAAAATACCGGGAGGAGTAGCGGTCATCATCATCATAGGGACGATCTCTGTCACGGTCAAAGCTGTTCCTGCTGCGGGAGGGGTACCCGTCACTGTAGTTGCTGTTGCTGTTTCGGGCGCCGCGGTAGTCGTCATCCCTGTCCCTGTCTCTCCCATTGTAGCTGCTCTCCCTCTCGTCGTACTCCCTGTCCCTGCCATCACGGCTGTACGGGTCTGACCCCCCTCTACCGTACCTCTCCTCGTCCCTCCCATTATACCCGTTGTTCTGATCCCCGTACCGATCATCATCATATCGATCTCCATACCCTCCTGGTCCTGGGTATGAACCACCACGGTTTCCCCCTCCTGTTGAAAAGCTGCTGCGATACCTATTAGGTAACAACACAAATCAATATCTTGAAAGGAACAGGAAACTACTTTTCTTTGCACTTAGGGAAGAGAAAGAGGGACAGGAAAAGGAAACTACTTTTCTCTATTGGCAGCAGCTTTCTGACGGACCTCCTGAATCCTTTCCTTATTATTCACGAGAGAAACAAGGCTCTGTGATTTCCTGCGCACATTTTGCCCTTGGTCCCTCCCACTTGAGTCTATGTACTGGAAGTCTGCTAATGTCTGCCAAATGAATCAGTGTTATCATCATCATCATCATCATCATATAATGTGTTTGTTAAATAAATTCATTAAGAGTAAATGAGCAGTAGAAGTGGTACCCCGATCTGGTAAGAGTGCTCCTTGATGTCATCAATGACACGCTCAGATCCATGCGCCACCAAGTAGTCCAGAACAGTCAAGGCCTATCATTTGTACATCAATAAACATTAAACTGCCTCTTAATTTCATTTCATCTTTTAAAAGTTGAAGCAATAGAAGAGGATGAGAAGCTGAGACACCCACCTTGTAAACGTGGCGCCAATTTTTACCGGTATCATTGATCCTCTTCCAGATAACATTCATTATCATTTGATACTCGTGACTGCATTACATGTTACAATCAATCACCAATTGTCATCTTACATGGAATAAAAATTGGTGTGCATGTAAATCATAGGTCTAATTGAAACCTTGTGATGCATGGATATAGTTAATGTTCTTTTACAAGCATGACCTTGATGCAGCACTATTGAATTGAAAGGTGATCATAAATATTTTTGGGGGTGGAAAGAAGACTTACTAGTTGCGAGTTGCTTGTGCAATATCCGCCAAAAGTGTACCATGTGGGCCCCAGGGCTCATTGCTTGTAGCATCTAGAATCTGAAAATGACAAATTTAAACCATTGGATAAATCAAGAACCTTATTGTGAAACAGCAAAGGATGAAGAACAAAGAGCAAAGTACAAAAAATAACTGGAATAATAAAAGAAGTACCTTCTGTTCAGCGTGTGGTACTTTAAGAACGTTCTTGTTGACCCCTCTTTTTCTGAAAAGTTACCAGATACCAGCATCATAATTAGTCCAAATGCTAGAGATGCAAGTAAAATATAGATACGTATGATGTACATATATAGTTTGAAATGTGACAAAAAAAAAGAGGCACATACAGATCACGAACAGTCTGATCAAATGCTTTCTTCATGGTTCCTGTCGCCTACCTGGGGAGAGAGCACAATAAAATTCAAAACAAAAGACCTGCCAGAGAAAAAAATGTGCCTAAAATGAACAATGGATGTGGTAACTTTTGCAAGAATTTCCCTGAATCAATTCAGACAGCTAAATTTGGTAATAATCCATAGAACACTACAATTGAGATGACCATAAGAAAACACCCTATATCCTTATCCAGAAATCGAGGACAACCAACTAGGTTTGTAACAATGATAGGAAAGTATGGATGACTACCAAATAGCAATCAGTCAAGTAGGTCAGATTAATTACATTTGAAGAGTTAGAAAGAAAGGAAATTATGGAAGGGAGGGAAGACATTAAAATGTAATTAACCTTAAAAGAGGGAAACCTTGAGATGGAGATCTAGCTAGATAGAGATAGAGATAAACAGATCTAACATACAGCATAATATATAATAATAAAATAAATAAATGAATGAATGAGGGGAAGGAACCTGGCAAAGGTGGAGGGAGATGAGATGAGAAGATGTAGATCTGATGAGGGCCGCAGAATCGGATCTGATCGAATGGGATCAGATCGGATATGCTGCTTTGGCCGATGCAGAATGGAATGGAGACTCAGTCAGTGAGTCGGTGGCAATCAATCAGATCTGTCAGTCTTTTTTTGTTTTGGTTGCACCGCCGGAGTTGCGTTCCGGAGGTCCCCGACGTATCCCGTATCCTGTATGCCGTATCCAACTGGAATTCAAAATCCTGATGCACTCGCAATTAGAGAGAGAGAGAGAGAAATGGAAATGAGTTTGTGATTTTGTAGATCTGAATCTGAGCTTCTGAGGCGACGGAGAGGAGAGGAGAGGAGAGGAGAGGAGAGGAAGACGAACAAAGAGGTTGGCTGGCTGGCTGGCTGGTACAGATAGAGAGAGAAAGAGAAGATGCGAAATGGGAAATGGGAAATGGCAGAAATAAATCAAAGTAATGAGAAATGAGAAAGAAAGAGGAAAAGAGGCAAATAAAGTCAAGGCTGACACCACATCACATCTCAATTCTCAATAGACATTGGACGCATACAAAAGTATACTATTATATTTTTTTATTAGGGGAGTCACTAACCAATAAACCATTACATTATATATATAATTATATTGCTGATTAAATTAAATTTACAAATAACAAATAAAGTGATGTTACAATTCATTCATTAAAATAAAGAAATAAAGAAAGTATATATTTTATTTTTGAAGTTAGTAACCAATATTCATTATAAAATTTTATTATTATTGAGATGATATGTTGATTGATAGTTTCATTGAAATAAACAGCAATTGGTTATTTGGTATTACGTCCAGGTCCAAGGCAGAGGGACGTGCAAGCGACCCAACAGCTAGCATAGCAGTTACAACTTACAATGCTGCTTTCTTCTACTCATTGTTCTTGTTACTTGTTATTACTTTACTATTAATTCTTCTTCTTCTTATAAGCTTAGTTTCAAATTTCAATGAATCAAAGATCAAAACCTCTTAATTAATTACTTTTTTTTTTGCTAATAATCCGTCCGCGGTGTCCTCCGCTTCTCGATCCTCAGAGTGGAGACCCAACGCTAGCTGTCGTCGTCATATAAACACACATATTATAGTTGTGTTATGGTTTAGTTACATGTCTTAAAAAATTAAAAATAAATCTTCATGTGACTAACCTTTCTAGAATATCATTTGCTTATGGGCATGAATTATTGGCAAAAAAATAATAAGAAGAAGAAGACCAAAATTAAACAAAAGAAATATAATAAATAGAATGGTAAATGGATATTAAAGTTCTTTAACATGATAATTTAAAATTTTATTACCAATTAAATGACTTAAAATTGAATAATCTATATTAAAGGTCTTTAATTGGATGGTTGTTTTTGTTGCGAGAAGATGTATGGTATGGGGCCGAAGCCCGAAGGTGATGTTTTTTCATACAATTCTAAATGGGCCTACTTTTCAGAAAAACATTAGTTTGTTTTTCAAAACCCAAGATGTAAGCATTTAAAAACCTAAATTATTAGTAATTTGATTTGTGTTTGTCTATTAATTTCCACATATTTTTATAGCTAATTTGTTTTCTCATTATTTTATTTTATTTTAAATCGTGAGTGATTTGAGGTTAAGCCACCCAACACACTTTGAAACCTCATTATTTGCTGTTAAATTTAACAGACTTTGTAATCAACACATTTGTTGATTTATTATATCATACTAGTCAAGTGTCCGTGCGTTGCAACGGAATTGACATATTGTTTTGATCACTTTCTTTAGAAGTAATTATCATACTAGTCAAGTGTCCGTGCGTTGCAACGGAATTGACATATTGTTTTGATCACTTTCTTTAGAAGTAATTAATATTTATTTGATTTCTTCAAAAAGATCAAACAATAACCTTAGATAATCTTAGAGTTTGATAATATATTATTTGTCTATATAATTTTAGTGAAGATAATTAATGTAAATAACTCTGAAATAAAATATCAAATCTTTCCTACTATGACATTGATCAAGTATATACAATTACTTGAATTTCTTAGTTCATTGTATCATTTATTATACTTTGATGAAATGAATGTATATGCAATTACTTGAAGTTTTTCTAGATATTAACTAAAAAATATTACAGTATGATATTAAATAAAAAATATTACACATGATGGTCATAATTCTCACTCAGCTGTTTTTTCTTTTCTATTCTGATAAGCATAGCAAAAAAGTTCATTTGCACTAAGACAAGAAGGTCATAATTAGAATCCAAAAAACAATATCAGCAAAAGCAAATTAAACTGCACATATCCCCCTATTTACCGAACAATGGACACATGGGTATGAGATCTCAGCCTAGGCCCCTTGATAAACTTTTAGCCCCATATTACCATTCAGATGTTGACCAAATCGCCTGGATACCTATTTATCCCCAAAACATTGGTATACATACCAGTAGCAACAAATACCCCATAATAAAATCTAACAACTTATTACAAAACTTCATCAGTACTAAGTAAGAGTCTTACATCACAAATGGGCTTACATTAAAGCCATATCATCATTAAGGCTTCTCACTTGGGTGTTGCATAGCGCAGATTAGTCTGTACTACAAATCAATCTGCGCTAGTCAAGTATTATGTTTTTTCCCAAGATGATGATGATGATATGTTTAATGATAGTTTGAAGGTGTTGCATTAATTTTGTTTTCAATGTATAGCGCCGATTGGTCTGTACTACAGATCAATTTTGTTTTCAATGTCCAAATAGTCGATCTGAACTGTTCAAAGTGATTTCCATTGGAAAATGTACATGCAGTCTAAATTTTACATTTTTTACTATTTTCTGGATAGGTAGAAAATCACTATTTTTGAATGGTCTAAGAATCTTTAGATCAAATAATTTCCTACCTATCTAAAAAAATAGTAAAAAATTCTAAAAAATGTAAAATTTGATCTACAAGTAAATTTTAATATGGAGATCATGTTGAATTGTCCAGATCGATTGTTTGGACTTTTAAATGAAGATATTGATCCATAGTATGGACCAATATGCGCTATGCATAGTACTGCAGCCTCACTCATTTGCCATTTAAGTTGATCTTGAGCACCAGAACTCTCATGCACCAACAAAGATTCTAAGAATAGAGGATACCTGCTGGCAGCTGCTTGTTCGGTACCAACAACAAGAGAAATAATTGGACTTGAAATAGGAAGACCCGACAAGGAATAAAAGTCTTGGACTCTTCTCCAAATTGCTCTTCTCCTCCATTTCTCTCGCCTTCCAACACTTACTGCAGCTGCTTATAAACAAACATTCTATCAGTATTTTTTTGTTTTCGACCTTTATTTGATAAATTTGATTGCTGCGAAAGTGCGAATACATTACCAAGTGAAGCGGCAATAACAGGTACATGAAAAAAAATCTGAAATGAAAAGTACTATCCAGACTTCCAAATATTGCAAAATAAAAATTATTAATATAATAAAAAAGGGAAAATTTCCAGTATACCCATACAAACTTTTAAAATAGCCAATTTACCCATAGAAACCACATAATATCTAATATCCCCATTAAAATTTGACATTATTTCCTCTATCCCCATTTATTTATTTAACCATTTATTTAATTATTTTAAAAATTAAATTGACAAATCTGCCCTTACTTCTAATCTCCTTCCTTTCCCTTGAAACTTATCTATACATGCTTTGACTTTATTCATGCTTCCATTGGCACGTGGGAACCACACAGGGAACGCAAGCGGACCAGAGAAGAAAATGATTTCTTCAAGTCGTGAAGGGGACTCCCAAGTTCCTTCTCTAGATGAAATGACAAGATCGGCAGGATAATTTCTAAGAGACATAACTACATCGCTGCCATGCTATATGTAGAATGTTGAATAAATTTGAGTGAAGAGAAGGAAAGGTGGATGTGAAATCATGAGGCAGACCTAAGTCGAAACAGAGTGTGGACAGGGGGAGGGAGCGCAATTCAGAGAGCATCAATAGACGTGCCACACGAAGGCATGAATATCCCTTCTTTTTTAAATTCTGGATTGATGATTTTGGGTCGATGGAGTCATTACAATTAGTCGATACTGAAACAAGCAATGGTTAATGTTCTCTTAAAATGATTTTCTGATTTATTTTATAATTTCAATATGAATTTTCAATGCTCTGAATATTTTTGCAAATATATTAATCTTGGGTAATGGAAACAGAGATAAAAATTGATCAAATATAGAATTCGTGTAGTAAAAAAATGCATAAGGCGCCAAAAGATAAATTTTCAAGCTAAGCCTATCGGCTTATTTCGTGTGTAGTGGTGAAGAAAGCAACATAGAACTGGAATGCTAACACCGAGGTTTTTTTTTTTAAATCGAAGAGGAAGATTGCAGAAGCCAGGAGGAAATATTAGACAGAGAGTAATGAGCAAGGAAGAAACAAATTAGAAGTATCTGTTATCTCTTTTTAAAATGTGATTTCTATTTAACATAAAATGGTATATTTGTCAATTCAATTTTTTAATCAATCAAAATAAAAGGTAAAATAAATAAAGGGGATAAAAGAAAGAATGTTAAGTTTTTATGGGTATATTGGATATTAAGATGTTTTGATGGGGAGATTAGCTATTTTGAAAGTTTTGATGGGTACACTGTAAATTTTTCCAATAAAAAAAATCTACAAGAGAGAATCAAGGAGAAGTATATCACAATGCCAATAGACAAAGACTTTGACCTCACTTTGTCTCTCAGCTTAGCGGATGTTATCTATGATAGATGCATGATTCAGCTCGTTAGAAAATATAGCTATCTTGTCACCTCCTAGAAACAACAGTGAGACAATGCTTCCCAAGGCTGTCATGAATGCCATGTTTGCCACAAATCCAGTTGAGCACAGAATGCAATCCTTAAAGCAAGTATCAACTATCACAAAATAAGAAACAACGAGATAAAGTAATCCTTGGTATACCGTACATTATACCATGCTAATATATTACAACTAGTGGGTACCATAGGATACTGCTTACCTGAAATGACACCCAATAGAGCTCCGATCTTTCTAACATAGTTACTCATTGTAAATGAAAATGAGAGCAAGTGTTGTGTATTTTAGGTATTGAATATAGGACAATTTTAATACACTTTTAACTTTTAAAATTTATAAACCTTCGTACACAATAAATATGTTAGTTGCAAGCGCACAATCTATCGATTGTAGTATGTAGGTGTCGATCCAAAGGGAAGTTGGGAAACACTAATTTTTATTAAAGTAAACTACTTTTAAAACTAAATAATAAAAGTAAAAAAAGGGGGTTTTGTGCAATTTCGTTTTTAATGAAAATTAAAAGTTCGTAGCAAAGCAAATTGAAATTCGGATGTGATTCAAATTGGAGAAGTCTAGGGGCTTTTGGCTTACAATTCCTTGGTTAATTTCTATTTTATTTGGTCTCTAAATTCATGTTTGCTTTGATGGGGTTTCTAACCTTATGATATGCCTAGATAATTCGAATTTCACGATTAAGTACTTCACCCTAACTACCTAGATTTAAGCGCATGTTAGCCTATTTCAATTAAGTATTGATACAAATATTTTGGTGCGATGAGTTAACGTTCCTCTAGTTTTAGGGCTATCATGATTCTAATAGGGATATTTAACATTACATGCACACAAAATGATATATCAATGTCTAATCTAATCTAGGGTTCCCAATTAGGTTTTAGGCTTCACAATTAAGTCCTTCACCCTAACCTAACCATTAATTCTTGTGGTTCCGGATAAAGATTAGAATGGTGTGTTGCAAATCTAAAACCCTAAAATAATTCAAGCACATAGTAAGGTACCGTCAAGTAATTGATCCTTAGCAATTCAAGTTGTAAAATCTAAACGGGATACTGTCAATCAAGTACACAGATTATGCAATAGCGAGAACTTATTAATCAACGAGAATAAATCATGCAAGCAAACAATCATCATAAAGAGAGAATCAAACAAACTATAAATTAACGCAAGTTCATGTTTAACGCCTAAGCCCCTAGAGAGGAAATCTAGCCTCTCATGGGTGCTTTAGCATCCACAAGAAAATACAAAATAAACATGGTAAAAACTGAGAAAATACGTAAGAGAAAAGAATATAACCAATCTCCAAGTTTCTGCCCAATTTCTTCCCTTGTCGCTCAAGCAAAACCTCGATTTCTTCCTTCTCTTCCTTCGAAATTCGCAACTTTGATCACCGCAGGAAAGTAGAGTAGAATGACTTCAATTGAGCAATGATGAGCAGTGATGAGCAGTGATGATTTCTCCTATGGTCTCCTTAACCTTATATAGCTTTTTCTAAACTTGGAGATCAAGTCGTTTTATTTTCGGCGCCCACTAAGCCCACTAACTTAGTCATTTTCTGAACTTGGGGATCAAGTTGTTATATTTTCAGCACCCACTAAGCCTACTAACTTCTATATTTCTAATTCTGTGATTCTGAACTTGGAGACCAAGTTATTCTAATTTTGGCGCCCAATCAGCCCACTAACTTTCCATATTTAGCAGTTTTTCAGGCTGGTGCGGCCATTGGTGTGGCTGCACAAAATTCTACATTCCGAATTTGGATTTGTTTCCTTCATGAAAGTTGTAGATATTTTTGTCCTGGTTCTGTCAAGCTTTGATTCACTCAAATCGGAGTTCGTATGACCAAGATATGGCCAAAATACGAATTGTGTCGCAGCTGTGATTCTGTGCGGCTAGTTGTGCGGCCGCAGGAGGCTCTGGAAATTTTTAGTGAACCAAACTTCAAACGGGCATAAATCATGATCCATAACTCCGTTTTTAGTGTTCTACCACTTTTCGGAAAGCTTGCGAGAAGATCTACAATTTGCTCCATTTCCTGTAATTTAAATAGACTTTGGCAGTAACTTGATTCTTGGATATATTTGACACAAAATTATACTAAAATACAAGAAAATTGGTTAAGTTTTTTAGGTTAAACCTTAATCAAAAGTATATATAATTTAGGCTTATCAGCAAGACAAACCTGCACCTCATAATCTCAGTCCTTGTGACTCACAATCCACTAACCTTTACCCAAATAAAACCAAAAAAATACAAAATCTTGCTGTTATAAATTGAACCCTAAAACGAAAAAATACAAAACTTTGCTTTTCTTGAGAATTGAGAGAGTGTTGTCATTAAAAAACTGCTTTAGAAAAGAAAACTAAATAGAAGTACAATAATAGAAAGCGGTATCTTGGACCTGACTGCAATGTGTCTTTCATTTTTATTTTCAAATAATGGTGGAATTTAGGTTTCTAATATTCATTTATGCCTCAGCTAAAAGGATATTAAACAACAATATTTAGGTTTCTTATTATTTTTTTTGCTAATAATCCGTCCGCGGTGTCCGCTTCTCGATCCTCAGAGTGGAGACCCAAATTATAGTTGTGTTATGGTTTAGTTACATGTCTTAAAAAATTAAAAATAAATCTTCATGTCACTAACCTTTCTAGAATATCATTTGCTTGTGGGCATGAATTATTGGCAAAAAAAATAATAAGAAGAAGAAGACCAAAATTAAACAAAAGAAATATAAAAAATAGAATGGTACATGGATATTAAAGGTCTTTAACATGATAATTTAAAATTTTATTACCAATTAAGTGACTTAAAATTGAATAATCTATATTAAAGGTCTTTAATTGGATGGTTGTTTTTGTTGCGAGAAGATGTATGGTATGGGGCCGAAGCCCAAAGGTGATGTTTTTTCATACAATTCTAATGGGCCTACTTTTCAGAACACATATATATATAGTTTGTTTTTCAAAACCCAAGATGTAAGCATTGAAAAACCTAAATTATTAGTACTTTCATTTGTGTCTGTCTATTAATTTCCACATATTTTTATAGCTAATTTGTGCTCTCATTATTTATTATTTTATTTTCTTTAAATTGTGAGTTGAGATCAAGCCACCCAACACACTTTGAAACCTCATTATTTGCTGTTAAATTTAACAGACTTTGTAATCAACACATATGTTGATTTATTATATCATATGTGTTTTACTAGAAATGATAAGATCTATGAACTATTATCACGTCAGATGTTTTTTCTAACACTTTCAAACTCTTTTTTTACACTTCATTGTCAGATGAATTTTAATGAGCCGATCATTTCCTATGAAACTTAAGAATGAAAAACTTGATAAATTAGTGAAATTGCCGTGATTTTTATTTATCCAAAGTTAATTAGAAATTAATAAAAATGTCCAGATTCGCTGAGAATTAATAAAAATGTCCATACCGGCCAGAAAATGGCCGGTACCCTATTTTTTTTCTTCTGTTTTGGACTCTATTTTTTTGTTTTCATCCAACTACAATTATACTACTTCATAGAAAAAACTATAATGCATTGGAATTTTAAACCATAACAATACTACTTCTTAGAATGCGACGATTTGGCTAGATCTGGACCAGTCACAGCACCCGATGAGCAGCCAGAGTGGGGCTACCATTGTTGGGTATTGTCCATGGCTGGCTGGCACGCATTCTACGACGCGCAGGGACGTTCGGTTCAGCCCCTGGTATGTTGTATTTCATTAGCTGTCTGGGTTAGTACAAATTTCTTCGTTCAGTTCAAATTCAATAAATTGTGTGTGTGATTGCAGGGTCCAGCCGAGATGCCGGCATCGCCTCCGGAGTCTTTTCCTATGGATACGCAGGAGACAGATTTCAGTGTGAGTTTGGACGAGCTCGGGGTATTTGAGTATCCGACAATACCGCCATATGAGATAGAGATGACCCATAATAGGGAGGCCAGTGGTAGCGGTGATCAGCATCAGCCTGACTTTGGGACTGAGTTCGCTGCATCTATCTTCTGTACACCCCCGCCAGTCTCTAGGGGTGAGTCTGTCTGGGATACCGCCGAGCGGATACGTAAAGAGGCCGAGGCTGGTGTCGTTACACCGAGAGATAGAGTCTGGCCGCAACGAGCGAACGCCGGAGTACCAGCTGAGCGATGGTCCCCTTCTTCGTTCTAGCACTGATTGTTTTGTACTATTTATGCTATGTTTTATTGTTTTATGTTTGGATTATCGTATATTTATGCTATGTTTGGATTATCGTGTATTTGGTTGTTCTATGTCGCGTTTTATGTTTGGTGTTTTATGTTTCGTTGTTCTAACTTACGCAAAATACTAAGTGCACTAAATGAAAGTTATGATGCTTAGATAGCAAGGAATAAAACAAAAAATTTATTCGACTCAAAACAAACAATCTAGTTATTGTAAGTGCAAGAAACAATCTTAATTAGCCTAATCAAGAAGAGAATAACATAATACCTTGAATTTGATCTCCAAATCAAATCAAGAAGGGTTGTCTTGCTTAGCAACTTCTTATTCCCTTTCTCTTTCAGTGGTGGTTGTGCTTAACCCTTCAAATGACAAGCCTCCTTAGGTATCCACCGAAAGATTAAAGAAATATTTGTATCTCTAAGGCTTGTAAGAGATTAACAAGTAGAACCTTAATCCTAGTTTAACCCTCTTGTTAATTTCTGAAAACTTCTTAGAGGATTTCTAGATCTCAACTCATGAGAGAAAAATGGGAGAGAGAAGAAAAGAGTAAATTTCGGCCAAGATATAATTCACTGAATGTTTTTTGACCTTTCGGTACTAAAATCCTTATATCTATTTCTAGGTAACTCCAAATGACTTGAAATCTTCACCGTTGGATTCTAGACTCCAAGGGCTACAGATTACATAGGTCATACGTCCAGAATGGTTAATATTTGCCCTTTCAAATTTCAGTTCAAATTTACCTAAAAAATCTGTCCAGAAATTTCTTTCCTCTTTAATGAGATTGATTAGATTTAATGACATATTTAAATATTCCTTAAATCATGCCATCACTAATCAATTCTCCCCAGCATATATTTGGGCTTTGGGCTTAAACATACTAATCATATTAATATTTAATTAAGTCCACAATCCCATACATTAAAATGCCAACATATAAATTAATATTCTATGTTAATTTATATGCATCTCTCATGTGTCAAAAGTCATTTAAAATATGTCACATATACTTTAAATATTACTAGGATTATTTTACAACATCTCCATGTCATAAAACTGTTCATATATTAATAACATATAATTTGTACAAATTAATTATAACTCCTTATAATTAACATATCACATATTATATACATATCACATATGCTTTATTAATATATTTTCTTTTAATCTTTCATATGGTGTGACTCTATGGGATCCCATCATTATGGCAATGAAATTAAACATTTTAATTCCATAAATCAATGATACAACTAGCCATGGTATATTGATTACCCAAATGATGTGGATGAAAAAGCACAATGCAAAATCACGATCCCTGTAACATTAAAAATGTTGTTGTGTCAATTCATTGCCACATGATATCCAAATAATCGTAAGGTAGGAATGTGTCATCCTTACCAATTATTCTTTCTTGATTTCCTGAAGTTTAATTATGATATGATTATCATATAATTATATTGCATACACATAATACAAACTTTATCAAGGGGCCCAGAGATATCATCGCTTATATTAACATATAAGGGACAATGGTTTCTTGATACGTATCGTTCTTCCGCATAAGTTATATGCACTGCAGTAACTGCCTATATAACTCCTGGTTAAAGAGAGTGTTGGACAGTACCAACAATACACATCCCTTATGTAAGAAAAATAAATATTTCAACCAAAGAATTCTAGACACAATGAAATATCAATGACACAAAACACAATCCATATGATATTTCATTCTTAGGTCTGTCCAGTGCTATACATCTTCATGTATGCACATGTGTGATTAGATCGATAACTCCTTATCTATAACCTGTAGAACATGACCATCATCTAATCACCACACTTATCTTATATGGTCAATCAGTGTACCTTGCTGATTGCCAAGATAAGAGACATTTAAGATTAAACAAATTTATTCGTTGTGAAGTTCTACAATTTGAGTCATCAACTCAAATGATCCACTAATATGAATACTCAATGTACAAAATGATAAAATCATTCACTAATAAACTAAACATATCATACATATGTTCTGGGTCTATGACACCAACACTAACACTAAATTATATATTAAAACATAAAATCTAAACAGAAAATATTTATGCAAAATACTAAGTGCATTAAACAGAAAATACTACAACATAAAATCTAAATATTGTATTTATTTAATTACCGACCTGAAAATGACCGGTATCCTTATTTTATTTTAGATCCTAAAAATACCCATCTCTCTCTCTCTCCCCTTCACAATTACCTCAAATCCGTAAAGAGTAAGGGAGAAATGGACAGAGAGAAAGAGAATATTTTTTTGGCGAAAATGGCGATTGATAAGCATAAATTATATACACATTTGATCTAGTTTTTATCATGGAATAACTCTAATTATCATGTATTTTGAATATAAAATGAATTAATTATACCTAGAATCAAGTTACTGCGTTTGCTCGGCTTAAATTTGCAGGAAATGAATAAAAATGAAGAAAAACGAAGAAAAATGTCCAGTGCGGACGCACGGATTGCGATACGGCTGCACTGAGTACTTAGAAGGATTTCTGAACACGCGCCAATTTGAAAAAGGTATAATGAGGTTTTTATCAAAATCCGTGCGGACGCATGGATATTGATGCGGACGCGCTCTGGTCGCACAGGAAAAGTCCGAGCCTAGTGCGGACGCAGTGAGAACCAGTGCGGATGCACTCTGGCCGCACTTAAAACGCATTGAAATTTCAGCTTCCGACACACAGTTCGTATTTTGGCCATAACTTGGTCATACGAACTCTGATTTAGATGAATCAAAGTTTGACGGAATCAGGACAACAAGATCTACAACTTTCATGAAGGAACAATATCCAAATTCGGAATGTAGAATTCCGTGTGGACGCACTAAGGTCGCATTCAGCCTAAAAATCGAGTTTTCTATTTCCGGCGCTTCTAAAAACGACCCAGGAGTGAAATATGGAAAGTAGGGACGTGGAAAAACTTGTGGAGCAAGTATCTAATGACTCTCCATGTCCATTTGCTCCAGAATTAACAAGTACTTCTCCTCTAAAATGGGTACCCACTAACTCCACATTCTAGCCTCTAAATTGGACATGATCTCTTGCTATAAAAGGGCTAGAACTTTCCCTTCCAAATAATCCACTACCAATCCATCCAACAACACATCTCATTCTCTCTCTACACACAATTCTTAGCAATATTTTCTGAAGAAGGTGAAGTTTTCAAGCAAGGAGAAGAAGGGTTTCCTGCGCAAGATTCGGCAAGATTGAGGTTCTAGATTCAAAGGGTGTAATTATTCTTTATTTCATTTCCTTTTATTCTTTGCCAAACTTTGCAATGTTTCCCTCCAAGAGGGAGTAGTTCTCTCTCTAGGGGTTTAGGTCAATGCATGAACTTGTTTAATTCTATTTTATTCGATTATTTGCTTTTATTGTGATTGTTTTATCGGATTTGATTGTTAATTTCTGTGATTTTAATAATTTGTGTTAGAAACATAATTAGTACTTGAATTGTAGCATCTCGTTTTGGTTTCAAAAGAACCAAAATTGACTAGGATCAATAGGATAGTACCAAATTATGAATGCAAATATCTTAGGTTTTAGATTAAGATTCTAACCAATTTAATCTAAGCCGGAACTACAGAAATTAAGGTTAGGGATTTGGTGAAGAACCTAAACGAGAAGTCAAACCCTAATTAGGACATCTCAAATCGAATCGAATATTGGTATCATGAACTTAATTGAGAAGTACCAATATTTGAGGAGAGGAGAGACTAACAAGAGCTTATAGTCTAGGTAGCTAGGGTGAAGAACCTAAAAAGTGAAGTCCGAATTACTTAGACACGTTATTAATTCATGAAAGTGATCCTTAATGACATATTAGGTTAGAAACCTCATCAAATCATACATGAATTTAAGCAAATACCGAATAAATAGAATTAACAAGGGATTGTAGACCAAAGACCCCTAGATTCTCTAAACCTTGAAAACAAACCGACTTTTCTCTCTTTTACTTTACTTTTAATTGTTTAAAAACTCCTTCCTTCGGGTATTGAACCCAACCTTAGGATTTTTACTACAAACCCCCCCAATTTACTTTATTGCACTTTTCTTTCTTTTCTGAAATTTATTATCTAAAGTTGAAAATTTAGTATTTATCTTACTCCTTGTGGTTCGATACCCGATAATATACTACACGGTAGGATTGTATACTTGCGATCTAAACCGAAAGTGTATTTGAGGATAAAACTTTTTACATATACCCTTTGCACGTATCAGCGATATTTGAAGGGGTCAAAAGTATGAACAATAGAGAGCGAGGTAGGTCGTCCTATCGTGGCCTGGCGAGAGGAGGGTTAAGTAGTGATCGTGGTAAAAATGAGGAAGAAAAGTTCAAGTGTCAATCATGCCTTGATAAAAAGACATGTCAATCATTCATACAGCCGGAATTTCTTAGTTATGAAATTTCAGACGATGACATTGTGAAAAACGCTTACGGTTATTCTTCGAAAAAGAAGAAGGTTGATCCAGAGCCTCCAGTATCGGACGATGAGTTTGTTCCGTGTACTTATACTGGTAAGGTTTCCACTCCGTCTGCTGTGACTGGTCCAGATCTGGCCAAATTGTCGCGTTCTAAGAAGTAGGACTATTATAGTTTAAAATTCCGATACATTATAGTTTTTTCCTATGAAGTAGTATAATTGTAGTTGGATGAAAACAAAAAAATAGGGTCCAAAACAGAAAAAAAAAATAGGGTACCTGTTATTTTTGACCGGTACCCTATTTAAATAAGAACCGGCTATTTTTTGACCGGTATGAATATTTTTATTAATTCGAGCGAATCTGGATATTTTTATTAATTTCTAATTAACTTTGGATATTAATAAAAATAGCGGGTGAAATTTAGAGGAGAAAGGTGCCCATTTTCTTTTGTGCAAGTGTAATTGTGTTGCACAGGTAGGTCCCACCATCCCAGTAATTAGTCCAAATTGCTGGTTTGGTCAAAAATATCTTGGGAATTGAGAATTGTATTTTTTTTTTTTTTATCATGATTTCCAATTTCCCATCCCAACGCATCCACTGGACCACTGCCCAGTGCCCGCCCACTTGAGACTTGAGTATGAGTTGAGCGACCAATTGCTATAATACTTACTATTTAATATTACAGTAATAATAATAAATTAATAAAAGAGTATGGTAGATAAATTGAACAAGCAATAGCAAGACAGAGACTTTCTCTCTCTCCAGACTATAATATAGAGTGTAGCTCTTTCTTTCTTGAATCGCAAACCAGGATCTCTCTCATCGGATCGGATCGGATCGGATCGGAGCAATGACGACTTCATTCCTCCTGCCCCTCCTCCTCCTCCTCCTCCTCCTTGCCTCCTCCACTCTTCAGGTATCCTATTCCTATCCCCTTTCTTCTAATTGCTCTAATTATCTCCTCCTCCTTTGTATATAGTCAATTATATTTCTCGTAGATCGATCAATTTGAATACGTACAGTAACTCATTCATTTTAATTCAATTCTATACATACATACATACATACTTACACTTACTGGTGGTTTGCTGATGCTATGCAATTTTGGTCACTTGATCAATCAATTTGATTCCATCACTCCTCACGCATCCATACCCAGACACCATAGTTCTCTTCTCTTTGTTCTCATGTTAATATCGTGTTCTAATCATTTACTATAATATGGTAACCAGGTGCTTGCAACTCAATCTATGATTCTTCAGGTACTTCTTTTCTAATATATATTCTCTGTACAGACTACACTGTGTGCAATGTTAGCATCTATCTCATCAATCATTGTCTTGCATTTTATCAGAATTCAATTGTACAAAATATTAATTCAAATCCCACTGCTGGGTGGAAAGCTGCCTCAAATCCCTACTTCGCAAATCACACTGTAAGCCTCATTTCTGTCTGTTAATTCTAATGAATTTACTTCATTGTTTTTGGTTTATGAGAGCCTGATTGATCTACTAATTGTAATTCAGGTTGCACAATTTAAACACATGCTTGGTGCAAAACGAACACCACAAAATGCACTCGATGAATTCCCTCTTGTGAGACACCAAAAGGATTTGAAGTTACCAAAAGAGTTTGATGCTAGGACAGCCTGGCCTCAATGCACCACTATTGGGACAATCCTTGGTTAGCTTATCACCAACACTATTTATATTTTAACCCCTCTAATTTTCATATCATTTCTTCCTTCTCTGTTGGCTGTTTCCCTTTTTAATAACTTTCCTTGCCCTGCCATGCTATGTCATTGTGTGGTGAAAACAAAATATTTACTGTGCTGCCTACAAAAGACCAAGTAAGTTAGTCCCTTCATTTTTTTGTTATATTTATGGCTGCGATTTGATTTTGCCATCTGTACTATGTATATATGGTATTAGAGTGCTTATAAAAATTTTATGATCAGGGTCACTGTGGCTCATGCTGGGCTTTTGCTGCTGTGGAGTCGCTGTCAGATCGTTTTTGTATTAATTTTGGCATGGTATGGTGATTTCACCCTACAATTGTATTCACTTCAAAATTAAGTTAGATTTACATTGACATTACTGGGTTTTTTTTTTTTTTTTTGGTTGGTTCTTCTGGTAGAACATATCATTGTCAGCGAATGATCTTGTGGCCTGTTGTGGTTTCATGTGCGGCGATGGATGTGATGGAGGCTATCCAATATACGCATGGCGTTATTTTGTCCAGACTGGTGTTGTTACTGAAGAGGTAATTAAATTTTTTTTTTTCTTTCATATATTTTTGTGTGCTTCGCTTATTATGACTAATTGAGAAAACATTTGCATTTTATTTGTCATGTGTGCAGTGCGATCCATACTTTGACCAGACAGGATGCTCTCACCCGGGATGTGAGCCAGCATATCCAACCCCGAAATGTCAAAAGAAGTGCCAAGTAAAGAACCTCCTCTGGACTGATAACAAGCATTTCAGTGTCAATGCCTACAGAATCAGTTCTGATCCTCGTGACATCATGGCAGAGGTCTATAAAAATGGTCCTGTAGAAGTTGCCTTCACTGTTTACGAGGTTAGTTGGCAGCTTGAGAGGAACATTCTTTTCTTTTTCAAAATTTAAATTTGGTTGTAGAGATATCCAATCTTATTTGAAAATAAATGTCACTTGGGTTTAATAAATTGATAGGATTTTGCTCACTACAAATCGGGAGTATACAAGCACGTGACAGGTGATGTGATGGGGGGCCATGCAGTGAAGCTAATTGGATGGGGAACCAGTGAAGAGGGTGAAGATTACTGGGTTTGTACCTCTTCTTTTCTTTTTCACAATTTTGAAGATTTGTTGGTGTGTTTAAACTCACTCACCCATGTGACATCTCACATGTATATTTATTTATTTTTTTTGTTTCTTGTGTTGCAGCTTCTTGCTAATCAGTGGAACAGAGGTTGGGGAGATGTAAGTTCATTTGTAACTATTTGCTAGTTATGATGTTGAATGTCACTTACTACTCTTCTAATCCAATTTAATCCAATTTAATGATTTCTTGTGGTTTGTGATTGTAGGATGGATACTTCAAGATCCTGAGGGGGAAAAATGAATGCGGAATAGAAGAGGATGTTGTTGCTGGATTGCCTTCCACTAAGAACTTGGTTAAGACTTATGCTGCCACTGATGGTGTTGTTTCATTCTAATTTTAATCACAGCTCTATCACCTGCATCCACCTATTTCTCTCTCATCCAAATTCCTGGAACCACGTGATTATTGGGAACTCAAAATAGTAATGATGCTTCCCTGGTTAGCTACTATATATATAAAACATGGATACTGCTAATTAATAAGGACTTGTTCAAAGTATTAGAAAGTTGGGGATTGATTCTGTTTCATGTTGGGAACTATATGTATGAAGCTTGTTGGCAATTAATTGCCAAATCTTGTAAATTTATGGAGAACAACATATATACTGGTATTGTATTGTACTCCCTTTTGTCTTCCCACAAATTCATACTGTTACTGATAACTATGTTCAGATGACTACAAAGACTCGAATGCTTGATGTTGGTGGTAATATTATATTATATGTATGCAAATAAATGACCATCACAACTCTTTCAAAAGAATCTTCATGAAGCAAACAATTGTAATTTGTTTTGAAGCATTTATGATGCATTTTATTGTTTCTATAATAAATTCTTGTATTTCTTGGTAACATATTAGTAGGGAAAGAGATCACATTTATTATGTGTTTGATTGTATGAGGCAATCACAAAAATAATCCCATGCTGATTCCTCCTTTCTGAGAAATGGTTGCCATTTCAGTTTTTATCTCTTACTTTGTTTGCCAGTGCTTGGTTTTTTAAATAATGTATGACGAACTAGTACTCTCAACCACCAGAAAAATGTGCACATTTTTTTTTTTTGATAAATGTGGGGAATCCCACCGATTTCACTGAAACCATGGATCAAAAGAAATAAGCATAAAAAACTCAATAATTTCTACAACCAAATCACAGAACAGTAGCCAGCACAATTATGACAGCAAATATAACAGTGGCTGCTGAATCATCATATAACAGCAACATAAATTGCTAAGATAGTAACACTGGTAACAATATCATTCATCATAAATCTGACGCCCATTCATAGCAGGAAATCAGAAACATCCTTAAAAACTCAAATTTTCCTGAAACAAATGTGCAAGTCTAAAACAACAACATAAAATGCTAAAATAGAAACACTGAGTAACAGTTTCTTTGCAATCATAATTTAAAACATGGTTCATTCATCATAAATCCACTTTTGACACCCACTCATAGCAGGAAACCAGAAACTTGACAATTGCTCAAATTTCCTGAAACAAATCCACAAGTCCTTGAACTGGTTTCTCTACAAGGCAATATAACACAACCACACAAAAGCAACAAATTAAATACTGTTTGACGGACGGTTAGATCAACACGGGGGAAGAGAGTGCTTTAATGAATGAGGTACTTTCTGTTGGGGCAAGAGAAACTGCAGCAGCTGCTGCGGCCACAGGAGCGGTCTCGACCTGCTCGACAAGCCTCTCAACAGGTATCTTGACAACATCCCTCCTAATGCCCATGTCAGCCACATAACGTCCCACACAATACATGCCGGTGCTGACAACAGCGAGACCGCTGGCGCTGGTGGTGAGGAAACGTAGAGGGGATGAGGCGACAGCGGTGAGTGCAGCGGTGATAGAGCTGAGCTGGCCACTGCGGCCAACACTGAAGGCGGTCTCAACGAGGAGGCCGGTCTTGCAATATATGGCAAAGTCCTCGCAGTTGTTCTTGAAGAGACAGTAAGTGCCGAAACCACGGGTGAGGAGGTGAAGGGCACGGTGGAGAACATCACTTGGTGGGTCAGAGTGGGCTATGGTGCATGTGCCACCACGGGCCTTGGCAAGAAAGAAGGCGGTGGAGACAGAGTAGGTGAAGAGGTAGAGGTAGCCCCCATCAAGGAAACAGTCAAGGCAAGAGATGATAACACCGCCTTCAGGTAGAGGTTGGCCTTCAATTTGATGCTGATGTCGAGCATCAATGCAGCGTTGGCAGGTATTGCCGGTGCTGGTGGCAGGGGAGGAGCTGAAGAGGACCATGTCGAGCATGGTGCCAGTGCCGATCTCATGACCTGGAGCCCTGGTGAAGTGGATCACCTTCTCATCTCCTATGTATATCCCTTTTAATTTCACCCCAAATTCACAAGAAATAAGATTATTGTAACCCTAAGCAATAAGCAATAAGCAATAAGCAATAAGAAATTAAGCATGTATGCATACCGTGATGGGAGTAGAGATAAGCGGAGCGCCAACTGTAGATGTGATCGCCGGCCTTCAACTCCTCCCTCCCGATCTTGTTCGACAGCACTCCCATTATTATTCTATTCAATTCAATCTAGGAATGATTTTGTTATTCTCTTTCTCTAATCCTCTCCTCCCTCCCCTTTGATTTGATTCGATTCGATTTTACCCGATTGCCTCTGAGTGCGTATCCTCTGAGATATCTCATATTTTGCGTGACCGACGTGTCCGGTGCCTATTCGGGATGGCGCAGGGGGCCAGTATTATTTGAGCTTTGAGATCTGTGCAGAACGTATTAAACGCTTGAGATGTTCCAAAGAATCACGCAAAATATGAGATATCTCAGAGGATGCGATTTCATTGCGTCTGCCGTCTGGCCTCGGTGCAGTTCACTAGTTACTTAGCTTAGCCTCTAAGTCTTTTCCTTCACGCGCTTCCCTAAAAGGCAAAAGCTACTATAAATTGTAATTCCAATTAATAAATGTTTTTCATTATTTACGAGGCGATGACACGCGTACAACCAAATTTACTACTGAATACTGATAGTGATACAACAATACTTCAATTTTTAGTTTCATGGATAATTCTAATTCTTCTAAATTATTTTTCATAACCAATCAATCCGTCAATGCACAGTATATAATAGAGAAATTAACAATTTTACTCAATCTGCAAAAATCTGAATTATTTTAATTTATGACATTTACAGATTCAGTAAAAGGGAAATTCAAAGAACATGTGAAAAAAATAATTTATACAGATTCTCAAACATGCGAATAGTTATCCAGCATTTAACTTTTTTGTTTGTCGCGCATGAATGAACTGCGTGTGCACCGAGTCTAACCAGCATATAGATAGATCATATGCGAGCGGATTGGCTGTAGACCGGGCATACATCCAGTCATGCTTGTAGACCGCGCAAAGACCAGAAGAGAATTGAGTTTGCGCGTCAAATTGCACGTGAAAAGTCCGGTACACCGCGCGTACACTGAGCGTCGGTGGAAATTTTGCGGAACACCGCACATGCACCGTGCAACCTTCAGTCACCGAGAAAATAATTAAAAAGAGAGAGAGATTTTAGTTTAACTGGTTAATTGATTAAAATATGATTTGATTCAGATATTTAATTAACCTTTTATGTTTTGACCAACTAAATCCACATTCAAAATTGAGATTAAAATAAGGTAAATATATTGATTTTCAGTTAATATTTAATTACTTCTTACGATAGATGGTAAAACTATAATTGGATTTATATAAATTGTTATTGATGATACGGTATAAAAGTTAAGACACAATGTGAAATGTTTAGGGATGGCAATGGGCCGTGCCCACGGGTATTTTGCTAAGCCCATGCCCGGCCTGCCTGTTAAAAACTGATGGCCCACCTGCCCGGCCCAATCTGATGGGCTTAAAAATCTATGCCTGGCCCGCCCATGGGCTTTTCCCCCATGCCCATGGGCTACCTTACCCGGCCCGTACCCGTATGTCCGTCCCAGCCCAATAAAATAAAATTCAACACAATCTGATGCACAAAATAGAATTTAATACTAAATAACATGGTTTTAACAACAACAACAGATCAAAGTACAACAATAGAAATTAACCAATAGAAACAACAACACTAAAATCAGATGCTTCCTCTTGATTAGTCGGTTCTTGCGGAGTTGCCATGATAATATCTATAGAGGTTGCCATTTTGCCTACAAAAAAAAGAGTATTTTTAATTAGTAAACAAGGTTCAGCCAATCGACAAAGTATGTCAATGCCAATCAACAAAGTATTTTTAATATCTAATTAAAAGAGCCGACATTTAAAATAATTGTACCAGGTCAGTACCAGTACCAGTTTAGATTCTTTAAAAGAACTTCACAACTTCTCAGATTTTAATAGATAAAATGCATCAGAAATTTAATCAAAACTGTCACACCCCAAACCGGGATTTCCGGATTAAGGCGTGATCAGTCCTCGCCCCATGTTTAATTACCATTAAACACGCAAGGCTATATAATACAAATAATAACATGAATACACAGCGGAAACGAAATCACACAAACAATACATGAAGCATCAGTCATACAATCCATAAATAAACATAAATATAAATATATCGGTCCATACAACCCACAGGGTAATAAAACATAATCTACTGAAAGGGGATACATGATCTACGACCTCGAGATGCAAACAAAAGTCTCGAGACCTAAAACCCTAACAAAGGTCCTATACTACTACATCAAGCGGCATGGCCATCGGGAACAGCTCCTGATATCACCTGCTGCGGAACGTCAGACTCTGTACCTAAAATCCCACATCAAAAGGTGGGTGAGCAAACGATTGCCCAGTATGTGACCCAGAATTTATCCCTTCAGGGATCCTCTTTCGGTCAAAGCACTTTTAATATTAATTCTACGCAAGTTTAATGTCGCAACTTTTGAATGCACATGATTTAATATAGTAATCCTAATTTAATAACTATTAAAAGAAAATACATATAGTAGATGATATGATGCGATTATCCTGTCATGCCAACATGCAAAAATTTCCAAAAAAAAAACAAAATACCAAGAGAGTATTATTATAAACATCAAAGTGGAGTCCAGTACAAGAGTACTGTGTGTCAAATCTAATATATAATAATAGTACGGAATAAAATATCACCCCGTGCCGTGAAATTTGAATTTGAACGGAAATTCTCAACATGACATAATCCAAGGACCGCGATCAGGGGGTGCAATGATACCCGATGCCTAATGACATCGAGCATTGCCCCACAAGACATTGCACGCTCGCCGATGGTTATATCCAAAAATTCGTGTGTTTCACTTACTCTAAAACGATTCTTCAACCAAACATATAAAATAGGAGAAATCATACAAGCAAGTCGTAAGAATGTGTTAATCCGTCTCCTCATGTGCAGAGCGGAACTCTACCGCCCGGCCGGACCAATAGGAAAAATAAAGAGCTCGAGATCGGCTCATGTACAAAAAGTAAATATAAGCGCCACCGCGACCGCGGAAGCCGTTCTAGGCATGTAGCTCCTAATGTAGGTGGGGATCACATCCCGAATCGTTTCGTGCCTCAGGGCTCGAGATCGGCCCGCACGTAATGGTAAAATGAATCGAAAAGAATATATATAATCAAAGTTTTGTACATATAATATTTCCTAATGCAAGACCACCCGAGAGATCAAGTGATCAACCGGCTCAGTGGCTAACGGGCCGTCTCGTACCCCATCCTACAAGACGGAACGCAGTCACTCGGTCTCTGCTCAGCCCTCACCAATGCATATGATCGTTTATAAAATAATAATATTGTCCTCTACGAGAAGAGGACAAGTAATATCCTAAGTAACTACATATATATCTAACCTATAATTAAATTACTCTACTCCTATTTAAAGCAGTAAATTCTTCATTTAGAAAGGGTTTATGCAATTTCTAATTACAATTCGAAAAGATAAACATGCTCTAATGCATCTAATAATTTAAAGTGCGAATGACAGATCAAGTGGTCGACTGGTAAGAGTACGCCACGAAAGAAATAATTCAGATATCCCACACCTGTAATGTTAGCTTATAATAATCTAGAAGTCAATAATACGATAATTTATCATAAAGCTTTGTTCATGAATTGAATGTTTAATCATTTTGTTACCTTGAGTATTATTGAATTTATGAATCATTTCGAGTTCATGACTGGAATTGTGAAACTTCATAATATAGATGATAATACTCTTAAAAGTCTCTAACCAAGGTAATTAGCAGGAACACTAATTACCGCGATAAGGTTAGTGTGTGGATTAAATGATGGTTAAGTTTTACAAACCATAGACAAAGAGTTGTCATTTTAATCACACAGATACATGTTAGAGAACATGATATTTGACAGACCCCAAATGAAACATTAAATGGAATTGTGTTTGTGTCATTAATGTTTTCATTTAGTGTTAAGTTCTAAAGTATGAGATATTCATTTTTCCTACATAAGAGATGTATATGTGTGATTGCTATCTAACGCTATCCGTAAAAAGTAGCTATAAGGGTAGTTCTTCGGTATACATAGCTTATGCGGAGGAAAAGATGGTTTATCAAAAGTACTATTGTCCCTCGTATCTCAATACGAGCTATAGCATCACTGGGCCCCTTGATAGAATATGATTATCTGGATCCAGTATGATTACAAGAGTAAACATATTTGATAATCTATTCAGGATCAAGAAAAGATTAAGTTTTCAAGGATGACACACACCTACCTTGAAACTAATCTGATAGCTATGAGACAAAAGAATTAACACGAAGTAAATTGTTTACTGGATCGTGATATTGTACAGTACAACATCATCTGTGTAATTGGTGTCATAATGTATCTTGCCAGATGCCACCTATGATATATAGAGATTAAAATAGTTTTAACTCTATTTGCCAACATAACACAGATCCTATTGGGTCACACCATATAGGAGCTAAACAGAGAATCTTATTGATTAATTATGATTTGATTATGATTAATAATAAGATGGATATAATTAATTATAATTGATATAATTAAATTATAAATGTCATTTAGATGACAAGCAAAAACAACGGTTAATTTATAAACGTGTACGACACGTTATATAAAAGTCACCGAAACAAACAACCGCAAGAAATATAATTGTTCAGAATAATTATATGGATATTAATTGAATTTGGGCCGAGGGCATTTTGGTCTTTTCACATGTCATCCTTATCCACATGACACGTCATCATTCTTATCCACATGACACGTCATCATTCTTATCCACATGACACGTCATCATCCCTATCCACTCGAGGGCAAAATGGTCATTTCACATGTCCATTTTAGGCCTATAAATAGAGGGGTAGGGGTAGAGAATAAAATACTAATTTCTAAGATATCGAATCTGTCTGATCAGTTCGGTAATCTATTTTCTCTCTTTCTCGGTTTCTCTCCCAAATAGTGTTTCGGTTGAGAAAAGGAAGTTATACGTAATTGACGTATAATCTTGCGGGTTGTTGAGAAGAATATTTACGGGATCGGTGAATAGTGTTTTCCCGAATTTCGCGGTATTTCAGTTTTGCTTATTAGTGAATCTGAATAACTGAAAATTCGTGATTACGTGTTTTCGTCTTTTCTCGGTGAATAGTGTTTTTGCAGAATCCCGCGGTTTATAGTATTTCTGGCAAAAGAAATAAACCGCTCTCTCGTTAGTCCTGGTGGATAACCGATAGAGGCACTATATTTTTGGTGCTTGCTTAACCGGGTCAGACTGCATTCCAATTTGAATTTGGAAGCAAGGTAAAGAAATGTTATATTAATCTATTTAATTGTTAAATAGATTTAATCTTTTAGAAATCAATCAAAGGAGTAGATCTATAAACTGATTAAAATACAAGTAAATACGGTTTTACTACTTTGGGTCTATACAGGATTAATCTGGTATGTAACTCTCGGTTACTATCCGACATACTACTTAATCTATGATCTGAATAAGTAAAGTTTTACTTACGGCTTTTAATCTAAGAAAAGGATTGAACAGGTATGTAACTCTCGGTAGATTATCCGACATACCACTTCAATCCTTTTTGGCTTAAGTTAGAAGTAAAAATTTTGTTTTACGGTCTTTCCGCAGCTTAAGCCTAATGGCTTTGGGTAGCCTCAAAACCCAACAGTGGTATCAGAGCGCAAGGCTCTCCTGTTGATTGATTTTCTAAAAGTTATAACTTATGCAAATTGTTTGCATATACCGCGTATCGGTTTAATTCTTAGATTTGCAGCTTAAGTCCAAAATCGATTAGAAATGAGATTTTCTTGGTTCGATTTTCCGACTGAGAAAGTTAAATTAGATTTAAGCTTTCTTTAATGTTTTCTTTATGTTTTCGTTTTCAAAAACTTTCGACTGTGGTAAAGTTCATCTAAGAATGTGATGAAGCAATAGAGTACCCAAGTAAGAACTGTTTATCTCCACCGTAAAAGAGAAAAGGTTGAGTCAAAGAAGAAAAACGGTTTTTCTTCTGGCGAATCCAATTCCTTTTACGTGTCCTGATAAACTGGCCCAAAGGGGACTTTGTCACGTTACCAAATTGCTTTACTACTGTCGAAGCATGGCAAAATGTAATTCTTTCGCCTTTTCGAAAACCTTTGGTTTTGTAAAGTTCATCGAAGAATGTGATGAAGCAATAAAGTACCTGAGTAAGAGCTGTCATTTCCACACCGTAAAAGAGATGGTTCTGTCTAGGAAAGACCGAATCTAAAGCGGTCCTTGTGACCCCGGTCTTTCCTGGGAGCCCCTTTTCGTGTCCTAATGGCTGGCCCAAAAGGAACTTTGTCACATTACCAAATTGCTTTACATGTCAAAAAGAATATCTGCTTTAAAAACATATAAACTGTTTATATGCTTTCAAACGGTATAACTAAAGAATTGAGCATAGCTGCAAAATAAAGAATTAGGAACTGATAAAATAGTATACGTAACTTGGTCACGTATATAAATAAATAGGATTTATTGCTTTGATATGAAATGCATAAATTAGATTTATCGCTTTCAAGGAACCGTGAAATTAGTCGTTAGTCAAAGAAAGACTGGAAGTGGATACCTTCGGTTGTCTTTCTGGCAGGCTCTTTTCACGTATCCGTAAGACTGTCTAAAACCAGATTTACGAGATAAACATGCTTAAAACAAAGTCAAGCATGTGAAAGAGTGTCTTAGTCAAAGGAAGACTGGAAGTGGATACCTTCGGTTGTCTTTCTGGCAAGACCTCTTTTAAAGGTTGCTTACAAGGTTTAAAGCATAAAACAAACCCATCTAATTAAGTAGTATGCCCTTCCTACTCTATCCTTCTCAAACCATTGTTCATTGGTTGACGGACTGCTCAGCAGACGTCGCCTTTTACCTTTGGTGGTCGAGGGTTATGTTCGACATAACAAACCAAATAGAGTGAGGTTACTTACCGGTGATTTCCAAAATCGTTTTGGGCTCGGGGCAAAGTCTTCGTTAAAACATACGATGTTTAACGAAACCAAGAGTCATATAGAGATATGATTAGTAAAGAGTTGCTTACCTAAAAATAATTAATAGGCAAGCTTCTTAATCGACTTGTCTATTAATGAAAGATAAGGATCTTGGTCTTTCTGCAAAATGGGAATAGAACAGATTTGCAGTGGGAGTTTTATTGTTAAAAATAAAACATTACATGAACAAAGCTAAAATCTTTACTGTTAACAATGTAGAGCATGTCTAAAGAAACGTCTTTTTCGTTACGTCCTTTACTGGAAAGGAAAGAATACGTATTAACTAAACGCATCTCTAATAAGAGTAGCTCTATCATTGCTCACATGTTTCGTATGACGAGCGATGTGGAGCAGATGGAGAAGCTTAAATGTTCGTTGGGCAAAGAGTTGGCCACGAACATTATCAATGCTCACATGCTTCGTATGACGAGCGATGTGGAGCAGCTGAAAAAGCTTAACTATCCGATGGACAAAGAGTTGGACACGGACAGTATCCTCAACTCACTTCCTCCCAGCAATTTGGGGTTCAACGTGAACTGCCATATGCATAGGATGGATAAAAGTTTGAAGGAGCTCCAAGGGATGCTGAGGAACGCTGATGGCGACATGGAGAAAAGTTCTTATGTCCTCATAATCCGAGAAAGTGGGAGGAAGATTAAAAAGGCGAAAGGGAAAAAAGCTATTAAGTACAAAGGCAAAGGCAAAGGCAAAGGGAAGTTTGTTCCGGTAACAAACACTCCCAAGATAAAAGTTTCTCCAGACACCGACTACTATTATTGTAATGGCAAGGGTCACTGGAAGAGAAACTGCCCGAAATATCTTGCAGATCTGAAAGTTGAGAATGTCTCAAAGATTTCAATCTCAAGTATTTTTGTTACTGAAATTAATGTTGCAACTTCTCTCAAAGACTGGGTATTAGATACCGGATCATGTGCTCATATTTTTTCAAATATGAAGGCACTAATAAATGAGAGGAAGTTACACAGTAAGGAAGTACAACTCCGAGTTGGCAATGGCGCAAGTGTTGCGGCCATAGCTATCGAAAGTATAGAGTTGTGTTTGCCCAGCGGGTTTGTAATGGAACTGGAAAATGTTTATTTTGTTCCTAGCATTTCCAGAAATATCATATAAATCTCATGCTTAGAGATGAATGATTTTTCATTTGTTATAAAAGACAAGCGTTGTTCTATTTATAAAAATGAATTATATTATGGATCATCTTATATGATAAATGGTCTTTATATGCTGGAAATGGATAAACCTGTATTTAACATTAATAATAACAAACGACTCAAAACATCTCATGAAAGTACGACTTACATGTGGCATTGTCGCCTTGGTCATATAAACGAGAAACGCATTAAGAAATTACAAGAAGTAGGACTTCTTGGTAAATTTGATTTTGAATCAATTAACACATGCGAATCCTGTTTACGAGGAAAAATGACCAAAGCGCCTTTTTCTAAAAAGGGAGAAAGGGCAAGTGACTTATTAGATCTTATACATATCGATGTATGTGGACCTATGAGTACTTGTGCAAGAAGCGGTTATTACTACTTTATCACGTTTACTGATGATTACAGTAGATATGGTTATGTCTACTTGATGAGACATAAGTCTGAATCTTTTGAAAAGTTCAAGGAATTCAAGGCTGAAGTAGAAAATCAACTGAATAAAAGTATTAAAGCCTTACGATCAGATCGTGAAGGCAAATACTTAAGTTATGAGTTTAAAAAACTTACTTAAAGGAATGTGGGATAGTCTCACAACTCACGCCTCCAGGGACACCGCAATGGAACGGTGTTTCTGAGAGAAGGAATCGAACTCTGTAGGACATGGTTCGTTCCATGATGAGTAACGCCAATCTACCAAAATTGTTTTGGGGCCACGCACTAGATACTGCTGCACTAACAATAAATGGGGTTCCATCTAAGTCAGTAGAAAAGACTCTGTACGAGTTATGGTTTGGAAAGGTTCCAAACATATCTTTTCTTAAAGTTTGGGGTTGCGAAGTATTTGTCAAACGCCTGACGTCTGACAAACTTGATCCCAAATCCGACAAATGCTTTTTCGTAGGGTATCCTAAGAAAACGAGAGGATATTACTTCTATTACCAATCCGAGAACAAAATAGTTGTTGCTCGTAATGGTATGTTCTTGGAGAAAGATTTTCTTACAAGAGGAAGTAGTGGGAGTAATGTAATACTTGAAGAAGTTCAAGATACATCACAAAACATATCTGAAAGTTCAGATAAACCCACCACTTGTTACTTCAGCTGGTGAGCATCTGGAAGAACCAAATTCACAAGGAGTTGTGGAAGAGGTTCTAGTCCCGAGCTCAGATACTTCACGCAAGTTGAAGTAGAACTGAACCCACAAACAGTTGTGGATGAAGTTCAACAGCCAGAAGAACAAGTGCTACGTAGGTCAGCAATGATAGTCCATGCACCTGAAAGGTACATGGGACTAAACGAGATTTCAGTGTTTGACACTGAAGATCCACTGACCTATGCGGAAGCAATGGATAGACCCGACTCCGAAAAATGGATGGAGGCCATGAGATTCGAAATACAATTCATGTATGACAACTCGGTTTGGAACCTAGTTGTACCACTTGATGGGGTAAAACCCATAGATAACAAGTGGGTTTTCAAAAGGAAAACAGACATGGATTGTAATATGACTATATACAAAGCACGGCTGGTAGCGAAAGGTTTCATACAAATTCTCGGCGTAGATTATAATGAAACTTTTTCGCCCGTGGCTATGTTTAAGTCAATTCGGATACTCCTAGCAATTACCGCATTTCATGATTATGAAATATGGCAAATGGATGTCAAAACCACCTTCTTAAATGAAAATTTAGAGTAGGATGTGTACATGACACAGCCTACGGGTTTTGAAGATCCAAAGATTGCTGGGAAGGTGTGCAAGCTTCTTGAATCCATTTATGGATTGAAGCAAGCATCACGGAGTTGGAATCTTCGATTTGACGAGGAAGTCAAAAGTTCGACTTCGTCAGATGCGAAGAAGAACCTTGTGTGTACAGGAAGTCTAGTGGGAGTGCCATCGCTTTTCTTATCTTATATAAAGATGACATACTCTTAATCGGAAACAATATTCCTCTGTTGGAATTAGCCAAGTCGTCATTAAAGAAAATCTTTTCAATGAAGGACTTGGGCGAGACTGTCTATATACTAGACATAAAGATCTACCGAGATAGATTGATTTGACTCATAGGATTGAGTCAAGGCACGTACATTGACAAAGTGCTGAATCAGTTCAGCATGCAGGATTCTAAGAAAGGATTCCTGCCAATGAGTCATGGTGTACAGCTTAGCAAGACTCAGTGTCCTTAGACAACTGATGAGCAAAGCGCAATGAGTAGAGTGCCATACGCTTCGGCTATTGGCTCTATCATGTACGCCATGTTGTGCACTCGCCCTGATATCTCGTACGCTTTGAGTGTGACGAGTAGATATCAGGCTAATCCAGGCTTGGAGCATATGAATGCTACCAAGTGAGTTTCTGGATCAAAAGTTCCTTAGCGAACTAGGAGTGGTTCCAAGTGTTCAAAGGCTCTGTGGACCTCTATTGAGACAACAATAGAGCTATAGCTCAGGCCAAGGAATTGAGATCGCACTCGAGATCCAAACGTGCTCTACGACATTATCACCTAAAAACGAGAGATCGTTAAAATAATAAGATGATTATAATTAATTATAAAAGATATAATTAATATAAAGGTGAAGTAAAGATTTGCAAAATTGACACAATCAGCAACACAGCTGATCCACTCACGAGAACCTCTTACTCAAGCCATGCACTGGATGCATACTGCTTCTATGTGCTTAAGACACATAGGAGATAGGCTGTGAGATTTTCTTGAGATCTATGAGATCTTTTAGAATAAAGAGACTTGTATAAAGTAGGGCCTATGATGATTGGCTCCTAGCTTAAGTGGGAGATTGTTAGCTTATAATAATCTAGAAGTCAATAATACGATAATTTATCATAAAGCTTTGTTCATGAATTGAATGTTTAATCATTTTGTTACCTTGAGTATTATTGAATTTATGAATCATTTCGAGTTCATGACTGGAATTGTGAAACTTCATAATATAGATGATAATACTCTTAAAAGTCTCTAACCAATGTAATTAGCAGGAACACTAATTACCGCGATAAGGTTAGTGTGTGGATTAAATGATGGTTAAGTTTTACAAACCATAGACAAAGAGTTGTCATTTTAATCACACAGATACATGTTAGAGAACATGATATTTGACAGACCCCAAATGAAACATTAAATGGAATTGTGTTTGTGTCATTAATGTTTTCATTTAGTGTTAAGTTCTAAAGTATGAGATATTCATTTTTCCTACATAAGAGATGTATATGTGTGATTGCTATCTAACGCTATCCGTAAAAAGTAGCTATAAGGGTAGTTCTTCGGTATACATAGCTTATGCGGAGGAAAAGATGGTTTATCAAAAGTACTATTGTCCCTCGTATCTCAATACGAGCTATAGCATCACTGGGCCCCTTGATAGAATATGATTATCTGGATCCAGTATGATTACAAGAGTAAACATATTTGATAATCTATTCAGGATCAAGAAAAGATTAAGTTTTCAAGGATGACACACACCTACCTTGAAACTAATCTGATAGCTATGAGACAAAAGAATTAACACGAAGTAAATTGTTTACTGGATCGTGATATTGTACAGTACAACATCATCTGTGTAATTGGTGTCATAATGTATCTTGCCAGATGCCACCTATGATATATAGAGATTAAAATAGTTTTAACTCTATTTGCCAACATAACACAGATCCTATTGGGTCACACCATATAGGAGCTAATCAGAGAATCTTATTGATTAATTATGATTTGATTATGATTAATAATAAGATGGATATAATTAATTATACTTGATATAATTAAATTATAAATGTCATTTAGATGACAAGCAAAAACAACGGTTAATTTATAAACGTGTACGACACGTTATATAAAAGTCACCGAAACAAACAACCGCAAGAAATATAATTGTTCAGAATAATTATATGGATATTAATTGAATTTGGGCCGAGGGCATTTTGGTCTTTTCACATGTCATCCTTATCCACATGACACGTCATCATTCTTATCCAGATGACACGTCATCATTCTTATCCACATGACACGTCATCATTCTTATCCACATGACACGTCATCATCCCTATCCACTCGAGGGCAAAATGGTCATTTCACATGTCCATTTTAGGCCTATAAATAGAGGGGTAGGGGTAGAGAATAAAATACTAATTTCTAAGATATCGAATCTGTCTGATCAGTTCGGTAATCTATTTTCTCTCTTTCTCGGTTTCTCTCCCAAATAGTGTTTCGGTTGAGAAAAGGAAGTTATACGTAATTGACGTATAATCTTGCGGGTTGTTGAGAAGAATATTTACGGGATCGGTGAATAGTGTTTTCCCGAATTTCGCGGTATTTCAGTTTTGCTTATTAGTGAATCTGAATAACTGAAAATTCGTGATTACGTGTTTTCGTCTTTTCTCGGTGAATAGTGTTTTTGCAGAATCCCGCGGTTTATAGTATTTCTGGCAAAAGAAATAAACCGCTCTCTCGTTAGTCCTGGTGGATAACCGATAGAGGCACTATATTTTTGGTGCTTGCTTAACCGGGTCAGACTGCATTCCAATTTGAATTTGGAAGCAAGGTAAAGAAATGTTATATTAATATATTTAATTGTTAAATAGATTTAATCTTTTAGAAATCAATCAAAGGAGTAGATCTATAAACTGATTAAAATACAAGTAAATACGGTTTTACTACTTTGGGTCTATACAGGATTAATCTGGTATGTAACTCTCGGTTACTATCCGACATACTACTTAATCTATGATCTGAATAAGTAAAGTTTTACTTACGGCTTTTAATCTAAGAAAAGGATTGAACAGGTATGTAACTCTCGGTAGATTATCCGACATACCACTTCAATCCTTTTTGGCTTAAGTTAGAAGTAAAAATTTTGTTTTACGGTCTTTCCGCAGCTTAAGCCTAATGGCTTTGGGTAGCCTCAAAACCCAACATGTAAGGCTAGCTGAAGGCGCGTGCTCTAATCGTCTCCGTGACCCGCATGCTCCGCGTGTGCTCCGATATAACCGTCAGCAGGATCGGTCCACGGATCAGGATCAAGATAGGTCTGATGACCTGAAATTCGTACGTGACTCCATCAGTCTAAACTAATTGTCGGAACTCTAAATCCCCATGTGTTATTACTTTTACTCACACGTTCGAAATTTAATGGGCCAATTACAAGGTACAATACTTAATCGGTTCGATCGGCTCGGTCTGTTCGACTCAATTCTGATTTAGCGTAATTAATGTATTTATAAATTTTTAATTCGAAGATACGCTGTTTAATAAAATTCTTAAGATATATATAAAATCCTACTTGCTATAAGATAGATTGCGCAGCGTAATTAATTACATTATCTATTACACTAATTTTAGTCTTATTTTAATACTTACACTAATATTAATTAAAATACTAAATTCCTAACTATAACTAATACAATGTAATTTAGATTAGTTAAATTTTCTAAGTATTTAAAAAGAAACCCTAACTACTTATAGGATTAAAAATACGTAAATAATTTATTTAGTCACATATTGCGATAATTAATCGCGTATAGATGTTCGTAATGTAAAAATACGTACTTTACTTAAATCCCTTTATAAGTCACTTTCATTTTATTTCTAGGTACGTATATAATAGAATACGCCTCTAATTAGTTTTTAACATAATCGAAATGATACGAAAATTCTTAATATGTTGTTGATTAGTTGTCCTCACTAATTAACAACATATTACATATTTCTTTTAAGTCTTTAGAATAATTAAAATATTACTACCACCTTTATTTTGAAAATAAAAATACTTAACTAAATTTATTCTAAATTAAATTAATCTAATTTTAAATGTGTTAATCCTAATTAACTATTGTTGGGACTTTTAATTTTGGTGTGTTTCGGGATCATATCGTGTCCTGTCGGATAATCTAGTATCTGCTCAAAGTATGTCATGAGTCATCAATCCAGGACTAATCTAATCATTTCCCGAGCTTTAAGTGAAAACTTCGAATCGAGCCCACCAATTGGAGGCTCAAGACCCGAAGTAATTTATCCAATTTTTATTTCACTTATGCCTTTGCAAAAACCCATTTTTAATTCTTAATCAGATTCGGCCAAGCCATAAATAACCCAGTTTAAACCTCTGTTCCAACCTAAGCACTAAGCCCAAGTATCACAAGAGACCCAAACTAAATTTAATAAGCCAAGCCTAAACCGAATTTCCAAGGTCCTAAGTTTCCAACAGCCACGGCCTAATAAGAAGGTCCAGATCCAATTAGCAAAAATCCAACTTTTGCAATTATTCCATGTCATGTTCTATATTTACGCAAATGCTCAGTTCATGCACCAATACCCAAAATAATTCAAATTTTCTCAACAAGGTCCCTGTCATTTCAAGTTCGGTACCAGTGGCTACACTGGGCTGGTACCGGCTGGTACCAGAAATCACATACAACTCACAAACAACAATGTAACAGGCCAGAATTTAAATCGCATCAAGGGACAGGTAACAATACTGGTACCGACCTAGTACCAGACAAGCAAACCAGCACAGGCAACAAAACAGTCAACAAGGCTATCAGAACAGAAACAGCACAGGCCAGTACACAAAATCAGCACAGCAAAATCAACACCAGGGCAGCAAAGGTCAGTGCCAGTCAGGCGGAACAGAAAGTAGATCAGGGCAGTGAGAAAAACGGAAAGAACAGCAAAAAGGGCGTCGCATCGCAGCGATAAAACAGTCGACCCGGTTTCCCCCAATTCATCCCTTGATTTAGTCGGGAAATTCAACAACCCACACCAAATCGATCAATACTCCCGTCTTATCACTCAAAATTCATTGTTACGCCGAGAAATTCAACAACTCGCACGAAACAACCCATAAGTCAAAATATACGCTAATGCCTCGTCAAATCCCGAATTCGATTTACCAAAACAAGGTTCAAGTAATTACCCGAATAGGCTCCAATTTTGAAAGCAACAGTGGTGATGATCGGCCAGTACCGAGGTCCCTCTGCCCCGCTTCACGACCTCTCAGAAATCCAGCAACCGCAAGGAAGGCCACCTTCGAGCACCGGGAAAGCACAAGGAAGGCACCAGATTAAGTCCGCAACCCCAAAAATCCAACACACAAATTCTAGGGTTTGTGAAATCACAAGCACAGAGGGGAAAACAGGAAGCGAGAGAGAGAAAGAGTGATTTTCTCAGCACATGAGCGAAAGTAATAGAGAGTAAAACCAAAACGAGAGAGAGAGAGGGAGGTATATATAACCCGGGTCAGTAAAAATCGCACAAAGTCGGGGGTGCTCAGAGAGCAGGTGAGAATCACGCGCCTAAGCGCCGATAGTCAAGGCCGTACAAGCTCGATGGAACAGCGGCAGTTTGAACCACGACCGCGCGGGAGCCAGAGAGGACTCAATCCTCTCCAATTTCGTGAAATCAGAGAAAAGAAACAAGGGTCGGCTCAAGAGGAAAAAGGCCCCAGCGGCAGGGAGAAGGAGAAAGGAAGAGAGAAAAAGGGTAAATAAAGGGGCTGCTTTAAGATTCGTGCAGAGTTAATTTGAATGGTCCAGAAAAATAGAAATCTGTACCGGGTGATTAATCCAAGGGAGCTTGTCAAGTTCAGATTTCATGAGGAGATTTGGGAATTAATAATCGATACGAATTATTCGAACACTGGTTATGTTTAGTTTATAAATTCCATCGTTCTATTATTATCGTATTGTCAAATCGAATCATTAAACAAATATTATATTTAAATTCATCACATTATGCGGGTTTCAAATCATCTCTAATCATTATTATTATTATTTATTTTATTTTCAATCTATATATAATTTATTAACTAACGTCTATATTAATTAATTAATTAACAAGAATTTCTAATTGGTTGTAATATTTTAATTATTAATTAATTAACCCATTATAAATTTTACGGGTTATAACAAAAACAGCTTATCAAAGTTCATGTTTAAATCAGTTCAGGAGTAATCTTATTCACCAAAGCAGTTCCAAAGCAAGTTTCAATGCTTTAGATGCTCTTGGATGCTGATATATACTCATTTAAGACCTAATCTAATTCAAATTAATTAATAAGCCCTCAACTAGCATGATATATACTCATTTATTCCTTCAAGTGCTGATAACCCCTTCTTTGTACACAGTATCATTCAAGGTGGTGGGACCAAGTACTATGTCTGCAATTATGTTAACAAAGCATCTAAACAGCAAATTAACAAGGCACAACGAACCTCCTACACAACAAAGCATACAAATTTAATCACTGATATGAATAAACAAAGCATAAGTGTATGACTTGAGTGCCATTTAGTGTGATTTTGCTACTGGAAGCATAATTTCATGATGGCATTTATAGTGTGACTAGTAATTTCATGATGACATTTATAGTGCGACTTATATAATTTCAAATGGCATACTTTAGACACAAGACAAAAATTTATGCATACTTCTGTGATTCTATCATAAAAATTTGCTGAATCATTCTAGTGTCAAACTAAATACAAGACACAAGACAAAAAAAAAAGATAAAATAAATGATGTTACCTTCTCGAGTTAGAATTCTCTCCTGTTGCCTCCCTGAGATCGTACCAGTTCCCAGGAATTGTCCTATACCTGTTGTACCGACTCTGCACATTTGAAAATAGGTCAACCAAGTAATGAAAAGACCTTGAACTAGATATGGACCGTACTAGTTTCCAGATATTCATGATTAAGAAAAAGCATAGTATCTAAACATTAGCAAAATATACTTACGAACAAAAATTGGACCACAATTTTGAACACCTCCAATACTGAAGCATAGTAAGAAAGTCTATTTTGAACACCTCCAATTTTGATAAGACACTAGCTAATGCCTTACTTCATAACGGCTATGGATATAAGCGGATATTGAACACGTAGCGTTATTAACTAAAGAGATTTACACAGGAGACTTGCTTATGCTTCACTAGTGTTAAGTTTAGAAGTGTTATGTGCAATTAAGTCTTTTCATAAAATAAAGTTGAAAAGCTCAAACTTACTTCAAGATTCTGTCCAAGATAAATGTCAGCCGGGTCTGCTGCAATCAATGCCGATTCCCACTGCCTAGAGACACTAGCTAATGCCTTACTTCGGTGTTTCTCAATTTTGAACACCTCCAATTTTGACCACAATTTCCGAGTTCAAAATTGTGGTCTATTTCGGGCCGAGTTCAACCTTTCCGAGTTCAAAATATACTGAAGCTAATATTGAATACGCACAGATAATCAAAGGTGGGTTTAACAATTCAAAATCATCGATTCCACAACTCAAATTTCAACGACTTCAAGAAATCAAAACCTCATTATCAAATAATTCATCACAACAGATTTTAAGCATAGTACCTAAACATTAGCAAAACAGTACCTAAACATTGACACAGAAGTTAAAAGTTGGACCACAATTTTGAGCATATGAGCAAAAATTAGAGAAAAAAATATAATTTAGTTAAAGAAAAACAGTACTTACTGCCGCTAATCGATCAGATTGTGTTGCAAAAAGGTGCACCTGACAGAACTTCGTCAAATTTCTACTGTCGAAGATGGAGTCGCATCCTTCACCGCAGCACCCTTAGTTTGCCGAGGCTTCAAAAGCAACAAAAAATCATCAAGTAAAAAGCACAAAAGAAAGCAGTGTTAAGTACTTAAGTTAGGGCATATATAGGAGAGGGAGGCAACTAACCTCTTAACCTGATAGAAGAGCCGAGAGCGAGGCAGATTGGTGCGAGGAAGAGCGAAGCAGGTCGGCTATGAAGGCGGAGCGTGAATGGTGGCGTCGTGGCAGATCTGTGGTGGCCGGTTGTGGTGACCGATGGGGCGAGACTGGCGCGGAAAGAGAGAGAGCGACAGAGAGTGAGGTGAGCCGTGAGCGGCGAAAGAGAATAAGAGATGGAGAGCGGCGAAAGAGAGAGTAACAGAAAGATTGAAAGAATAAGAGATGGAGATTGGAGAGACGAGCGGCTGCCTCTGTGCCTCTGCCTAACCCTAAACTCAAAATTAATATAATAACATTAACATATAGGCCCAACGGGCTGCCTGTGGGCTTCGGTTCAAGCCCAGGCCTGGCCTGGCCCGTCTTTAGGCCCGGCCTTACCTGGCCCATCACCGCGCCGGGCCGACCGGGTAAAAGGCGGGCCGGGCGGGTATGACCGGGCCTCCGGGCCAACTGGGCTTTTTTGCCATCCCTAGAAATGTTGTACTACTCTGTATATATATATTTCAATGTACCATAAGAAGCATTTGGTTTTTATTTAAAATATATGGATTAATAATAAATTTAACTATGGTTAGACTATATTCACACATAAAATTGAGAATCAAAATAAGGAAATATATATTTTATTTTCAATAAATTAAATGGATTCAGAATTATGTTAAACCAATTTTAAATTTGAATAAAAGTATTAAGGTTAAACATATTTAAATGAATCGATTTTAGCAACGTCTTATCAAAGTGATCTCTCTTGTTGAAATTAATTTTATTTTTTAAAATATATAAAAGTTTTTGTGTGTCCATGTAATGAGTGTAAATATTTGATCAATCCAAAGGAATGTTGATACTTATTTTAATTTGTTGATTTTAATGATAAATAAGAAAGATAAAGAAGAGTTGAAGAAAAAAAATACAGTATATTATTTTTTTTATTAAAAAAATTACAATATATTAAAGAGTTCGATAAGTAATAAGAAATTGAATTTATGGGCAATTGGGCATATAGAAATAATGTGTATGTAGATTTATACAGCGTATATTTTAAAAATAATTAATTAACCATATATACAACAAAATAAGTATGCTGCTCTCTTTCTCTTGTACCTTAATTATTTAGACAGGTCAGATCCTCTCATAAACCAAATAAATTTTCCACACATTAATTTGTGTACACACACACACAGACAGAGAGACATATATATAATTAATTAAGTGTATATATAACCTCTACAAATTCTGGTAACCTCCAAATAAGAAACACACAATTAATTAATTAAGGCGATTGATTAAATATCTAAATGACCCATGAACTTTAGGTGACACACAAATTCCATTAATTCTTCCTAATATTTGAGCCTAGCTAGCTAGCTACTAGGTGGAACTCGATCACAATCAAATCAATTATGGATTATGGCACCGCCGTCTCCTCCACTACTGCATTTTCAACTTGCGCCTTGGATGGATATGGTTTTGGGTTATAACACTGAATAACCACAACTGATGCAGTCTTCGAGGATTCCGGCGATGCTAGGAAGGATCCAACCGGCCCCAGTTCGGGACAATCAGTCCTTTCAAGCAAGGAGGCAGTTGGCGGTGATCGACCGACTATGAACAGGTTGCGTCTTGTCATTTCCTTGATAGTTGCTGCCACCTCCTCCCTTGTACTCGCAACCTTTTCCTCAAACTGCACCGATTTGTCACCGGCACTACCGACCTTGGCCAGGAAAACCTCAATGGCTTTGTCATCGGCCTCTTGTTCGTTATCATTTTGAATTGTCTGGAGAAAACGAGTCACTTTTACATCAATGCCGGGATGCTCCGCCATTCTCAAAGCATAAGCAAGGGCCTCACGATCGTCAGCTCCCCCAAAGAAGAGCATCGTGACTGAACAAGCGATCTCATTCGATGGCACGTGAGCTGGGCCGCCTAGACCACGGTCAATTAGCACGGCAACTGAGCAAGGGGCCTGTTCCAACACCCGCTTGTTGACAAGGTGGTATGCATGTCCAATTGATTCAAGTGAGCCGTCTAGCTGTAGCACTTTGTGGAAAGGCAGTATTATGAACGAGGCACGCTTTCCCATTGCACTCGAGATTATATCATCGTGTATTGTGTCAATACCAGATATGGCAGTCATGGGCCGTACATTGACGTCAGTGAGTTGCTGATAAGCCTCAAAGCTCACCTCAATCTTGCTCGAGCTCGATCGGTTGCTCTTGTTCGAGAAGGGAAAACCATTTCGACGGGCACGCTGAACCATCAAAATGGCCGAGGTCCTCTCTGAATACTCCATCAAGTGCATTGTGTAAAGTGTCATGCGGCGATGTCTTGTTCCCCGAGATGACTCAACTAGATTTAGAATGGTTGGGATGTTTCTACTACTGTGGAAGCATGCAAGTACACGTAGCTCTCCTGCGGGGTCAAAAGTTGGTTGCGCGATTGTGCGGTGCTTGTACGGGACCACCGGTCGGGCCGGCTTGTAGATAGCCATCACAATTGGTGTGGTAATGAAAGTGGTGAAGAGAGCCATGAGCACCATAATGGCGAATGACTCGTCATTCAACACTTTTCGATCCTTGCCAATGTTAAGCACTATAAGCTCGACAAGGCCTTTTGTGTTCATTAGGAAGCCGAGGGTGATGGCCTCACGCGCTGGAATTTTAACCAAGCGGGCTACGGAATATACACCACCGATTTTGCCGATACATGCGTTGACAATGACTAGCGCAAGCAAACCCCAGGACTTGGCTCCTTGGATAGTAGCCACGTTAGTCTTGAGACCACTGGACACAAAGTAAAGCGGGAGGAAGAGACCCGAGATGAAGTCTTCTACCTTGTCAATCAAAGTTCTCGCAAACGGGCCTTCCTTAGGGACAACTATACCAACAACAAATGCTCCGAAAAGAGCATGAATCCCGATCACATCAGTCACAAACCCCGCTGCCAGAACAATTGCCAGAGTGAAGCATATGTAGACCTCCTTGACGGGTTCACCCTCCGGACAGCAACGGGCCATCCAGGCAAGCACGGGGCGCACGATCACTGCAACCCCAATGATAAATGCCACCCCGCACAAGAGCACCCACACAGTAACCAACGGAGACCTGGTACCAGATAGCGCTATGGCCAAGGCAAGAAGGGTCCAGGCTGCCACGTCATCGACGGCGGCAGCCGACATGGCCATACGACCAATGTCGGTAGTGAGGAGCCTGAGTTCAGCAAGGATGCGGGCAAGAACAGGGAAGGCGGTAATGGAGAGAGCGACGCCCATAAAGACGAGGAAGGGGGCCTTGTCTGAGTTCTTGGATACAGTGGCAAGGAAGGCAAAGGAGGTGCCAATGCCGACAGCGAAGGGAAGGGCGATGCCGGCAGCAGAGATGGCTAGGGCTTTCTTGCCGGTGCGGCGTAAGGAGGCAAGGTCAAGTTCGATGCCGACCAGAAAGAGGAAGAAGAGGAGGCCGATGTTGGCCAGCGTGTCCAGAACCGTGAGACTCTGTTTGGGGAAGACTGTCGACAGAAACTTGCTGTTTCGTCCCAGTGCTGATGGCCCCAGTAGGATTCCTCCCTGTCAAATAAATTGTCAATTCATTTCATTCATCCATTTCTAATTAATTAAGTTAAGTGACATGCATATGCAATCATATCTCATAGACAGTAGATATTAATTGTAAGAAATGAATGAATGAGTAGAGAGTAGAGAGTAGAGAGTAGGTACAATAATTTCAGCAATGACACGAGGCTGGCGGAGGGGACGGAGGAGGAAGGCGAGGAAGCGCGTGAGGATGAGGATCATGCAGATCTGAAGGATGAGGAGTGGCAGAGCAAAGTGCAACGGGTCGTCCCCCTGCCACGCTCCGTTCGACGTTGCCTTCATCGGCTCCTTGCATGTTGCCGTCGCCATTCGATTCAGATCACTCAATCAGATTGATATATGGATTAATTTCACCAAACTCAACTCAACTCAACTCAGCGCAAGATGTGGATCGATGGAGAGCTAGCTAGCGATATATAGTGGTTTCTTAATTAATTCTCTCATCAATTTATAGCTACCATATATAGCATCCCTTATTCCCTTAATTAGTAAAGAGAACCAATTAAGTGACGTTGACTTTATTTATTATTAATTAGTCTTCATTAATTAATACACTGATCCATCCTTGGAAAATAGCTTCCACAATCCTGTCTTTAGATCTTACAAGCTATATATATATATATATATGGAAGTGGCTACGGTGCTACGCGTAGCATAGAGGGCCTCCGTGCTACGGCTCAATATTTGAGTTTTCAAAATCCTAACGGTCGATCCGAACCGTTCAACATGATCTCCATACGAATATGTACTTGCAAACCAAATTTTACATTTTTTAGAATTTTTTTGCTATTTTTTTAGATAGGTAGAAAATCACTTGATCTGAATGGTATATAATTTTCAGATCAAGTGATTTTCTATCTATCTAAAAAAATAGTAAAAAAGTTCTAAAAAATGTAAAATTTGGTTTGCAAGTACATATTCGTATGGAGATCATGTTGAACGGTTCGGATCGACCGTTAGGATTTTGAAAACTCAAATATTGAGCCGTAGCACAGAGGCCCTCTTTGCTACGCGTAGCATATTAGCCAAATTATATATATATATATATATATATATATATATATATATATAGAGAGAGAGAGAGAGAGAGAGATTGACTATGGTGAGTTGTGAAGTAAAACGTCGTTTTACTTCACGCTCATACTTCATTTTGAAAATCTAAACAACCGATCCGAACCGCTCAACATGTTCTCCATATTGAAATGTGCTTGGAGACCAAATTTTATATTTTTTGGAATTTTTTTACTATTTATTAAGCCACTTTGAAAATCCCAGATCCGGGTGAACAGTAAAAAATTCTGAACCATTCGATCAGCGATTTTCAAAGTGGCTTAATAAATAGTAAAAAAATTCCAAAAATTATAAAATTTGGTCTCCAAGCACATTTCAATATGGAGAACATGTTGAGCGGTTTGGATCGGGCGTTTAGATTTTCAAAATAAAAATATGAGCGTGAAATAAAAATGACATCTTACTTCGCAACTCACCATAGCCCAGCTCTATATCTATATATATATATATATATATATATATATATATAATGGAAAATTAAGTTGCCGAGTCAAACCCGCAGCCTAGCTAGCTAGCTAGTCTATCATCACCATGCTTTATCACCAATTCACTACACCAAATATCACATACATAATTATCTCATCACAATCTTTCAAGCCTGATGTTTTGATTATATGAGAAATTTTAATGATTTATAAGTACATCCATGCATATATATATCAAGTGTTCGATATATATTATCCTTTTAAAATAATCTTCAAAGTCATTTTTACATCGAATGTCAAATTTCAAAGTCCAAAAAATAACCTATAGAGACTTAATTGTTAGTTGTACTAGCTACATGCATCATTAATTAAGATATTTGGAAAGCACTTCTACATCTAAAACTACAACATCGATCTATCTATCTCTTAAGATATGAGACTTGTTGGTTGAGTCTGTATATATATATTTAATTAAGCTATAACGGTCATGACCGTATTTACAGGCACATTCATTCGCTCGTTGACTTCAATTATTCTTCAATTAATCCTATTGGATGATCAGATTCCTGCGCACGTATTGTAATAACTGATTCAAATCAAGATAAGTTGTAAATTTCAACTGCAATGTAAAAGACAGCTAGTGAAAGCAATTAAGTTTGAATTACAAAAGTATAATGCAATTGTTTATCCAATTATTGGTATTGACTAAAGAAAAGATCAATAATATAATTTTGCCAATTTTCTAAAGTCATCAAATCAAGCATCTTTTATATGTGAAAATTGTCTATATCATGTTTAAAGTCATCGCTAATTGTCGATTTCGCCACTTTTTTTTTTCTCAAGTCATCACATCAACTACTTAATATGTTCATATTGAATTCATTCTTCCGTTCTTTATCCTTTCTATCACAGTTTATATCAGAAGAAACAACTGTCCTGTCTCTCTTAGTATTTTTGAGACGCATTACCGGCCAGTTATGTAAATATTTACAAATGAAATGAATAATCAAATGGTGACTTGCACATGCACAGCAAATTAAACAGGAAAATACTTTCTTAATTTTTTTTTTTAATCAGGCACGAAATAAAACCTAAAAGCAAAATTGACATGAAATTGTTGTTTGTCACCTACAGGGCTACAGGTAGAGGGCCAAAGGAAGTTGCTAATATTACAGAAGGGGTCTGAGATCAATAGATCATATCATACAAATAACAAGGCATTAATTGTTACACTTAAAAATTTAAATCAATCAATCTATCTATGTTAGTTATCTAATATCTATCAAGCTCATAGGCTCCAGGCACATCATGCAAGGGGTGTCCCTTTTGGTTGCGCTCGATAATCCTGCCAGCGAGGGAGACCTGCTTGCCGACAGCAAAGATGTACGCCTTGCCTGCACCCCCGGCCCCACGAGCTGTTCTTCCCACACGCCGCACGTACTCACTCGGCTCCCGTGGGAAGTCGAACAAAACCACGTGATCCACCTTCTCAAAGTCTATGCCTCGCGATGCCCTGCCATTTTACCAACAATTTTACATGCAAGTCACTTCAATTCTATACTTAGTGCTAGGAGTGTTCATGGATCGGTTCGGTTCATTTTTCTAGGACATTTTTCTGGTTAAACGGTTTGGTTTTTCTGGTTAAATGGATCGGTTCGGTTCATTTTTTAAAACCGGTTATTCGGTTCGGTTTAGAAGTTTTGAAACGGGTTAGACCGAACCGACCAAAATTAAGCAAACAAATTCCTCTTCTCTTCTTTCTACAGTAAAACCCTAAAAAATTCAAAAAATTAACAAAAAAACATGTTTATTTTTTATGAGTAATCTTCTTATTTCAGTTCAACCGAATTCGGTTCGGTTTTAATTTGGTTGATAAGTTTATTTCGGTCAATTCTGTTGTATTTTTGAAAACCGAATAAAGTTTTGGTTTGCCTATTTTATTTCAGTTTTAACCGAACTGAACCGATGAACACCCCTACTGTGCATATATATATTTGTTTGTACCGATCGGTGCAGACAAGGAACATGGAGTCAGCTGACTGTGACTTGAGAAATTCATTGAGGTTGGTGAGGCGCGCGTCTTGCGCCAATGCGGCATGGAAGGGAAGCACTCTGATGCGTGCTTCTTTTCTATCCACCCTTTTCAACACATTTTCCACTCTTCTGCACGTCTCAATCTGCACAAACAAACAAATATCCATACTACTCAATTCACAGATAATCGACTCACAACTACTCAAACAAGGACCACATATTTCTAACATATTTTAACAATTCAAAGATAAAATACTTGCTCACAAGAAAGGCCTAGAATTGATAGCTCATTGATTAGCACGCGCGAACGAGAGAAAGAGAGTGATAGAGAGATATAGAAAGGACCTTATTACAAAAGACAATAGTCTTGCGAACTGGAGACTCATGAACAAGCTTTAGAAGAGCATTTTTCTTATTTGTAAAAGCAGTCTCTGGATTCTTCTCCTCATTTGCATCTCCACTGCAGTCGACCAGCACCTGAAATTATCCGCATCTTACCATACTGACAGAAAAAATAGAACTCAGAAAAGAGAGATAAAAAAAAAGTAAATCTATCGAGAAAACCACCTCTTCAAGACCAGAACTTGTGCGGTGCACCCCGGGTCCCATTATTACTTCACAATCTGGAAAGAACTCGACCACCTTGTTGTATATCTCTAAAGGTAAAGTTGCAGTCACGAAAACGTACTGTACTGACACTGGCGCTGCACCAACCAAGCTCTGCAGAACTTGTTCAAAACCCTCCTCACCATACAGTATGTCCACCTCATCCAATACAACACTACAAGGACACATTTAACACATTTAATAAAAGTTATTTTCAACCCCATAGGCAAGGTCTCAAGCGCACAGAATATTATAAACTGAAAATAGCAGGAAGCTGGAATAATAATGTTTTGAAAGGAAAACAAAAATAGAAGTAAATTTAATACAATTAAATGGAGAATATTTATGTGTGCATACATACCATTGAAGATGTGATAACTGCACAAAACCCTGCTGATATAAGTAAAGGAAGCGACCGGGTGTAGCTATGAGCACGTCTAAACCTTGGTCAAGGGTGTCTAATTGAGTCTTTTGTTTGAAGCCACCTGTTGCGACCATGGACCTAAAGGGGATGCCTGATTTTGATATCATCCTACAATTGTTGAGGACCTGAGAGGCAAGCTCAGCAGTAGGTGCAAGGACAATGACTCGGGGACACCTAGGACTGGTTACTGATTTTGCAGATTTGCCATCAGCTAGAGCAGCTTCTTCATCTTGTCTCAGGCGCTGGATGATGGGGCAAAGGTATGCCAGCGTCTTGCCAGACCCGCTCTGATCTGCAATTACGCAACTCTTGCCTTGTAAAACTGCCCGGAATGCCATTGCCTGAATTTCCCAACATAATATAAAATAAAACAACCCTTCATTATTATGTCAGTACTGTACATATTAATAAATAATATAAGACAAAAAAAGCAGCAAAAGGGACCTACCTGAATATGGGACGGGCGAAGGAATGCCAGGCTCCTGAGAGCAGTGATCATGAGATCGGTGCAGCCGAGATTCTTGAAGGATGTTTTGCTGAAGAAACCACCTCGGGCATTGGCAAATGATTTCCTGGGAAGCATCTTGCGATCAAAAGAATAGGAATAATAGTCTGCTGAGGAAACACCGCCCCATCCTCTTAAAGAGGAAGAAGAAGAAGAAGAAGCTCCAGATCGACCTCCTCTTCCTCTTCCTCGTTCAGTTCCTGTTCCTGTTCCTGTTGAGAATAACACAGTATCTCCTGAAGAAGTCGAACGATCAGCTGAAGAATTTCTGCCATTTATGGTTGGAGAATCATCGTCAGAATCATCTTCATCTGAAGATATACTACGTTCATACCCATTCTGATTCTCATCATTGTCATCATCATCAACATCATCGACAAGGGTTTTATTCCCACGGATTGGCTTGCTGACCCCTGACTTGACTTGGATTTGGGATCGGGATGATGAAGAAGAAGATCTGCGCATCATGAGGGATTTGACCTTTTGGGCCTTCAATTTGGCAAAACCACTGGAAATGACAGATGGGGCGCTTGAGGGACCCTCATTCCCTGCAGGCATTGATTACATTACATGGTGAGATTGCAATATTTAGATTAAATGGAAATGGAAAAATGAAAAAATGGAACTGAAAGACCTGGGGCATGGGGGGACTGGGGCATAGAGAGAAGGTGTGAAGGAATAGGGGAGTCGGGGTCATGGGGCCCGCCCCAGACAATGACTTGTTGGCCGGTGTGACGGTCGATGAGGCGGTAGGCACCGGCATTCTCCATATCCACTCTCTGGTAGCGCTCTTCGGCTTGACTTGGAGCTGCTGTACTCTTACTACCACTGCTAGCACCAGTACAAAAAGTAGCGATACCTTTCCCTCTCTGTTTCTGTTTCTGTTTCCTATAACAAAGAAAACAGGATGCTGATGCTGATGCTGATGCCGGCGCCAGTGCTGGCAAGAGATGGCAAAGAGGAGCGAAGCTCATGCTGTGGCCGCTGTTATGAATAATCAATCATCATCAGCATCATCATATAATATTGGCATGGTAAGCTGAGGGGATGTATCACCCCCTTTTACTTAATCGCAGTCAAGAATTGAGATGTTAGGTTGGAATTTGTAGAGTAATTGAAAGCAATACATGTAATATAGAGGTGAGAGAGAGAGAGAGAGAGAGGGCACCTGGAAGGTTAGCGAAGAGAGGAGGAAAGCACGCCTTCTCTCGTCGTCGTCGGTGGGAGGTCGACCGGAGGGAAGAAGAAGAAGGAGGAGGAAGGATAGAGTGAGGTGTGAGGTGAGAGCCAAACTGAGATTTTAGATTTTGCCTAGTAATAGTAATAGTAATAGAGAAAGTCTGGATTCCTCCCTCGAGGTGCTCAATGGACCGAGTTCTGAGCCCAACTTGGAAATAAATTATTGCTTTGATTAAGGGCCCGTCGGCCCGGCTTCTTAATGGGATCTCAATAACATCAATCAATTGGGAATTGGCTGATTGGCTAATTTGGGCATTTGGCTATCCTCCCCTCTCTCTCCCGCTTATCCTCAGCCTCAGGAATCAGGACCAACGACGAAGGGAAGGGAACAACGAATAGCAAGTAGCTAGCTGCTATTTCAAGGTACTTTGCTTTGCTATGCTATGCTCGACTTGTCCAGATTGTTTTGTACCCATAACCCATTATTGGTTCCATTTCTACCTACCTTAAGTAAGACGATTAGTTTATTCTAATCAAATAATTTTATGTCTACAATGCTTCTTTGAGGCTTTTGTGTCATAAATATCAAGTTATATCATACTGGTGCATCTACTCAAAAAGGACCTGTTGCTGGTACAGGGCCAGCCAACTGGTATAATCTTGTACCATGTATGTATACATTTGCCTCAATACATCCATTGGTATTACCTATTTACCAGCATATTTTAGTGATACGCAGCTATATTCCTTCAATTCTTTTTTAATTAGAGCAGCTGCATTCCCATCAACAAGTGAATAATAAAAATAAAAGAAATGCAGCAACTACTACAAATTGGGACAAAAGTAAAAGAGCCACAAAGAAATTAAGTTCCCACCACCAAAAATGAACATGTAATATGCTTAAATTATTAGCGGATCAGTTCAGTAGCTGCATGCTGGCAACCGTGGAAAAGAAACTGAAGATACAAACAACAATAATCGACATCGAATTAAACTTTCACCCATTCATTCGTTCATTATTCGCTAAAAAGGGAAGGAAAGGGAAGGCCCTAGTTTACATACCATACAACAAACACATTTTTTAACTTTTGTGTCTACAAGAAAGTCCTAATGGGTTGGGGCTTGTAGATTTTTGGGGTAGCAGTAGCAGTAGGAGGAGCAGAAGCGAGCTCGAGTGACAGAATGAAGGCTGATTTGGAGGCATCTCTCAGATAACGTACATCTCCATTCATCAACATGAGAAGCTTGCGGCACACCAGCAGACCCAGCCCCTCCTCTGATGCCTCCTCCCAGCTCCCAAACATTTGAGACAGTAATTCCTCTGCGCTTCCACTCCCTGTCTGCGTGCACGTGTGCTTTATCCTGAGTTTAACAGTAATCAACATATAATCAATTATATATATTATATTATATTGGGTACTGCGAAGAGATGAATGAAACTAAAGGGAGGGAGTAGTCATTCTAATTACGTGATCTCAAGATTAATGAGATGAAGTGTTTGTCCGACAGGTTGCTTGACGAGGGCAGAAGCAAGCTCAACAAGGCCTCCGCTGGGACAGAACTTGACAGAGACGGCCAAGAAGTCAGCTATTATCTGCTGCAGCCTCAGCCTGTCTCCGTAAACTAACTCTGACATGAACTGGTTCCCCTCATTATCATTGAGGTCGAACACTAGCCTCACCCCCTTCTCCTGGCTCTCTAGAACCACCTGGCTCACCGCTATCATTATCACATCCCGCAGCTCAAACTCCACCATCTCCAGCTCCAGGCAACTACATTGATTTCATTCAGTAATACTAATGAAATTAAGATAGAAAGGTAAAAACAAACAAACAAATTATAGAGTTATAGGAGCCAAAGCCACATACCTATCCATGATGGAATCAAGATCTAGGTCATCTAGTATCCTGCTGAGTTGGCGCTGACATCTTGAACCAATATCAACCAGCTTCCTTTGCTCTTCATTCAATCCCGCACTATCTATCATCCTCCGACAATACAACATACCTGATAATGGGTTTCGGCTCTCTTGCCGAATATATGCCAAGGTCTTCAACCTCTTCAGAGCTGTCTGCTCAGTTAATTTCTCGACTTGCATCAAATGTTGCAAGTTGGGACTCGTGATGTGCAAAAAGCAAAAAACACCTGTTATTTTGCCTTCTCCATCCACCTTGTTGCTAACCGATAAGAGGCACTCAACAAATTTGTTGTTTCTAGTGTAAAATCCAAATGGAACCTTCTCCTTCTCCTCACCTGTCATGGCTGTGTTTATTATAATATTCATGTTAACAAAGGCATCCTGGTTTTTCATACGGCAACGAGCCAACTGTCCCCCAAAGACTTCCCCAAGAAGCATTTTATCGAGAATCTCATCACGAGGATAGCCTGACAAGCGGGCCATGGCAACATTCCACTCGGTACACCAGCCAAACTCATCAGCACCGAATATTGGAGGGATCAGAGGGTTAGGGTTTTGAATTATGGTCTTGTAATCACCCTCAATGCGAGTGAATCGGTCCATGACCATCTTGTGGCCCGTCATGTCTTGGGCCACGAAGCACACACCCACGATGTCTTCATCTATGTCACGGCTGGAACAAGCATTTACTATTAGTACCACCGGGCCATCTTCCCTGCGTGCGCCATGGGTCTTCAGCTGAAATTGCACGTTCTTTTCCTCCTTCCCTGTTAAAAATAAAAGGCAATCAAATTCAAACTAATCTTTTTTTCTCCCCAGTAAAAGTTGGTATGTCAAACTCCAGCCTCATGTAATGTAATGAATTTTATTAATAGCATATAGCAGTTATAAATTCATGTCTTTAAATTAATGAGGCATTTTTTCTTATGAACTTTAGTGGGCAAGTAGTTGATACATTTTAGGATCTATTTCTCGTAAAAGGTTGGAAAGAAAGTTTCCACCTGAAAAAAAAAATATAATACTTTATTTCCTATAGAATACTTCCTTAATTAAGGAAGCATTGATGCATTAGACTCCTCTAAATAGTAAAATATCAATTAAGGACAATTTTTTACTGTTGATTTTCCTTAATTTAATTACCGCCATTGATTTATTGAGGGACAAATTAGTCAAATCAAGATTATTATTTACAAGCATTATTTTCTCTCCTTCCTTTGAATCCTCGAACAATTAATAAAAATGGAAGAAAAAAAGGAAATTTATTAGAACAAAGTAAGAGAGGGTAAGCCTGAAAGGTTACAATCTGCATCCCCTCAATATAATTATTTTGCATGTTCTCATTTCCATATTAATTTAAAAAATTTACTTGTTAAAATTTCATATATGTTTTAAACATGGACTAAAAATGCATAATAATGCTAAAAAAAACTATATGCAAATACATATGCAATAGATATTTTTGGTGTATTTTTCAATTCCTACCATCTTTTTTTTTTAGATGAGGAGCACACCATTCACACTAGAATTGACTTTATATACTATAAGAATGTATCCAGAAGCTTTAAAAATGAATATTGTTAGATTTTACCTTGTAGAGCCAAGCCAAGCATCCTCTTGACAGTAGTGAGTGAATCATCCTCGACAAGGGAAAGCATATGCTTGCCGACAGCATCATCAACAGCGAGTCCTGTCAGCTCAGCGATCTTCTGATTCCAACCATTGACCAGCCCACTGCTGTCCACTGCCAGGATCGGCACCGTGGCTGTCTCGATCAACCTCACCATCTCGCTTGTAACCGCCTGCAGCTCCACCTTGCTCTGTAGTCTCAGCTCATCAATCCTACTCTCCAGTGCTTCCGTCCCAGTCCCAGCACCAGTAACATGCGCATCCTTATTCCCTATATCATTGTTTAGAGTTCCCCTCAGGATCAATTGCAAGGAATGAACAGCATCCATCTCGTAATCTTTCCATGGCATGCTCCGCATCTTCACAACCTCCAGAAAGGCTTTGAAAGACGACCTTGGGTGCATCTTCCTCCCATCGTCTTCCTGGGACGGGTCATGCTTCGCACCGCCCCATCGCATTTCAGCAGTAGTGTGCGAACGGAACCAGAATAGCATGTCCCGGGAATTGATTCGTGCAGCCGCCATGCCACAGACTGTGTCCCCAAGCGCAATTGCTCCTGGATAACCTGCCTCATGGAGACTGTCAGTGCTGAGACCAGTCGAGTCCGTGTGGTTCTCTGTCAGCCAGAAAGCAAGTTGGTGAATCTGGCTATCAGTCGGTGCTCGCCCCAGTCGCCACACCTTGTTCTGGTATAGCAGTGCGGCACCGTCACACTTCACTAAATCCATGATGTTGGGGCTCCCGGAAATGATGCTCAGGGGCCCCGCTTGTTTCAGCAACATGTCGCTGAGCAGGGTCTGGGTGCGTAGAATGTTCTTCTCCCGGATTTGGTTATCCAGCTCGAATTCTTTGTTGACATGTATGGCAAACACTTGGGCTAAGAACTCACATGCGTAGCGCAGCGGGAAAGGCACAAAACGAGGGCTCTCATTATGGCAAACAATGAGGCCCCAAAGCCTTTTCCTCGTCTGCTGCTGCTGCTGCCCCTCTGGACCTGCTTCATCATCCCCTCTTTCTGAGGACTCGTTGACAACAACAGCCATGACAAGAGACGCAATGGAGTTCATGTTCTCCATGTACTGGAGATGACAGCTGTGCGGGGAGCGCAGCGTGGAGCCGCAGAAAGTGATGTCAAAGCCGAGAGAGTCATCGTGAAGGATCTCAACAGGCTTGGCTCGGCAGTCGCAGATCATTCTGACCTTATTCTTCATGAAGAGAAAGCGGGCAGCCTGAGGAATGTCAGTGGCCGGGTAGTGCAGACCGACGTAGGGGTCAAGGCCTGGTTTGGTGACCTCGGCAAAGACCTCGCCATGGTCGTCGTCATGGAAGCGGTAGGTCATGACACGGTCATAGCCTGTGAGCTCGAAGACCTCTTCGACAACAGCATTACAGAGGGTCTGTAGGTTACTACTGCCGGGCAGGGACTGAAGACGGGCGATAGCTTTGGCGGCGAGCTTGTACGACTGAAGGGCTCCGGCAGCCGTCATGGGGAGCTCGGTAGGCTTGACGGGCTCAAAATCGACAATGAGGCAGCGAGTGACACGGTGGAGGATGGCGTAGAAAGGTCTGCCGGAGGCACGGGAGTGAACAAGAACAGGGTTAAGGATGGAGACATCGGTAGCAGGGGAGGAAAGGGCAGCCTTTTGGAGAGCAGCCGCACTGGGGGCAGTGAAGAGGGAGCGAACATCACAGCCAAAAGCGAGCACCTGAGGCTGGTAAGGCTTGTTGCCTTGGTCGATGTCGAGGTCAAGAGATGGTACAGCAGCATTAGGGAGGCTGGTAAGCATGTCGGGGGCGTTGGCACTGAAGGCGAGCACACGGAGGGACTTGTCATCAAGGGCCAGGAGGCAGCCGAAGGGCTGGATCATGCGGCCACGCTGGATGTGCTGTAGGTAGGCCATGACCTTCTCTCGGCGCTGCTGAGCAGGAGCAGCATCTCCTCCCCCTTCTCTAGCTTCATGTGCCTGCACCGACCTCGAGTAGTCGAACGACTCTCCTCCGAATTCCTCAAACTCTGCATCCAGCTTGGCATCTAAGCTTGTTTGTGCTACGATGCGGGCACTGTGCCGGCTTCGGCTGTGGCTGGAAGTCGCTGATGATTGAGCTGCTGCCCCGACTCGGCCTCCCCCTGGTCCTCCTGTGCCTCCTGTTCCCCCTCCTGTTCCTCCTCCTCCTCCTCCTCCTCCTCCTCCCCCTCCTCTTGGGGATGATGACATTATTATTAATTATTCCTCTCTCTCACACACAAACTTGCAGAGCAGAGTGAAGGAATTTAATTTTTTTAAGTGAAAACTTTCACTCTGCTGAGAGTGAGAGTGAGCTCAACTGGACAAGGGCAAGCTTTAAGCTTTAAGCTTAGCTATCAAGGGAAAGGGAAGAAGGTGACTAGTGTTTGTGTGTGTGTGTTTTTTTCTCTCTTCTTTTATTTTGTTGAGTTAGGTACGCGCCTAGGCTGTTAATTTAAGAGGATTGGCAAGTGCAAGTGCAAGTGCAAATGCGCAATGGAATAAATAAATAAATAAAATGGATTAACAAGTGGTCAAGTGGAATAAACTATTTATTAGTGTTTACGGGGGAGTGAGAGTGAGGGGTAGAAAAAAGAGCAAGCCAAGTCAAGTGGATAACTCCAGAAGGAGAAGGAGAAGGAGAAGCTCTTTAATTAATTAAAATTAAAAATTGTACCTTGCCACCCACAGATATCGAGGGAGTCGAGGAGAGGAGAAGGGAACAGGAGACAGAGGAGAGCACGAGTGTATGAGATGACACGTGAAGAGGTATGGCCAGTGTATGGGCCATGACATGGCAGGTTCACTTCTCGGTGCAAATCAAATGCAATACATTATTCTATTTCTATTCACTAATTATTAAAACAATGAATAAACAAATTCAAACACTAAAGATTCAACACGACAGGGCCACGAGGCTTCACGTGCCTTCCATGCCTACATCACCTGCCACGCTGGCTTCACATTCATACATCTTCAATGTTTTCAAATATATTATATTTGTTAATATGTGTGTAATTGTCAATTGCTACCTGTATGCTGGGGTGGATTTTAATCCGAGATTTTTATATATAAGAAAATAAATAAATTAAATATTAAAAATAAGAAATTGTTGAACAGATTTTGAAAAATATAAAGACCGCCATGCAGTATGGCATCCCTATTCCTCCGAGATTTTTATATATAAGAAAATAAATAAATAAAATATTAAAAATAAGAAACTGTTGAACAGATTTTGAAAAATAGAAAGGCCTCCATGCGGCATGGCGTCCCTGTCTCTGTGTGACGCCATCCCAGACTACGGCCCGCGGAAAAAAATGTAAAAAAAAAAAAAAAACATTTTTTTTTCTGCTGTATTCAGTCAGAAATCCAATAATTTTGATCAGATTCAAAATTCATTTTAGAGAAAATGACTACATGGATTTTTGTGTTCTTTATATCAAAATAAAGGTATGAAAGTCTAGTTTCTATATAATATAATTTTTCTATACAAAAATATTACAGATTGGTACAGTTTTAGCAATTAATTGACAGAGGTCAGAATTCAGAAAAGCTGAAATTTCAGTGAGCAGTCCAATAATTCTGACATCTGTCAATTAATTGCTAAAACTGTACCAATCTATAATATTTTCGTATAGAGAAATTATATTATCTGGAAACTAGACTTTCATACATTTATTTTGATATAAAGAACACAAAATCCATGGAGCCATTTTCTCTAAATTGAATTTTGAATCTGATCAAAATTATTGGACTGCTCACTGAAATTTTAGCTTTTCTGAATTCTGACCTCTGTCAATTTATCGCTAAAACTGTACCAATCTGTAATATTTTTGTATAGAGAAACTATATTATTTGAAAACTAGACTTTCATACCTTTATTTTGATATAAAGAACACAAAAATCTATGGAGCCATTTTCTCTAAATTGAATTTTAAATCTGATCAAAATTATTGGATTTCTGACTGAACACAGCAGAAAAAATTGATTTTCTTTTTCTTTTTAGGGCCGGAGTCTGGCATGGCGTCCCTTTTTTTTTTTTTTACGTTTTTTTCCGCGGGCCGTAGTCTAGGATGGGGTGGAACGCCATGCCGCATGGCGGCCTTTCTATTTTTCAAAATCTGTTCAACAATTTCTTATTTTTAATATTTTATTTATTTATTTTCTTATATATAAAAATCTCGGTATTTTAATTATGAAAAGTAATAATTTACGATCTGTTATTACAATCTGTTCATACCGGCTTTTTACTACTGCATATGCGATCACTTTTAGAAGCAATATAAATAATATTTTAATTGGAATCTAACTATTAGGACATATAAAATATTACAGTAATAATTGGCCAAATAAACATCCGTGTGTTAACATCGGCTCATCTTTTAATAGACTAAAAAAAATAAAATAATAATAATAATAATACTCAAAGTAGAATATATCATGGGTCAAATCTAGCAAAGAAAATAATATTGGCCGAATTTAATTAATCTAAACCCAAAAGTCCGAGATTTTTATTAATATCCAACATTAATTATAAAATATTAATTATACCCAGTTAGCTGGGTTTTTTAAAAATGTCTAAATAGGCCAAAAATGATTATGCTAATTATACATTAAAAGAAGTAATCTAACAAATATTTCAAAAAAAAAAATCTCCTGACCGGCCAAAAATGACCCGTCCTAATTTTTAATCCAACCGGCCATTTTTTGGCCGGTTAGGGAATTTTTTTAAAAAAACTCAGCTAAACTGGATATAATTGATATTTTATAATTAATTTTGAATATTAATAAAAAGAGGGATGCTTCGGTGGACATAAGGACCTATTTGTAAAGTGAACATATTTTCATTTTCAAAGTTCAAACAGTCGATCCGACCGTTCAACATTATCTCCATATTAAAATGTACTTGGAGGTCAAATTTTACATTTTTTTTGAATTTTTTTACTATTTATTAAGTATTTTACAAATTCAATGGTCTGAATTTGACTAGTTTTTGTAAAATACTTAATAAATAGTAAAAAAATTCAAAAAAATGTAAAATTTGACCTCCAAGTACATTTTAATATGGAGATAATGTTGAACGGTCGGATCGACTGATTGAACTTTGAAAATGAAAATATGTTCATTTTACAAATAGATCGCAAATGCCTAATAAAAATGTCGGCCGAAAAGTGCACAAGTGTGGATGCAGGACCAATTTTTCTTTTATCATTTATGATTATACATTTTTTTTAAAACTATAATTTATTATATGTGCAAAACAAAAATATAGTTTTTTTCATAGCATAAATACGTTATGCAATGCGGGTATTAAATCTTCAACAAATTAAGATTAGTGATTTTCATGAACTATCATTCAAAATTTCAAACCAATACGATTCTGATGTTTTTGGGCCAATATACTCGAACTAGCTAGAAGCTCTAGGTAAAACATGCAGCATTTCATATGAACCAGAAAAGTATAGAGTTCAGGTTAAAATCCTAAACTTATATTTGATATCAAAGTTGTTCTCTTGCTACCACGCGCTTACCCTCATCTTTTTAATTAATTTGACATATTATCTAAACAAAGATATATCATTTCAAGAGGTTACTAATATAACTCTCAGTGAGAGAGGTGATATTTAGAAGAACATTAACTGGTACACTTAATTATCCAGAAATATTGTCATGAGATGCTAAACATAATTGGGTCTATTTCTTTTACACATTTACAAGATTGTGTATCATAGAGATGTGTTAGTCCAGAGAAATTTATTGTTAGATTTTGAGGAGGTACGTGCACATCGATAAGAATTTGTATCCTCTGCATTACTTCAAAAAAAGAATCTTTTGAGTTAATACATCTGGACCTTATGGTCTGCTTTAAGATCCGTGCGGACTAAATCCACACTAATATTAAAGGCCCCACTGCACTATAAGCTAGAATCGAATTGGCTCCGTTTAAAATCAAACGGCTGGATTAACTCAAAAGATGCTCTTTTGAGTTAATGAGATCACGATGCGGACTCCAATATTGATAAACCTTGATTTGGGGGAGTATACCGGCCCCAAAAAAAAATCAAGGACAATTTTGCTATCGACTGTTTGGACTGAAAACTCTAGTTGTCAATTTTGTTCAGAATCTGAAACTATATCTCATTTATTTTTTTTCAATGCAAATTTGTGAACACATGTATGGTTTTGAACCACAGGGAGATTATGAGAACCAGTTCATGCAATGGTCAATCTGGAATGTTTTACTAATGAAAAAGATCAACGCCACTAGCTAGAACAATATATAGTTTTTACTAATCTTATCTCTAATCTAATGTGCTACTAATTAGTACATGAAAGGGAAGAAGTCAAAGGGAACCAGAGGACATTAATTAATTAATTAATTGCTGCCATTCCTTATTTGCACAGGTGTGCTACTATTATATTACTCTCTGATTGACTACATTATTTAATTATATCTAGCTAGGAGAGTAGATACTGTAAAAAATTTCTAAACATTAATTCATGAAATAATGGACTTATTCTGTTCATTTATTATAAACGCTAATGTTAATTAGCTAATTCAAAATTTAACATTCAAATATTTAATCCATCGCGTTGTGTTTGGTTGAAGTATAAAATGTTAGTGGCCTAAGTTGATTATTGTAACTTAGACTGGTTTAAATCATTCATGTTTGATTAAGGTTTAAAGTTATATCAAGGCTTAAGTTATTAAGAAAATAGTATCTTAGATAGTTGTTGAAATTGAGATTGTTAAGAGGACTACTCAATTAAATAATTAAATCATCTGAAGAGGACGTCTAGTTAGTTCTGCCTAATTAATTAATATTAGATGGAATAAGTGATCAAACCTAAAATTCTTATTTTATAATTTTCGGCTTAATCAAACACCACCTTGAAGATTTAAAATTTTACAAAATCCATTGAAGATTAGGGCACCAGGCCTGCTCCTGCAAGTAGATCCCGGATGGGCTTTGCTCATTTGGGCTTACACATATACTGGTACCATATTATTATTATTATTTCTTTGCTCCTACTCCTAGTTTCAACGTGTTCTTCAAATTAAAATACGCTTTTTTTGAAAAACTTTTTACTATTTTTAAATAGATACAAAATTATTAATTTTGGATGGTCCACAAGACCACAAACAAACAGTAATTAGAAGGAGGTCGCTTCCATGCTAGCTGGTTAATTCCCCAACTAGAAGATCATTAATTAAAAGTTCTCGATCAGGCAACAAATTAAACAAAATGACAAGTACTAGCTAGCAGTAGCCAGTAGCTATATATTACAACGCATGCACTACGTACATATCAATCCTCGCATATATATATATAATTAGAGCTAGAGACCTGATCATAATTTACATGCATGGCTTTGCTTATTCGCTTCACTTGCCGGGCACAAAGTTGGTGGCGTAAGCCCAGGCGTTGTTGACGGTTGGATCTGCAATGTGGTCGACGAGGTTCTCAATAGGCCCCTTGCCGGTGACAATTGCTTGGACAAAGAAACCGAACATGGAGAACATGGCGAGGCGACCATTCTTAATCTCCTTCACCTTGAGCTCGGCAAATGCTTCTGGGTCATCTGCCAAGCCAAGAGGGTCGAAGGACCCACCGGGGTATACCTTGTCAAGGCCCTCTCCCAGAGGCCCACCGCCCACACGGTAGCCCTCGATAAAGCCCATGAGCACCACCTGCACAGCCCAAATGGCCAGGATGCTCTGGGCGTGGATAAGATTGGGGTTGCCGAGGTAGTCGAGACCCCCCTCAGAGAAGATCTGAGAGCCAGCCTTGAACCACACGGCTTCCCCGAACTTGACGCCGTTCTTGGAGAGGAGCTCGGGGAAGACGCAACCTAGGGCTCCCAACATAGCCCATCTGCAGTGAATCACCTCCAGCTCCCTGTTGCGTGCGAAGGTCTCCGGGTCAGCGGACAGCCCGGCTGTGTCCCACCCATAGTCACCGGGGAACTCACCTGTGAGGTATGACGGCGTCTGTTCTGAGAATGGGCCCAAGTACTTGGGTCTGTCCGGTCCGTACCTGATTGTGAGAGCAATATTAATTTATTAATTTAACTATATATTAATGCTAGCTTAATTAGTTAATTAAGTGATCAATATAACTATATATATGTACCAGATGCTCTGGGGAGCACTCTTGATGGTGCGGCGCATGGTGATGCGGCTACTGCCGATTTGGCGGTAGAGATCATCTGACTTGCTGATCACATTTTGGCCAAAGAATGAGGAGCTGTGCAGAGCAGAAGTTGCCATTTAATATTTTATAATGCCTTCTGGAGAAGGAGAAATTAAGGAGGAATAATGAAATTATGTTAACTGCTGTGCTGATAAGTGAATGTGGATTGTAGGAGGCAGAGAGAGAGAGAGAGTTTTAACAAGTAGAGGAGAGGAGCTGAGGAGGAGGATATGTCCACGTCACTGGCTCTCTATTGGCTGGCTAGCTTGCCTGCCTTGATCTCCTATCCTCTAGATTGATTCTGTTTGGCTATCACCAATTGTGTTGCGCCACGTGGTGGTAGAGATCTTCGACTGTCTCATCAGTCATCAGTGAGACTTTTCAAACGCAAAAAATAGTGCCTACGGGCTTCTCATTAAAAAAGAAAACGCAAAAATAGAAAAAGCCCAATACAATACAATATAATATAATATAATATAGGCAATGGATAAAAAGCCCGTTCTGTATGCGTCTCCATATGAATATGAAAATAATACAATTTTATATGTGCTCCATTGTTTTTACATTTAGCTGAGGAAACGAGGTTAAATAAAACCTGAGATGGAAGACTGATATCATGACTATTCTAATTTAAGTGTACAGCATGCAGCTATTGTTATATGTTTTCATCTCCGGCACTGTATTACAAATACAATCGCAAACAAAATCCACAAATTCTTTTTCTACAATAAAAAAGGGGAGAAATTAAGATATATATGAGAATCATGCACCCAAGAAAAACCAAGGGCCTCAGACCTTGATGCATCCATCATGTATATACCTTAATTAATTTACCCTACTATATCAAGGAAAGGACCCAAAGGCCAAAACTAACAACAAAATTACATCATTTCAATTGAATAATCATATGGTAAGATTCTCTTGTATAGCCAAAAACGCACCACCTATTTCCCCTCCCAAATCCGGGAAAGTCTTACAACCTGGCAGGGATGTTACCTTGCCCCTTCGGTCGACGTTTAGAGGATACTTTAGGAGGTGGCCTCTCATCTCGGTTACTTCATCTGCAACAAACTGCTTCCAGTTGAGTTCTCCCATGGTGCGTACCCTCTGTACACATTCAAGGCTCTGCGGTTGGTTGAATATTTCCTCACTGGTACCAGTGTGCTCTGCCCATAATGACATTCTGTACCCATATATCTGCATTTAATATATTTAATCAGATTTATTATTATATGTTATATGAGGAGGGATCCAATTCAGGGGCGGATCCAGGATTTTCGTCAGGGGGGGGCAAAAAAATATCGAATCGGGTTTAAATCCATTAACCAATTGGGTACTCGATAAAAAACAATGATTTAACTTATACTTTCCAATGCTTTGACTTGTAATTTCTGATTCTCTGACATATAATTCTAATTACCAATCAAAATTCAACAAATTTATTTCAATTTTAACCCTAAATTTAACCCGAATTACAAATCAAACGTTTAGAGGGGGGCAAAAAAATTTCCAGGGGGGGGCAAAGTCGGTCGGAACCATTAAATCTCCACTAAAACTCAAAATCCAGGGGGGGCAATTGCCCCCCCCTGGAATACACTGGGTCCGCCCCTGATCCAATTACACCTTTTTTGGTGACACATCATGACATCGTTTTTTATATAGGTCAATTTTGCGATTTCAAAATCCAAACAGCCGATCCGAACCGTTCAACATGATCACCATATTAAAATGTGCTTGGAGATCAAATTTTACATTTTTTTGAATTTTTTTACTATTTATTAAGATGGTTACAAAATCGCTGTTTTTCAATGGTCTGAAAACAACGATTTTTGTAACCATCGTAATAAATAGCAAAAAAATTCAAAAAAATGTAAAATTTGATCTCCAAGCACATTTTAATATATCCATCATGTTGAACGGTTTAAATCGACTATTTGGACTTTAAAAATGGTAGGTGTCAAAGTGTGTCACCAAAAAAGGTGTAATCCGATCCCTTCTCATGTTATATATATAAGTTCAGGCATGCATATATATATCTGCCCATATTGGCCTTACCTGACCATGAGGAGCAGATTGGTTTTGGTTTCTAGCCCAAGTGTATTGCGGCTGGTACGCACCCATTGCAATCTCTGTATCTCTGGTTCCTTCAAGTGATCGCTGGTTTATGTTGGCTGATCCAATTATCACATACTCATCATCCACTATCATACCTTTAGAGTGAACATATATCATAAACCTCCTATTTTTCCTTGCATTTTCCTGTAGGAACATGTCATGTCATGTCAGCATATATATATTCTTGGTAACTGAGTGTTATCAAATCAAATATGAAATATACATATAATTAAATACCTGGGAGTTATTTGAATTAGATGAAGTTTTTGACGGCGGTGCTTGGTCTGGAGACTCACGGTTACCAAGGCAAAAGAAATTGAGGTAATCTTGTGGCTCATACTTGTCCTCTAGGCCAGCTTCCTTTAGAGCCCTGTAGATTGTCTCATACATCATCTGCATTGTCTTCTTCTGCAATCAATCAAACAACAATTTGTTGTAAATACTTGCAAAATTGTCTCCACAAAATATAATATAATATAATGCTAACGGCTAACCTGCCAATATAAAATTCTCTGTGTAGGCGCACCTGTTGGATTGCCCTCTGGCCACATTGGAATTACAATGTATGCAGCAAACCTCTCATTTGCTTTTATCTTGTTTGCAATTTTTAAGGCAATCTCAATTGGTATCAAATTATTGGCACCTGCAGTTCAATGCAGTGATATCAATGCACAACTTACTAACTAACATCTCTGTGTATTGCATCAAGTGATATCAAAATTTACCTATATCTTTGTTGGAATCCCAGTTGAAGGAAGAACCGAGAAAATACTGATTTTCAATGTAAATGAAATGCTGGGCTGCACGGATGGCATTTACATAAGCAGCATGTATGCTCATATCAATCAAAATATTCTTCCCACACACAAGGTTCTGTTATTCAATACAAAGTTTGTAAATGCTTTTTAGAAGAATAAAAAAAGAAATATGTAGCCCAATTAAGCTGAAAACACCACGAATGAAAAAAGAAATTATGTACCCTTTGGCTTGCTTCCCTTGGATCCTTGGGAAAATCTTTAGCCGAGTTTGAGTCGATAGATCTGAACACCTAATTTGGCAATAATCATCAAAGCAAACAACATAAAATACACAATTAAATAACAGGTGTTTGTATGCTACATACCATATCAATCAGGGCCTGTACTGGAATTGTGCTTGTGCAGTGGCACACTTCCTTGGTACATGCCAGAACATTTATATACTAGGGGCCACATTTATATGGTATGACCACATGCATAATATAATACCTGTGCGTGCCAAGATTCTGGATCACTGTCGCTCACGTAAGGTGTATCATCAAGGCATATCTCCGGAATTCTCTTAAGATTTAGCAACGTGTCATCGTAAGACTTCCCCATTTTCTTAAGCCCGTGACGTTTTGCCCCTTTTAACCAGCGCTCTTCAAAATTTTTCAGCACATCATAGGCTGCTGGGCCATCAATTTTAGAGTGCAAGTCGTGCCATGGCTCTCTTGGACCACGACTATCCACCTCCTGCAGATGCAAAGAAAAAATACATACATACGAGCACGTATATTACTTTATTTATGAAGGTCAAATTAGGATTCAACAAAAAGCAAAAAAGTAATTACCGCAAAGTTGGGGTTGTGATAGTCATCCTTGTGAACTGTGTCTAGAGTCCTAAATAAAGTATGTGTTGGGGTATCATATCGGCCTCCACATAGATCAAGCCCTCCAACAAATGCAATTATTTTTCTTCTATAGTTCCCAGCATCGGCATCCACAACAATAGTTTTCTGATGATGTGTGAAGATAGTTCCAGTTTCCTGCACTCCAACATATATATAAATATCTATTTAATGCATGAACCAGTGCCATTATCATTCAAGTCATTAACATAACTTTTCTTTAACTATATATCATAAAAGGTTAAGTCAGATCACCTGACCTTCTGTTTTACAATGCCGTTCTTTTTGCCAGCAGCACGAGGGCAAAGCAACACATTGACTGAAGAATGCTTAAAAAACCGCCGTGTCTCCTCGTCATTAGTGCCCATGATCCCGGCCTGCCAAGAATTTTTGTGTAGACAAACTAAGACGCACGCACACGCACACGGTGATTTGTGATTAAAAGGAACATCATTCCAAATGAAAAACTTTGAAATTAACTTACAGTTTTGATACCCAGAAAGTTGCGAGATGTTGGGTCATCCCAAATGAGGAGGCAAACCCTAGCCCCTTCTTGTGACTTGCGCTTGAGGAGTTCACCCAACGTAACCATATTCCCTTTTCCTCCATCACGAACCAGAGTGACTGTATGAAAAACCGACCAACCAACAATATAAATCAACCTAGTAGCACCACTAATCGCGTCAAACACATCTCTCCAACACTGCCCATGCTTATACTGCATTCCATTTTCAAGCCAAAAGTTTGGCAAGCAATTGTCAGGCACGTGTGCGTCTTGGTACAAAGTCACCTTACCTCCCCTTCTAAGAGAAAAATACGTATTGGGCACTCCTTTGCAATCCGACCCCACAGTAACACCATGGTGGTACATTGTAAGCCTCGCAACTGGTATGTATTGTATTGAGAAACTCAGAACAGCTCCTTTGTTGCAGGGCTTTCCATTTGGCCCGAGAACTGGAAATACGTCATCAATCCTCTCCCCAGTGTAGATCCTTTCAGCCGGGATTGACACAGTACCAATAATCTGTGCACCAAACACATCGTCATCTTTTACTGTGAACAACACCTCAGCAGCCTCATGGGCCACTGGAACATAGAAATGCTGGTCCCATTCGGGGTTCTCATTGTTGTCGATCACATATGTACGTGCTATTACAGCGTAAGAAGCAGACACAGTTACATATGGGTCACTAGTCATGGGCCCCCCCACCTTCTGGATGCCTCCGCTGACGGAGTTACTTATGCGGGGCCCAAGAAGATCTCCAATTCTCTTGTGAAACATATCCTTATTGGGCAAATTTTTGGCAGATCTGATAAATATCTCCAGACTTCCATGAAGAAGGAGAACCTTAAGTGATGACTTCCCTTTGCTGCTTGGAGATCCAGTAGTATATGGTACAACCTGATTGCTACCGCCGTGCTGTGAACCAGAAAAGGTGCCACCATGTTGTGATCCAGAAAAGGAAAAAGAGGAGGCCGGTGGGGCTGATACCGGAGAGTCAGAATAGCTGCCAAATGAATCATACCTCTGGTGTTGGTACTGCGGCGATGACGTGGCGACTGTATCCGAGAGGTGCATATTGGCCAATCCATCATGAACTGAGGAAATGCTGTCAGAATGGGAGGGAGGGGGAGGGGGATAAGACAAATGGTTGGGGGTGTCATACCGATCACTGCCGGTATGATGGAAGCTAGACGGATTTAAATTTGAATTGAGGTTCGGGTGCAGGTTGGGCGTGCCATACTGATCAGTGCCGGTATGATGGAAGCTAGACGGACTTGAATGCAGGTTGGGGTTGGGGTTGGGGTTGTTATAATCATAATCATAATGGCCGCTTCCAGTGTGGTGGAAGCTGGATGGTTGCGGATGTGGATGCGGGTAGAGATTTAGATTGGCATCCGGATTGTGGGGGTAATTAGTGGAAGGAGGAGGAGGAGGAGGAGGATAGGGATTATAGTAAGGATTAGGTGGGTAAGAAGGTGGAGGGTATTGCAATGGACCGGAATGGCTGTATTGCGGCGGGGCTGGGGCTAGGTTATGAGGATGTGAGGGGAAAGAGGCAGAGGGGCTGAGGTAGGGGCTGCTAATTGGAGGCTGATTCGGATTCCCATCATTAGGTGGTGGGTATCCGTATGGTGCATATGGTGGATACGGATTCCCATGATTATCCATTTGTTTTCTCCTAGCTTTCGCTCAAAACCCTGCCCAACTCCATAGTCAATGAATGAATGAATGAATTAATTAATTAGGTATGCTTTGGCTCAAACCCTGACATTTAATTTAGACTATACCCGGCCTAAGATAAAGATCAGTTTAATTCAACCAATTAATTGACTAAATGCACATTTGTACCCTAGGTAGTGCTAGTTGGGAAATAACAATAAAATTAAGGCATCTTACCGAGATGAGATGAGATGAGATGGCGCACGGCAGCACAGGAGGAGGAGGAGGCGCTATCTATCTATCTATCTATATCTCTGACTGCCCTGCGCGCCTCATATGAGGCTATGACTTGTGAGGAAGGAATGAGAGAGAGAGAGAGAGAGAGAGAGAGAGAGAGGAGGAGGAGGAGGAGGAGAGAGCGATGAGCGATCTGTTGGTTTAATTAATGAATTAATGTTGAATTAGATCTGGTTGGTTGGTTGGTTATTTGATTCTCGTCGAGATGAGACAAAACAAACCACAAAGCCAACATGAGAAATTGACTTGAAAGACGGACTCTTCGTTAATTCACATCCTCTCCATTACCTGAAAAGGAATCCTTTACAATTAGTGGATCCGGACCGTTCTTTTTAACTTGGCACGAATCTCAAAGGAATCCTTTACGCTAGCTCGAATCCCAAACCAGCTGAAATTTAATCTCAAACCGTGTAAAATGAGGTGAATTGTCTACGGTACCTGAGAGGAGCTGGCCCCGACTCCGACTCTTCGCTCCCTTCCAGAAGATGAATGAGATCATGAGAAGACTTACTGCTTCATTGCTTTGTAACACGCTTCTCAATATTTACTATTACTTTAACTCTAACAAAATATAATATTAAAACCAAAATTATTTACTATTAATTAACTCTAACAACAAAAATCAAACCAGCTGATTGTTTTATCAAATATCAATATGGCTACGTGTTCTATGACATAAATAAATGGAACACATTTAATGCGTTGAAGATCATAGATCTGAAGGAGGAAACATATGTTGAATTCAAACTGAATCAGATCAGAGGGTTGGGTTCATTAATTAGGTAACTGTATGATTCCGGAAAAGAAGTCGTTATGGGCCGGGTCAAAGGTTCATTACTGGCCCATTTGTAGCTACGGGCTTAACATGAAGAAATTACAAATTTCTTTTTTAAACCCATTATAGTGACAGCATATTGTAGGTTGAATTTGTGGAAGCGGATGATGTGTTTTTTCTTCCAAAAATAGATAAGTATCGGATAAAATTTCCTAGAATGTATCGAAAATTAGATCTGGTACACCTCGTATGATATTCTCACAGCAACAAGGCCACAGGAGATCCCAAAAAGGAGGTGTACCCAATCAAATATTCACTACACCTCCTAAAGAGAATATAATTTTCGGTACACTCTTTTTTTTTTCTTGTTTTTAGGTTAATATATATATAAAGAAATTGCAAAAATAAATAATTATATTATTTTCACTTGTATTTTTTATTAGTATAGTTCATAATTTGAATATTATTTGTATGTGTATGTGTATTAGTATTATTAATGAAATTAAACTTTTTTTTTGTCATGGATTAGTCAGTATCGTTAAATAAGAACTGTGGTCAATATATGTTATGTCATTTGACAAACAATAAAATTAGCAGAAAATTTCATTACCTTTTATATATGTATATGATTTGTATAAAGTTTATGTTACATTTTACTTTGGGTTTGCTTCCAATATCTCTCAAATCTGTAGCTTCACCGCAAATGTGAAATTCAAATGCCATATATTATTATTGAGGAATGGGAATGGGAAATTGGAATGATGAAGAGAGAGCATGAATCTGATCAATGGTGTGGCTGAGCTAGCTAGCTAGCAAGATATCGAATGCGTGCTTGAGTGTGTGTGTGTGTGTGTATATATAGGGAGGAGGGATCGGATTACACTGTTTTTTTGACATATTTTGACACCTACCATTTTCAAAGTACAAATAGTCGATCCAAACCGTTCAACATGATGGATATATTAAAATGTGTTTGGAGATCAAATTTTACGTTTTTTTGAATTGTTTTACTATTTATTAAGATGGTTACAAAATCGTTGTTTTCAGACCATTGAAAAACAGCGATTTTGTAACCATCTTAATAAATAGTAAAAAAATTCAAAAAAATGTAAAATTCGATCTCCAAGCACATTTTAATATGGTGATCATGTTGAATGGTTTGGATCGATGTGTCAAAAAAAAGATGTAATTGAATCCCTCCTCATATATAGGAGATTGAAAAGAGGCCTGAAATGATCATGCATGAGAGAAGTTGCTGAAGGCCGGTCTCGATAGGTGGAGGAAAACCATGAAGCATCGATCGATCCTTGGGGATTGAAATTAGGGACCATCTAACTATCCCCCATCTCCCATCCCCCATTCATCCCCCAGTCAATAACTGTCTTTGTTGACTGCTAATTAAGAGGGGACCACAAATTTCAGCGCTAAAAGACAAAACAAAACGTGTCATTATCGCAGTGAGTGCAAGTATTCATATATAATACATCAAGTATTCATATCTAAGATATCAAGTATTCATATCTAAGATATCAAGTATTCAAAAAAAAACTGGACACATCATTCACTCATCTTTTACACGTTTTTAGAGGTGGGTTTTTTTTCTCCGTTCACTCTAATCAATATTTCTGACAATCTAGTAGGAATTTTGCAAATATAAAACCACGAACGTTTTCTACAAAATTTTCTCTTTCAAATGAGATCCATGATGACATACTTTCGAGTTGTTCGTTGCACAAGTATTCATACCTTGTCATTCAAGTATTCATATATCATCGAACAAGTATTCATACCTCATCAGTATTTCACAAATAAAAAACTAAACACATAATTCACTCATTTTTTACCGATTGAAATTTCGTTACCACTCAATTACTGGAAGTGTCCAGTACACTCTATCTTAGGTATGAATACTTGTTCGACGAGGTATGAATACTTGCTCGACGTGGTATGAATACTTGCATGACGAGATATAAATAATTTTACGAGGTATGAATACTTGCGCGACGGATAACTCAAAAGTATTTCATCATGGATCTCATTTGAAAGATAAAATTGCGTAGAAGACGTTTGTGATTTTAGATTCGCAAAATTCTTCACAAATTGTAAGAAATATTAGTTAGAGTGAACGGAGAAAAAAAAATCACCTCTAAAAACGTGTAAAAGATGGGTGGGTGATGTGTCCAGTTTTTTTTTAAATACTTGATATCTTAGATATGAATACTTAGTGTATTATATATGAATACTTGCGCGTCAGTTATAAAAATTTTCAAATATAAGTGGTCCCCCACGTAATTAATGATTGATACACGTTTTCTTTTGTCTTTTTGTACTTGAAGTTGTGGTCCCCTACATAATTAATGATTGGGGGATGAATGGGGGATAGGAGGCGGGGGAAAAAAAATCTTTATCCTAATTAATTATACAAGAAATTAAAGCATGCACTTATTATTGTTGGTCAACGTTGCAATTGTTCTCAAATTACCACAAGTTTTACACTGCATGACATTGTTGGTTTAGTCCTCAATACTATAAACTCTTTCTTTGAAGGAAAACATACATAAACTTATTAATCCATATTTTTTGAAACATTTGCTTCTGAATTTTTAATTACTGATATAGTTTGGCACCGGGGTACTTCACTTGAAAAATAGGACAATATACATTGAACAGAGACGCAAAATTAGACAATTTACATTGAACAGAGACGCAACAATTTTTTTTAGACAATTTTACAATGCAATATTCATGTTTTATAAGTTATTTTTTCTATTATTTTATATTTTACTTTCAAATAATTTCATCTTTTGGTTGACTTATGTAATTTAGACACATCTCGTGTCCTTATAAATGAAAAAAAAAGTAAGTTTCAGAGTTAAGAAACTGAAGAAAAAAGAGAAGATAGTTTCCAAAGAAAAAAAGTGAAGAGCTCATAGGTGACAACATGTTAACTTAATTTAAAATTTTAAATAAATTAGAAAAGTGCAATAATATAATACTATCAATACCCAGCGCAACGTGTGGTCACATAAATAGTTTTATAAAATATAAACATTACTTATTAGTTATAATTTTATAAAATATAAATATTGATAAACATTTATAAAAAATTGTAAAAATAATAATTATGTGTTTGAAATAATTATTTATTTTATAATTATGTAATTTAAAATAATTTGTATCTAAATTTCTCACCTATTTATATAATTTGTAATTATGTAATTTAAAATGATCATGTATTTAAATTTCTCACCAGTTTATTTAATTTGTAAAAAAAAAAAAGACTGTCGCAAATTTACAAAATTTGAAATTTGAAAAAAAAAAATACATCTTGGAAATTCATAATTCAAAAGTCTTTCTATGTTTGCGTACCTGTGGCTGTTACATCACTCAACACGGTACAACAACAAAAGGTAAATCAATTAATAACTCCTTGATTTCTTTAACTAGACCTAAATCATGAATTAATAGCACAAGAAATACCTATTGGCACGAAGGAATTATTAATTTGGTTTACGAAAAAGGAATTGAAAATTGATTAACAACATTATTAGTATTTAGTGCGGTCCAGAAGAAGTGCCGCTTTGGGAATTTTTTACCTTTCCGAGGTAAAAGAAGAATATGATTCTATCCAAACATATTCGTTTGATCGTTTCCCTTTTAACCTTCCAACTCATATCTCATCCGTTGGATCCACATCCATCGACCAATGGAATACACTCGCTGCGTCGCCTTTATTACCGCACGCTCAAATTCAATTTACTTCGCATTTCGTCTTCTCCTCCTCTTCCAAGCGACCGTTTGAATAGCAAGATATCTCTCTGGACTCGGTCTACATTCCTTAACTATTGTCGTAGAAGCTGACATGTTGGGTAATTATCAATTCTAACATGCTCTGAGAGTAAACAATATGATACTACAGTTTTCTTTTCTGAATGGGTCCCGAGCAAGCGTATAAATGGACGGGTTTCTTCATACAGCATCTTGACAAAGTCACTGAAATGTGGGTCCAACTAAGCGGTCTATATTGTACAGTACTGTCCCTATTTAATTTTTCTCGAGTCTCTCTAGGCACTGTACTGAGTTTCCCAAGAAAGAAAGAGAGATTTTAGGAGGGTTTTAGCAAGAAAAAGAAAGAGAGATTGATGAAATGAAATCTGAAGAGATGGATGAAGCTCCAGTGCTAGTGGATTACGAAAAGTGTAGGGAGGAGAGGATCAAGTCGAACATGGAGAGGATGCAACAGCTTGGCATCCTCAATCTCTCTCGCCATGTCAATACTGCTTTCAAAACCCCTAATTCGAGTGCAAACCCTAAAAGGCGGGTTCTTTTGCCAACAGATGGAACGAAGAAGAAGGTTGATTTAATAACCCCTCCTTTGCCTTCTAGGCGCTCATCCAGGTATATATGATTCTGGGCGGTTTTAAGCCTTTTTTTCCATCAAACCCCTGAAAGATAGAGTAATTATAAGTAAAAACTACAAGTGGATGCGGCACATCTTTGTTAAACCTTTTGTTTAATCCTATTGAAGACACACAGCAATTTTAACTATGCATGAATAAAATATACATTCTAATTTTGCACAAAACAATAAGTTCAATGTTAATAGGAAAATTAAAAACTTAATGGGCCTAATGGAGGAGATATATCACTATCGTATGCAAATATGAATATCTTATATAAAACAACATTTTTTAGGTTGCAAAATGTGGCGCCGGTAAATTACATAGAAGCCCATGGCAAGAAAAGCAATGATCTTACTGAATCCAATGTAACATTGATTGAAGAAGGCAGGAGAGAGGAATTGTACACTGAAGAGCATGAGAAATTGCTTGGTTCATGCGAGGTGCCATGGACCCTGTTTGTGGATGGATATGGTAAAGATAACAAGCGCATTTATGACCCGCTCAAAGGGAAAACATGTCACCAATGCAGGTAGGTGTGTGTGTGTGTATTGTTCAATTCAATTGATATAAGTGACTTTTGTTGGTTTAAAAAAAAGTAATTATTATTTTCAGGCAGAAGACAATGGGTTATCGTACCAGCTGTTGCAAATGTCAAATTGTGCAGGGTCAATTCTGTGGAGACTGTCTTTATATGAGGTGAATTGTTGTAAATTTGCAATTGGATTATTTTATAAGCTTCGAAAGTATTTGTTAATTGTATTCTTTTGTTAATGCAATTAATACAGATATGGTGAGAATGTTCTAGAAGCAATTAAGAACCCCGACTGGATGTGTCCAGTTTGTAGGGGCATTTGCAATTGCAGCCTGTGTAGGCTTAAAAAAGGATGGAACCCCACTGGAGCTCTCTATAAGAAGGTAACCTTTTTTCTTTTATTTTATTTTCATAGAAATTTGGCTCCTTGCTGAGATGTTGTAAATATCATAAATGCCCGTGCAAAACTTCAGATATTGTGAATACCCCTATAAATAGTAATTTGCTTGGTTGGTATTTACATATGAGGAAAATAATTGTTTGTCTTGAAAATAATTAATGTCTTATTTAGAATAGTATTAGCTTGGTCGCACTGGAGTAGGAATGAAATTTTCCTTTGAGAATTTGTAAAGGGATGTGATATTTACCTGAGAAGTTTTCAATCTTTCAAACATGTTCCTGTTTGTCATAATTTATTGTAATTGCAAATGTAGGTTGTGAAACATGGATACAAATCAGTGGCACATTATCTGATCCAAACTCGTCGGAAGCCAGCCAATTCTAATTCTGAAATCAAAGGTGCCATGTCAGATAGCACAGAAGCTTCCAAAGAAAACGAACCAAAACCTGAAATTATTATATCAGAGAAAACTGATGAGGGCATAATAGTGGTTAGTACAATTAATGATGGAGAAAATATGGGAAAAAGTCATCGTCAGGTTAAGAGAAAGAAAGGAGAGGGGCATACTGGTAATTTATCTCCATCTCCTGGCCCAATTGCAACTAGGCTTAGAAGACGTCTTTACGGTATTTAAGTTGGTAGATGACTTAACAATTAGGGGGTGAAATCGACAACCAAATGGTGGCAGTTTTTTTTTTGTGATATATAGAGGAGCGGGCTCGGTCTTGTTTTTGAAATCAAGTGACAAAATGAAAACCAAGTGTTAATGGAACAGTCTTTTTTTCTCTGTTATGAAATCAACTGCATCTTAATATAAGTTGATGTTAATGATTTTTTGGTGGGTTCATTTTGTGGTTGTTTTTGCTTGGATTATATGCTGATGTTGAAAGTTTTTCCTATTCTACTTTTCTGATGTTGAAGGAGATTCCTTCTCTAATTATTAAGATCCAAGGGTATATAATGTACATTTGCCACACTGGGTCAGGAAAAGGAGGGAAACGGATACTCAATCTCAAGTGAGTAAACAGTTCCTTTTAGTGATATAAATACCAGAAGGGTAAGTTAGGTATCAATGTTTCAGACTTTCTCTTGCTCTTGTTAAGCTTAGTCGGGGTACTCTCTTTCCACTTCCTCCTTTGAGGGGTGAAAACGGAATGGGGGATATGAGCGCACAATGCTTAATCAACGTCATCTGTATTTTATTTAACCTTATTTCGCTCGAGGAAGGAGGAAGAGTTCAATCGACTGGATTTTATTTAACCTTATTTATATAGAGTGTTATATTAATTTGAAGAAATGATATGTAAGCACAAATTTTGTTTGAAATGGTTGGTGGTCAGAGAGAAGAATGATTGACCGAACTCATATGCTAAAATTATGTCAAAGGCTTTGACACGGACAATGCGTAATGATTGTAGGCTTGTTACCCCTTTTCTTGTCACTTTAATTATTAGGCTTGTTAATGGTTTTGTGGAGAATGCTCATAAGAAAACAGGCGGTTCAATTTCAGAACTAGTTGAAGTTGTTGGTATACCAAGAGTACTTGTTGATATACGTCATGGTTGGTATACCAAGTTAGTACAATTCTCGAATATAATTTTTATTCTCTTAATTAGATGGTTTGATTATTCTGATATATAGCTTACTATTTACTTGGACATGTGTTTTGTTGTAGAAATTAAGTTCTTCACTGCAGCTCAAGTTCGTGATTTGAGTTTCTTCCTTTTTTTCTACTTGGAATAAAAAGTTTGTGCTGCTGTGGCTGTAGAATAGTACTGGTAAAATAAAAAAGCTAATATCATTCAGTGCAGTATTGGTAACAAACTTTCAACTAATTTAGCAAAACTATAGCAATTTGTTCGATCAAAACAAAAATATACAGACACCTGGATGACAAATAAAAAGAGGCACAAGATCAAGGCCTCTTTCATTGTGAAATTTGTAGGCAGCCCAAGTTCCAATTAGCCCCAAAATTAATCAAGGCCGCAAATTGCAATGTTAAGTGCACAAAAATCAATTACAATTTTGTAAGCTTCTATGAAGAAATCACAAAAAATGTAATATTAATCTTTGAATAGAATCAACATATATATGCACGCATGGGGGATACATTGCTAATTCATGAAATGAGAAAGTAAATATTTTATTCTAACAGAAATTTTTCAAGTGCAAATATATGCCAAGAAAATATGACTGCTGAGCTAAGGCAAATGGTAAAAGTAAAACCAATCTCAAGTTAGCAACACTAACAGAAATTTTTAGAGAACCCACTTATTATTCCTTGTTTCCAGTAAAGATGCCCTAGCAGTACTTGTGGTGGTACCTGCGCATTTATCTCTCTGTGCTTGTAATATATCTATTGCTGCTTTAAACCATAAATTTCAATTTAAAACTTGTTACATGATAAAAAAAAAAAAAAAAAAACTCTTGCATCATGGCATTGTTTTTCTTCATCAGGTGCTCTCCAGACTGATTATTGTTTGTCTACATTCCAGATCATGAGATATAATTTATTTTCTTCTGAAAAGTAATTATCCTGCTTTAAAATATTAAAGGAAATATTTTTGGTTCCTGACAAGGTCTTCTATGCTAATACAAGTGCACAAAAATCAATTACAATTTTGTAAGCTTCTATGAAGAAATCACAAAAAATGTATTATTAATCTTTGAATAGAATCAACATTATTAATCTTCGAACCATTATGATTTGACTGCCGTTTTTGTTTGTTCCACGCAACTTGTGCTGATGTTTTTGCTTGTTTGGCTCTATATATATATACCATTCTCTTTAATTTGTAGTGAAGACTATTTTCAAATTGGACGGAACGATTTACATGATTTATTGATTTGGTTAATTTGCAAATTTGCAAATTTGAATGAAATGGCACTTGTCCTGATTGTTGATGCTGGATTTGTATCACGCTATATATAATTAATAAAGCTCAATTTTCTGATATTGGTTCTTAATCTCGGTGTAACAAACACCTTCATTAATTATATGATTAATTATTTTTTCAGATTCTAAATGTATGTATAAAATGAAATCACAGCTTAAAAGTTGCTTATGTTGAATAAGATAAAAAATGAATGACCTGAGCCAATCATCCATAATATGATTGAATGTTATATGCCAATCATCCATAATATAATTTTGTATGATGCAAGCAGTGAAATCTGTTGCATGCCATTGTGTTTTCGAGACAACTAAAATTAGTTCATCATGCAGGTGTGTGCATGCATGACAGAAAGCAGCAACTGATACAACGGGCTACAAACCTGTATGAATTAATTGCATATTTCAGATTAAGTACATTACAAGTCCCCTAAAATCAGATAAGGTCAGACCACTGTCTAGTATAGTGTGACTATATATATATATATATATATATATATATATGTGCTTTGGTTGCTGAAACCAAACATAATCTACTACAGTACTTGAGAAGAAGTGTTGCTGCTCCCTCCCATCAAAACACTTAACCTCTTCTGAGCTTAATTTCTCTAAAACCATTTAGAGAAGAAGATAGAATTGAAGAAGAATTTTATTTATTCTTTCTTAATTGTAATTTGATTACAGTACTGCTTATATAGAAAGGGTGCTGTAACATAAAACCCTAATTACAATTTTACTAAAGTAAATGTAAATTTAGAGACAAGAGGAATCTATTGCAGAGAAGGTTCTGGATAATCCGTTGAGGTGTACTCAGTAGCTCTCCATTTCATGTAACACTTGATGTATCCATTTGTGCTTTATCAGCCCCCCCGCAAGTTGATGGGGGTGCTTGAACCATCAACTTGTCACGTAGCCACTGGAACCTTGGAGAGCTTAAACCCTTAGTTAGAACATCTGCAATTTGATCTTTAGAGCATAAGAATTGAATTTGGAGTTGACCGGAAGCAACACGTTCTCGTATGAAGTGATAGTCAATTTCTACATGCTTAGTTCGTGCATGGAACATTGGATTTGAGGCTAGAAATGTCGCTCCAATGTTATCGCACCATAGAATAGGCAATGAGGCAAGAGAGGCATGTAGTTCTGTTAATAGAAACTGGACCCATATTAGTTCGGCACTAGCAAGAGCCAAACTTCGATACTCGGCCTCGGTACTTGACCGAGAGACCGTGTGCTGCTTCTTGGAGCTCCATGAGATCAAATTGGAGCCTAAGAACACACAATAACCCGAAGTAGAGCGACGGTCATCGGGGCAACCCGCCCAATCCGCGTCGCTATAAGCATGTAAGGTAAGAGTAGTGCCCTTGGAGAAGGTAAGACCATGAGAAATAGTACCATTGAGGTACCGAAGAATTCGTTTTACGGCTGACCAATGAGTGGTAGTTGGGTTGTGCATAAATTGGGAAACTTTGTTTACAGCAAAGGTCAAATCTGGTCTAGTTATGGTAGCATATTGCAATGCTCCAACGGTTGAGCGGTACAAGTGCGGATCAGCCATAGGTTCACCATCATTCTTAGATAATTGGAGGTTAGGGAGCATTGGAGAAGGGCACGGGTTGGCCAGGTGCATATTTGCTCGGGTTAGGAGTTGTCGAATATATTTGGCTTGGTTGAGATGGAGAGCTGATGTGGTTTGAGAGACCTCAATGCCTAGAAAGTAATGCAACGGACCAAGGTCTTTCAAGGCAAATTTGGTTTGAAGTGTTGTAATCAACTCCATGAGTGCATGGGAATTGCTACCGGTAACAATTATATCATCAACGTAGACCAAAAGAACCAATGTAACATCTCGGGAATGAAACACAAACAAAGAAGGATCATACCGAGAAGGGGAGAAACCGAAGGAGATTAGAGCCGTGCTCAAGGTGTTGAACCATGCCCTAGGTGATTGTTTCAAGCCATACAACGCCTTTGAAAGAAGGCACACATGAGTCGGGTGAGAAGCATCTATGAAACCCGGCGGTTGGTGCATGTAGACGGTTTCATTTAAGTCACCATGGAGGAAGGCGTTTTGCACATCCAATTGACGGAGAGGCCATCCATAGGATTGCGCAAGAGATAGCACAACTCGAATCGTGGTTGGGCGAACCACGGGACTAAAAGTTTCAAAGTAGCCCACACCTTCTTGTTGAGTGAACCCCTTAGCAACGAGTCGAGCTTTATACCGTTCAATGGACCCATCGGCACGGTGCTTAACTTTATAAACCCATTTGCAGCCAATTATATTTTGATCAGGTGGAGCAGGTACAAGGGTCCAGGTTCGGTTCTGTGCCAAGGCAGCAATTTCTTGAGCCATTGCTGTTCTCCAGTGAGGAATTGCATTGGCTTGATTAAAAGTAGTGGGTTCTGGATCTGCTGTAGGTGTGGCAAGTAGTGCTAAATGGTCTGGGAACAATCTGGGTCGTCTGGTGTGATCTTTTGATCGAGTGACCATGGGGTGAGAGGCCCGGATTGGGTCTGCTGGTGTTGCAGCAATTGGGGCAGCAATTTCGGCAGGCTGTGAAGAGGAGCCAGAGGCGTGAGGAAAGGGGGCGGCCTGGAGTGGGGAAATGGGCTGGTGAGGAGAGGGTGTGGCCTGGAGTGGAGAAGTGGGCTGTGGAGGAGAGAGTGCGGCCTGGAGTAGGGAAGCGGGCTGGAGAGTAGAGGGTGCGGCCTGTGGGAATGTGGGCTGGGAAGCGGGCTGGAGTAGGGAGGGTGCGGCCTGTGGGAATGTGGGCTGGGAATTTGGTGAAGGAGGGGAGGGAGATGTAGTGGGCTGTGGAGGGGAGGTAGCGGGAATTTGAAGTAAGGTGGTTTCGGCAGTGGGAATCAGGATAGCCAGAGGGTTTAAAGGTGGTGTTGCTGCAGATGCATTGGGGTTAGCAGCAGCAGATGCCCGAAAAGGGAACACCGTTTCATCAAAGAGCACATGCCTCGAAACATAAATTCTATTGGTCTCAACATGTAAACAACGATATCCTTTTTGAGACAAGGCATATCCAATAAAAACGCAAGGTAAGGCACTATTGTTCAATTTGTGATCGTTGTATGGTCGCACTAAAGGAAAACAAAGGCATCCCAAAGTGCGAAGCATGGAATAATTTGGATCTTTTTGGAAGAGAAGCTCATAAGGAGAAGCATGGGTTTGAGTAGGTAAGCGGTTTATGAGGTATACGACACTAGCAAAGATTTCGTCCCAAAAATGTAGAGGTATGGAGGCATGATTGATAATGGCAAGGGAGAGTTCAACGATGTGGCGATGTTTTCGTTCCGCCACACCGTTTTGTTGAGGAGTGTAGGGGCAAGAAGTTTGATGTATTATTTGAGGGAAATGGCGAGATATGGGTTTAAACTCGGTACCACCATCGGTACGAAGTATTTTGAGGGAGGAAGAGAGAATGTTTTCGGCTTGTGTTTTGAATAAGGAAAAGGCTTTGAGTACTTCATCTTTTGAATGTAAAAAATAAATCCAAGCAAATTTTGTAAAATCATCCACAAACACCACATAATAGCGAAAACCGGTTTGAGATATAATCGGGGCCGGTCCCCAAACATCCGCATGCACAATTTCAAGAGGAGAAAAAGTATTAGTAGAACTAGGAGAAAAAGGTAACCTATGACTCTTGGCCATAATACAATCATGACAAGTACTCAATTTATTGAAAGAACAAGGTAAATTGTGCGAATGTAAAACTTTTAAGGTAATGGTGGAGGAGGGATGACCAAGGCGAGAATGCCATTGATCGGCTGAAACTCGAACGCCTAGAAAAGCTTGCGGGAGTGGAGAGAGAGGAAGGTGAAGAGAGTAAAGACCACTAAGAAGCTTGGCTTGAAGAAGAGTTGTTGAAGTGAGGCGGTCCTTGATTATGCAAGAATGAGAAGAAAATTGAATAAGAAGAGAATTATCAAGTAATAATTTTGAAAGACTAATGAGGTTTTTAGTGAAAGAGGGGACATGAAGAATATCATTGAGATAAATAGTGTGGTTAGAGATTTGTAAAGAAGAAGAGCCAATATGTTGAATGTGCATACCCGATCCGTTACCAATGTGAAGTTTGTCGAATCCTTCATATGGAATAAAGGACGACAGATTGTTTAGATCACTGGTTACATGATGTGTGGCCCCGGAATCAAGGTACCAGTCTGTTGAGGGAGAGAGAGATGCCGGCTGTGCCACAAAGGCTTGAGGAGCAGCATAATCACCATAGGTAGACACGGCCGGTTGAGTCACAAAGGCTTGGGGAGAGACCTCCTCAGGATAATTGGTCAAGTCACCACGGTACCAGCAAGCCCGAGCGGTATGACCTCTTTTATAACAAATCTGACAGTACTCAGATGAAGATTGGGTAACGGGTCTGGAAGGAGGGCGGTTTTGGGCAGGTCTCTGGTTATTGTAATTGGGTCTGTAATTGGAATTATAATTGGGTCTTGGTTGAGGAGTGGGTAGAATGGGCCTGTTATTTTTGGAACCAGGATACCTCTGTTGAGGTCTATTCGAACCAGGTCTAGGAGTGGGATAACGGGTCTGACCCGAATTGGAGTAAAAGGCAGCTGGATTTGTAGCAGAGGGAAGAGAAGAAGGAGTAACCTGAGATTGAAGGAGGGATTCAAAACTGAAGAGAGAAGCTTGGAGCTGATCAATCGTCAAATCATCTTTAGAGTTGGAAGCCGCCACAAATGAATTAAAGTCTGGACCAAGGCCACCAAGAATGTGCATCATCAGATCTTCATCGGAGATGGGTGACCCGATGAACGCCAACTCGTCGGCAATAGCTCGCATGGTTTGAAAATAGTCAGCGCAAGACAAACCGGCCTTTGTGGTATTCTGGAGCTTTCGGCGCAAGTCAGATTTTCGAGCACGAGATGAAGCTGAGAAGATGGATTGAAGGGAGCTCCAGAGTTGAGCTGAAGTTTTGCATGCTACCATCTGACCCAAGAGAGACTCAGAAAGAGACGATCTGAGCCATCCAAGGACCATCTGATCTTGTTGTGACCAAGGCAGGAAATCTGGGTTATCTGATTGAACACCAGTGGGAGAAATGAGTTTATCAGGGGGAGGAGGAGAAGGCTCAATGAACCTGTGGAGTCCATAGCCATGTAGGATAGGGAGTATCTGAGATTGCCAGGCAAGAAAATTTGTGCGGGTCAGTTTTGTAGAGATGGGATGATTGAGAAGAATAATCTGAGGTGGGGTGGGATTTGCCATGTGGTTTTGAATAGGAGGAGGAGGAGGAGATATTATAGTTTCATCCATGGCTCTGATACCATAAAACCATTTAGAGAAGAAGATAGAATTGAAGAAGAATTTTATTTATTCTTTCTTAATTGTAATTTGATTACAGTACTGCTTATATAGAAAGGGTGCTGTAACATAAAACCCTAATTACAATTTTACTAAAGTAAATGTAAATTTAGAGACAAGAGGAATCTATTGCAGAGAAGGTTCTGGATAATCCGTTGAGGTGTACTCAGTAGCTCTCCATTTCATGTAACACTTGATGTATCCATTTGTGCTTTATCATTCTCCTACTTACTGGTACATAAAAACAATAGAAATGAGATGAAATGAGGAATGATGAATAAATAAGGTGAGGTAGAGGTAGAGGTAGAGGTACCTAGATTAGATTAGAGAGTGTCGGGATAGCCCTCAGGCGGCCACCAGGAGGGGTTAGCAAAAACGATACCCTTCTTCTCAGCAATTTCCAAGATGTCCATTTGGGCGTACTTGGTTTCATCAAAATCACCACCGGAGAGGTGCTGGATGATCTGCTGCAGGTTGGTTATCTCCTTCTCATAAGGTAAGGCTAATGCTGGTTGAGAAGGGGTTTCGGCCTGGTTAGGTGAATTAGGGTTAGGGTTAGAGGAAGGTGAATTAGGCGAATGCTGGGGTGGAATTGGGTTTATCAAATGAGGGACTGAAAGAGGAAAAGAGTCGAGAGCAGAAAGAAAAGGTGAAGGCGGTGATGGTGATGGTGATGGTGATGGTGATGGGTTTATAAAATCAGGGGAGGACGGCGGCGACGGAGAACGAGCTGGTGGTCTCATCGTCTGCTGACATTGATCTTGAGAGCTGGTGGTGGTGGAGAGAAATCGGAGAATTGAAATGACTCGTTGCTAAACCCTTTAATGGACGGAACTGAGCGAGCGAGCCGAGCGCTGTGTATATTGTATAATAACTCTTTAATGGACGGAACTGGCCCAAGCCCAACCAGGCCCAACTCGTAACGTCAAATGCTGTGCTGGTCTTAGGCTCTTTGCTCTCTCTGAGTTGCTAAACCCTTACTTAACCCCTTAACCCCTTCATCCGATAAAGGAAAGGGTTTTCTTATTATTGTCGAGAGCAATTCCTGCTCGAGCCGCCGCTTCATACCGCCCTCCCTCCCTCCCTCCCTCCGACCTCCGCTGCTCGATCGCTGAGGCGACTTTGGTCTTCCTCCGCCTCCCTCGCCGTCCTGCTCCTATCCCAAACCCTAAACAAACAAAGGTACCGTACAGTAACATCTCTCTCTCTCTCTCTCTCTACTTAGCAATTAGCACTTTCAATACTCCATCTGCAATATATTGCTCTCAATTCAACCAAATTACATCTAATTCACCTTCCTTCAACACATCTTTCTTATGTCTCTCTAATTCTCATCAATTCAATTTTAAAATTCAAATTCTAGGTCTCAAAACCCTCACTTTAACTTTCTATTACTATTCATTTTTATTCTTAATTGATTTAATAAGAAAAAAAAGTGACTAATTTTAATGTTTTGATGGGGAAATATTTAAATCAATAAATTATGATGGCAATATATCTAAATTTCTCTTGCTCTCTCGCTTTTTTTTTTTATAAATTCTAAAACCCCTTTTCCTCTCTCTCTCTCTCTCTCTTTAGCACAAGGCTGATGGCGAGGTCAGGTCTTCTCCCGGTTTTTGTTGATACCTCTCTCGACACTCATCTCGCCATAGCTGTCTCTCCCAGTGACACCGTTGCCTCTGTCAAAAGTACCGACTTCTTCTTCTCACAATCTCTCTACTCATTACAAACATTTGACTCTCAGAATCTCTAACAAGAAAGTTGTGTTGTTTTCATCAGGAAAGTTTGTAAGTGAGCATGAACTTTGCTTCCCTGAAGTTGGACAAATCAACACAGAGGCTCTTATTGTGGGTGATATTCCTGTTATGTTATTTTACCTTTTAAGCTGTGCTGTAGATGTAATTTGATTTAATTTATATACATATGGCCTAGCCTTGCCTTGCAGACACGTTGGCAAGGAAAAGAGTATCGCTTGTCCGAAACCATGTCGATCTCTGTTGTCCTTCAGATGGAGGGGGGCTGTTTTCTCAAAGCTTTGGTGGCAACTCAACTGCGACCTCATACTGAAATAAATACTTCTTTGAAGAAGAAGCGCAAGAGAAATATTACATCTTTTGAAGATACTACTACAAGACCAACAGAATCGAGGAAAGGAGGAGGAGAAGAGTTTCAAGGTAGACACATTCAAGAGGAATTAGATGGTCATAAATTGATTTAGTCGTTCTTATAGACTTATCTTAACTTTCCTTGAGAAATTAAATTAAGTGTACAACTTAATACTTGTTCATATATGCTAATTTAGTAATCAGATCAAAAACTTTTTAAGTGAATTGAATACCTTTCCCTTCCTACTATATATTACATACCACCTTTAAAACATAAGACTGAGAATAGAAATTCAGCTAAATCAATTTAGTGACAGGTCATGGTGAAAAGCAACCATCAAATGATAGCTATTGTGATGCCAAGAACAGAGAATCTGGAAAAGCAGAGACTAACGATGCTAGTACAGCAGTTTGTGAAGCTGTATATATTAAAGAAGCACCGCTCTGCTTGGAGAAAGAGAAAGACATATTTAGAAAGAAGTCCAGGCATGATTCTGAGTCCCCAGAAATTCCAGGTAAAAAGATTGTTATGAACTTCAATTTTTTTTTTTGAACCAGATACAGCTAGAACAGCATTTTGAATTGCCTGTCTGTGGTTGTTATGCCAATTCTCAGCACTGACCGGTAATGAAATGTTACATGAAAAGTTAGGTATTGGTTTTTACCAATTTGAATTTTGCCCAGATCCCATTTAAAGCCTAATTAGCTTTGGACACAATACCTTTTGATTTCTGCAATCCTAGTACAATTAATACACCCAAATTCAACCAAATTGATGAGGAAATCCAAATTGCTGATCAAGGAAGAGATGAAAATGAGTAATGAGATGCAATTAAAGATGCTAATTAACCAAAGTGTGTGTGTGTGTGTGTGTGGTATAGAAGGACCAGCAAAGACGAAAGCTAAAAATGATGATGCAAAGAAGAAAGTAGTTAGAAAAGATGACGACATAAGTAAGAAGGATGGATCTTTGTTAGAGGTGACTCAAACAATTGGTACAGTAGTTTTGACAGAGAAGAAAAGAAAGCACAGGGATAGGACAAAGACAAAGGGCCCCTGTTCTGACCTTCCATCCGAGGTTAAGCATAAACCTCAAGTAGAAGATAGATATCAAGTGCGGCCTGATACTGATACTGATAACCAACCAGTTGTTTGCTTTGCTGGCCCAACTGAAGTTGTAAATACTTCTTTGAAGAAGAAGAAGTGCAAGAGAAATGCATCTTCTGAAGATCCTACTACTCTGATACTAACACCAACACAATCGAGGAAAGAAGGAGAAGAAGAGTTTCAAGGTACGTACACTCCATTCAAGAGGAATTAGATTAGATGGTAAACAAATTATTTACTCATTCTTGTAGAGTTAAGAACCTTAATTTTTCTTGAGAAATTATGTACAACTTAATACTTTGTTCATATATATATGTGCTCATTTAAATTTTCTTACCAGATCAAAATCTCTCAAGTGAATTGAATATCTTTTCTGTCCTACTATAGGTATTGCATAACTTTAAAATAGAAGACTGAGAATTGAAATTCTGCTAAATCAATTTAGTGACAGGCCATGGTGAAAATAGACCATCAAATGACAGCTATTGTGATGCCAAGAAGGGAAAAGCAGAAACTAATGATGCTAGTATAGCAGTTTGTGAAGCTGAATATATTAAAGAAGCACCTCTCTGCTTGGAGAAAAAGAAAGACATATCTGGAAACAACTCCAGGCATGATTCTGAGTCTCCAGAAATCATTAAGCATAAACCTCAAGTAGAAGAAGATAGAAATCATGTTTCACCTTCACACAAGGAGAAAGTAGAGAAACCAGGTAGGTGATTACAAGGTCTTTCTTACCATACCAATCAACCCATTATATATATATATATATATAGAGAGAGAGAGTGACTAAGGTCAAAGTGGTAGTTCCTAGCCTCCGGTGCTACGAAGTCGTTTTTGGATTTTCAAAGTCCAAACGGTCGATCCGAACCGTTCAAATTGTTCTCCATATTGAAATCTGCTTGGAGACCAAATTTTACATTTTTTGGAATTTTTTTACTATTTATTAAGCCACTTTGAAAATTACTGATCCGGGTGAACAGTAAAAACAGTGCAACCAAATTCTGAACCATGTGATCAGCAATTTTCAAAGTGGCTTAATAAATAGTAAAAAAATTCCAAAAAATGTAAAATTTGATCTGCAAGCATATTTCAATATGGAGAACAACTTGAACGGTTCGGATCGACTGTTTGGACTTTGAAAATCCGAAAACGACTCGGTAGCACTGGGGGCTAGGAACTACCACTTTGACCTTAGTCACTCTCTCTCTCTCTCTATATATATATATAGTAGGGTTAAAATGCACCATTGATTTTGTGCTCCAATCATGCTCCACGTCTTTTTCTCTGTTTTATAAGTTTGAACAATCAATGAACCGCTTAACATGATCTTCATATTAAAATGTGCTTGGAGACCAACTTTTATATTTTTTGGAATTTTTTTACTATTTTTTTAGATAGGTACAAAAATAACTGTTTTGGATGGTCCAAAATCTTCTGAAAACAATGATTTTGTACCTATCTAAAAAAATAGTAAAAAAATTCCAAAAAATATAAAATTTGGTCTCCAAGTACATTTAATATGAAGATGATGGTAAGCGGTTCGGATCGGACTTTGAAAACGAATATAAGAATGTGGAGCATCATTGGAGCACAAAACCAATTGTGCATTTTAACCCTACTCATATCTATATGAGTAGGGTTCCAATGCCTCATCTCCTCATACCTCATCCATACCTCATGTTATATATCTCCATTTTCAAAGTCTAAACTATCGATCCGACCGTTCAACATGATATTCATACTAAAATATGCTTGGGGATGAAATTTTATAATTTTTGCAATTTTTTTACTATTTTTTAAGATAGGTACAAAATCACTGTTTTTTGAATGGTCCAGATACAGTGATTTTGTACCTATCTTAAAAAATAGTAAAAAAATTGCAAAAATTATAAAATTTCATCCCCAAGCATATTTTAGTATGAATATCATGTTGAACGGTCGGATCGATAGTTTAGACTTTGAAAATGGAGATATATAACATGAGGTATGGATGAGGTATGAGGAGATGAGGCATTAGAACCCTCCTCTATATATATATAGCTAACTATGAGCAAACAGGTGATACTTGTGTCTTGATTTAACATTTATATACCTTTTTACAAACAGGTGAAAAGGATACATGGAGTGGCAGTCATGAGGGAGAGAACACCAAAAAGAAAAGGGAAGGTGATGAAAAAGATATTATGTCATCATGCCATGAGTATAATCCAAAGGAAGCTGCCATTACTGAGATGGAATCTGCTTCATCTACTTATAGTAATAACGTCCTTCTGTGTAAAGAATTGCTAGTATGATGCAAGAAAAGTCTTCTTGTTCTTGATATAAATGGGATATTAGTTGATATTACTTCAGATTATAAATATCAACAATATGCAGATTTCAAGATCAGCGGCAAATTAGGTAGCAAAACAATTATTACTCTTTAATTCTTATACTACCGATTAATGTATTTACTTGGTGTTAATTTTCTTTTCTTTTATGTTTGTCAGGTTTCAAGAGGCCCTTCTGTGTTGATTTTCTCAAGTTTTGTTTCGCAAACTTTGAAGTTGGAGTTTGGTCATCAAGAAAGCAGTAAGTTCGATCTTTGAATTATATAAATATTATATAGAAGCAGGTATGCATTTTCTTGAAGCACCAGTTCTATTGTGTTTTGGCTAGTCTCGATTTTCAACATAAGTTTGATCTTCCTACTGATATCTTTTCTTTTATTCTGATTCTGCAGGCATAACCTAGAGGAAGCTGTCCACCGTCTTTTTGGAGAAATGAAAAATAAGCTATTATTTTGTTGGGTACGCAACATTTATTTATAGTCTTCAGTTATACATTTTACATTCTCTTCCTTGAGTTGTATTGATATTTTTTTCATTTTATTTGCCTTGATTACTCACAGGACCAATCAAAATGCACAGACACAAAGTTCAAAACGGTGGAAAAAAAGCCCTTGTTTTTCAAAGAATTAAACAAACTATGGAAAAAGGTTGAAGCTGATTTGCCATGGGAAAAGGGGCGATTTACACCATCTAATACGATTCTTGTCGATGATTCTCCTTGCAAGGCCTTGCGGAACCCTGTATGTTGCTTATCCTACAACCCTTTTTATTTCTTTCTTCTTCTTTTTTTACTTTTTTTTTTTACTTACAGCAGCAGCTGAGAATACCAACAGCTTCATTTGATTTCCAAACCTAGTATGAAGGATCAATTTGTCAATATTTAACAAATACCCTGTTGACCATTTTTATAGGGACAATAATACATGCAGATATCCTGGCATTTTAAGTTTTTTTGGTTATTAAAATAGTCTCTAATTAATACTTGTCTAAATTTCTATTGCAGCCTTACACAGCGATTTTTCCATATCCATACACATTCTACAACAAAGAGGACAATTCCTTGGGTTAGTTTGTTACTTCTTTCATTTGCAAAATAATAAATGTTAATAATAAATGCATGATCTTATTGGTTAATTCTTATAATTGATAATTTGTTATGAGCAGGTAGAGGAGGAGAAATCAGAATATATTTAGAAAAAATAGCTGTAGTTGAGAACATTCCAGAATTTGTTAAGGAAAACCCATTTGGGCAATCCGCTATTACACCACATCAGCGCCCACAGTGGAATTATTACTACGGCATTCTTGAGGATTTGAAAAGACTCGCTCCTGCTTTCTAACTGATACATGTTTTAATAGTTTTTGGCGCTGTGTACCACTGGAGCCAAGAAGGCCCAAAGCTGCTTTCTTCTTCCTTCATTTCATAATTTTATTTTAGTCCATAACGAACCAAGTAAAATTGCTGAATTAACAACGGCAACTCATGTGTTTGTGCTCAATTTTCACAAAAGTGAGGTTTCAACATACCTCATTGAATTCTATTTCAGGTTGTATTACCCAAAAATATTCAAATATGGAGAAAATACAGTCATTTGATTTTGTCAATGTGTCATTAATTTCCTTTTCAATACTTGAAAAATCTCATATAATGAAATTATTAAGATAAAGAATTTAATGGTTTCAGAGCGATTTTTGACTAATCTAATTGAAACACAGTAGATATATCATAAATCATTAATTATGAACATATTCTCTTCATTTGTACAGGGCAACGTTTAGTAGAGCAATTGTTACCCTGAACACCAGCTTGTGGAGTCCGGAGGCAAACTTAAACTTAAACTTAAACTTGTGATGTTATGTAGGAATAGGGAATGGGGCAATCAAGGCCGCATAATGAGTTTGTATAAGCTTGACCTTGATCAAGATTACATTCATAAACTCCGTGATATATTTTTGTTTCTACTGTCCTTTTTCATAGTACCATGTTATCACTCATCAATTAGGACTCGAAGATTAATTGTTAAACAATTTGTTTGTCAAATTGGTCGTTGGTAATCAATATAATATTTGGTCTTAATTAGAATATGGATTGGATTTGGTTTAGGACTTGGCTTGTATTTAGGTCAACACGCCACCATGTTCTTCAGTCATGTAATCATGTTTGATGTGATAAGAGTTTGGGTTATTCACATTTTGAGCTTTTTGGAAAGTAAAATATATATATAGATAGATCCTCTCTCTCTAGTCTCTAGTCTCTGGTACGTTTCTTACATTGGAAAGGGAAAATCCGCACTTTACATCATGTTGTTCTCGCGCTTCGTCCCATGTCAATGTCATAATAATTCATAATGAGTGAGGAGGCTATGGTACTTCGACTAGTGTACTACGGCTCAATATGGTACTTTTTAAAATCCTAATGGTCGATCCGATTCGTTAAATGTGATATTCATATGAATATGTACTTGCAAACTAAATTTTATATTTTTTCGAATTTTTTTACTATTTTTTTAGATATGTAGAATTTTGATGGTCCAGAATTTGTATAAAACACTGAAAATTCTACCTATAAAAAAAAATAGTGAAAAAATTCGAAAAAATATAAAATTTAGTTTGCAAGTACATATTCATATGGATATCACATTGAACGGTTCGGATCGACCGTTAGGATTTTAAAAAGTACCATATTGAGCCATAGTACACTAGCCGAAGTACCATATCCTCACTCATTCATAATTAATTATATTGGAAAGGGTTGTTATTTTTTGCTTGGAAGAAAGAAGACGACGGTTTAGAGCCGAGATTTATATTTTTACCCAAAAAAAAAATATTTTAATATAATTAACCAAGTTTTTGAAAAAATTAAATTTTTACCCAAACCGTAAATATTATTTACGGTTTGAATATATATATATTTTTTAGAGAAAAATAGCTAAAATGCTGAAATGAAATATAACACAAAAAATTGAATTGTTTTTTAAAATATTTGTTAGAAAATACGCTACGAATAGAGCCGATTTTGTGCTAAAATACGGTAAATTACAATAATTATGCTAAAATACGGTAAATGTACTAAAATGCTGAAATTACAATAATTATGTAGAATTATGCTAAATACGGTAAATTACGCTAAATTACGTATGAATTGGGATGATATTTTCACTGAAAAGGCGAAAAACGACGACGAAACTTTAAACGGCCATAAAACGGCGCTCGAGTGTCCGATTTCAGCAAATGACCACTTTTCGGAAAGCTTGTGAAAATGCGCATGCGTCCATACTCGCTTTGCTAGTTTTCCAAATTCAGAATCGCCAAAAAACAAAGAGAAGGGTTTCAAAACTTCAGTTGAAGTTTCCGATTAAGATTTTCATTTCTATTCTTCAATCTACGTAGCTCAGTAAATTAGTTATCTAATGAACTTGTAGAATACCAATTTTTATTATTTTTTGGAATTTTTTACTATTTTTTATGATTTATGAAAGATGCCACAAAATCGGCCCAATTCATACGTAATTTAGCGTAATTTACCGTATTTTAGCATAATTCTACATAATTATTGTAATTTCAGCATTTTAGTAAATTTACCGTATTTTAGCATAATTATTGTAATTTACCATATTTTAGCACAAAATCGGCTCTATTCGTAGCGTATTTTCTAACAAATATTTTAAAAAACAATTCGATTTTTTTGTGTTATATTTCATTTCAGCATTTTAGCTATTTTTCTCTAAAAAAAAAAAAAAAAAAAAATTCAAACCGTAAATAATATTTACGGTTTGGGTAAAACTTTAATTTTTTCAAAAACTTGGTTAATTATATTAAAATATATTTTTTTTTGGGTAAAAATAAAAATCTCGGGGTTTAGAGAATGGAAAGTAGATCCTTTTTTTACCTCGGGAAGGAAAATTCCTCCTTTTACTCCCCCCAAATGGCAATGGGTGAATGAGACCAGTCTAAATATAATATATTTTTTTGGTATATTTTGATTTTTAGAAACTTTTATAATAATATTTTTTATTTTAAAATTTTAACAACTCTGTAATTATTTTCTAAACGGATGCATTCAGTAGACGGATCCATTATGAATAGTAAAAAACAGTAAAAAATTCTGGACCAATGGATCAGCGATTTTCAAAGTGGCTTAATAAATAGTAAAAAAATTCCAAAAAATGTAAAATTTGGTCTCCAAGCACATTTCAATATGGAGAACAACTTGAACGGTCGGATCGACGATTTGGATTTTGGAAATGGGTGTATAAGCGTGAAGTAAAATATTGGTTTTACTTCATGAAGCACAATAGCAAAATTCTATATATATATATATAGAGAGCTGGGCTTAGCTAAGCCATAGAGTAAAACGACTTGGTACTCCACGCCTCATTATTTCCATTTTGAAAATCCAAACTACCGATCCAAACCGCTCAAGTTGTTCTCCATATTGAAATGTGCTTGGAGACCAAATTTTACATTTTTTTGAATTGTTTTACTATTTATTAAGCCACTTTGAAAATCGCTGATCCATTGGTCCAGAATTTTTACTCTTTTGCTACTGTTTATCCGGATCAGCGATTTTCAAAGTGGCTTAATAAATAGTAAAAAAATTCCAAAAAATGTGAAATTTGGTCTCCAAGCACATTTCAATATGGAGAACAACTTGAGCGGTTCGGATTGGTAGTTTGGATTTTCAAAATGAAAATATGGCGTGGAGTACAAAGCGTTTTACTCCATGGCTTAGCTAAGTCCATCTCATATATATATATAGTGCTGGGCTTAGCTAAGCCATGGTGTAAAACGACTTGGTGCTCCACGCCTCATTATTTCCGTTTTGAAAATCCAAACTACCGATCCGAACCGCTCAAATTGTTCTCCATATTGAAATGTGCTTGGAGATCAAATTTTACATTTTTTTGGAATTTTTTTACTATTTATTAAGACACTTTGAAAATTGCTGATCCATTGGTCTATAATTTTTTACTGTTCATCCGGATCAGCGATTTTCAAAGTGGCTTAATAAATAGTAAAAAAATTCCAAAAAATGTAAAATTTGGTATCCAAGCACATTTCAATATGGAGAACAACTTGAGCGGTTCGGATCGGTAGTTTGGATTTTCAAAATGGAAATATGGCGCGGAGTACCAAGTCGTTTTACACCATGGCTTAGCTAAGTCCATCTCTCTATATATATATATATATATGAGTAGAACTAGGGTGCCCCTAAGCTCACCAAGCCCTTCGTGAGCACGACTCTAAAACCTATCGAATAGACTTCAAACGACATTTTCAAACCGTTAGATGTTTAATCTATATTAAAATGTACTTGGAGACCAAATTTTACATTTTTTGAAATTTTTTTACTATTTATTAAGATGGTTTGAAAATTGCTGTTTTTATTAAAATTTTGCACCATTGAAAAACAGCGATTTTCAAACCATCTTAATAAATAGTAAAAAAATTCCAAAAAATGTAAAATTTGGTCTCCAAGCACATTTTAATATAGATTGAACATCTAACGGTTTGAAAATATCGTTTGAAGTCAATTCGAGAGGTTTTAGAGTCGCGCTCACGGAAGGGCTTGGTGAGCTTAGGAGCACCCTAGTTCTACTCTATATATATATATATTAATTTTGATTCGGGCTTGGGGAGTTGAAAAAATAGTAGCAAGAGTCGCTACTCGCTAGACATCTTTTTTCTTTTTATGACAAGTCCAAAAAATTAATTACCTTTTCTAGAGAAGAGAAGAGAAGCTAAAGGGTCATCTCAATCTCAATCTCAATCTCAATTGCTCTGCAGAAATAATCATGATGATCTCCTACTCCTACTAGGCTACTACTCTTCTACAAAAATAGTTTTATTCAATATCGTCAGTGTCAGATCAGAAATGCTGTGAATGTCATGTCATTATTTTTTATGTATGACATGCATAAAGTTCATTTCACATTTTACTTATCGGATTTCAAATCTACCATGGCATTAATGAAATATCTACTACTGGTTTGGGTAATATATAGTTAGTCTCAGTTATTTGTTCTTCGAATCTTTCTTCTGGTTGTTTGGCAGGTCTCGCGGAAACACACCAAGCAACAGGTGAAAAGCCTACCAGAACCCTTAACAAAAGAAGTGCTGCTACAACTGGCACAACAGCAGTATTAGCACGCCTACTTTTAGGACTTTTCTACGGTGCCCTATTGCACTAGTGTTTCAATCTTGCAAGCTTGTAATAATGCATAATTAAACACCAGAGGCCCATACCCAGAGTAGTACTGTTTATGTCAAAGCCAAGGAAAGGAAAGAGGAAATGGTGTGAAGCAGTACTTTAAAATAAGGGTAAAACTGTCAAAAAAATTTATTTTATTATTAAACTATATTTTTAAGTGATCAAACTAAGAAATGGGAAAATATCTAATTGAAGAAGTTATGGTGGGTAAGTATCTAACTTTCTCTTTTTGTAAGGCTTTGAAAAATGAAAGAAGATATGTCAACAATGTACTTAAACTAATTAATACATCCTTTTGAACTCTTCAACAAACAAACAGCCCAATCATGTCTAAAACACACAGCCCAATTATGTCTTGTGTCAATCACATTTAATCTATTTTCTCCATTCGGCCTAAAAGCCCAGTCCAACTGCCTTTCGTCTCCTCAGAAGTCAAAACTTCAATTTCCCCCCTCAAAATTAGGTCAATTCAGATACTAAGTAGTTTCATATAAACCATTCTTTCTATTCTTTTGTTAAATTTGTTAAAAAAAAAAAAAAAAAATAAAAAAATTCTGTCTAGTAGACAAATAAGCAATTTTTTCTGAAGGCCTAAATATCAAAGCTTTCAAAAATCAATTTAGGGCTACAATAAATAATATGAAAGGATAAAAACATTAGAAAAGTAAAGAGATAAGATAGCATTTGTAAGTTGCAACAGATTCAACATCTGATACATTCACCATGGATTCAAGACTCAATATAGAAATACCATTTAGACATAATGATATTCTAAGATCCACATACTACATACAATAACTAGCTATGATGCATGGTTACAAACCATATACATACAACTCGAAAGATTCAAAGCGCCCCGTTAGGTTTCATTCCCAATCAACTTGTTCCAAAAATACACAATTAACAGCATCACTTAGTATGTTCCTGTTCCTGTTAGAGAATAATATCTTCAATCTACAAGGAACTACTGCTCTATTCCCTACAAAATAATTATACATATTCATAACCTTCCTCTGAATAACTCAACAATAGAAGAATGTAACAATTTCTGCATATGCACCTGGCAAAAAGTATATGTATAAATACATTTCAATGGTTGGTATGGCAATGCTTACTCACGTACCTAATTTTTCAACATTGGTACGTCCGCTTTGTTAGCACCATAACTACCATTTAGATCACTAGCTCCAGGTGCATTTGCCAGTCCGTCCTCAACTTTCAAACCTAAAATATTTGAGGACATAAAAAATTACATTTCTGGACCAAAATTAACTACAAATATCATGATGAAAATATTAAATTAAAAATTATTTAGCAGGACTAACCTTAATCATCGTCCCTTAACCAATCCTGAGCACAAATGAGGCCTTGTACCGTTACCGGGTCCATGGTACTCAAATAATCATTGAGTGTCCTGGCATCACCATCAAGCGGTACAATGGAGACTGGTACACCAAGAACATCCCTTGCCATGAGAAATAACACTGGGTATTTTGGTGAAAATGCCTTCCACCATGCCAAAACATCAAAGCTTGCCTCATCCACCCTCCCCTATTTATTTCTCAACAGTCAACACTGCTTCTTCCAAATACAAATCCAAATCTGACTTCACCGTCTGATTACATGATGTCTCCTCTAAGTACTGATCCAGACCCCGCTTTGCATCAGAAAGTGTGATACGAGAGAATGTACCCCTCCGCCAGAGTAATCAACCCTTGAACCTGAACCTGTAACAGTTCCAGCACGGCCAGTGCCTATATAGAAAACTGGCTCATGTTTTGATTGCCCGGCCGACTCAGCTGCATACTCATTGTACAACCTTATGAAACTGGTCTGTATGCTATCTATATGGGCCTCGGACTCATAAGGATCTTTGTATAAAACCCTAAAAAAGTACTCAACCAACTTGGTCTTGTACCGGGGGTCCAAAATGGACGCAAATGCCATCACTATTTTGTTCACCTCCCAATACTGCTCGAATTTCTCTAGCATTTGTACGGCCATGGTTGCGACCACTGGGTACCGTTGGTACACCATTCTTTGAGTAACAAATCAATTGCACAAATTTCATCTAAGTAGAGGTTAGCAGTAGGGTTTTCTACTGTAGGTAGCTTTTCCATAGTATGGTAAAGCACATCTAGGCATTCAGTCAAGGCTGACACAGCAGACCAATCATCAGCGGACACATAGGGACGGCACTCCGGATTGCTTGGTAGCCTCTTGGAACCACATGAACCGGACTTGAGACGACTTAACATATCCTATGCTTTCACAGACTCTATCAGACAGGTCACAAACTAGTTCTAAGCTCTCTTCTATCATAAGGTTTAGTATGTGTGCACAAGACCTCACATGAAACAATTCAAATTAGTTATGGAGCATCCTAAGAAGCTCAGGTCCCACCTCGTCAGAGTAAAACAGTTATCCAATACCACACTCACAATTTTCTTCTCAATCCCCCATTCCCTGCATTTTTCCAATATAGTACTTGTAGTCCAATAAATGATGCATGCAGTCAAACAATTATTGATACAATTATTGATCTTTAGTGTAAATTACCTTATATCTAACTTTCAATTAGATAAAATTTTGACTAGACACAAGCCTTCTACTCATTATTAAAAGTCCAGGGTAACTTTCTACAAGGTTTATTTCAACCATACAAATATTAACTTTAAAACACTAATAGATAAAGTTTCGGACTTATCATGATAGAAAACTTGATAAAGTATCTTAATAGCATATTTAGCCATTAAAGAAGTTAAAAAAAAATGGATCCAGATAAATCAGTAAATCTAATCTGCTGCTACCCGCAAAAAATGCTCAACTTCTCTGATCAGTGAATTCTAATGCATCAAAATTCATGCTTTGCACTTACCAGCATTTCTCTCAGCTTTTGTACAATATAAACTGGAACAAAGACAATTAAGTAGTATACTAAGTCTAGTGTTGCTCTTACAATACTAGATTGAGGCAAAATGTCACCAATATTCTATCATGTACAGTCTAACAAACTATAGTGATCTAGGTACAATAAAAATGTAACATACATCCACAGTGATGGTCCGTGTGATTTTTTTTCCCATTTTATTATGGTTATGTTAGTCAGAAAGAGAAATAAAACTACAACAATTGGATTTGCTTAGGATTTTATAACTATTAGATTTGACGCAGAGCAAGACTTGTATGGAGGAAATTTACTCTGTAAGGTCACTACTCTCAAAATCTTAACAACGATCATTCACTGTTAAGATTTCGGAATGATCATTCATATCGTAGGTACCATATACTATTAAGAAACATAGCTTCAGATTTCGGTTCATAGTAAAAAAGGAGATAATTTTTTTTTTAAACTTTTCCATTGTGAAAGGTACATTAGCAGAGGAATGTCATGTCATTCCTCTGGTAATTTCTTCAACTATATCAAAATTCACAACACAGCCTCAACTTCCTTTACTTTCTTAATATAAAACCCGAAACCTATACTTACACATAACCAAACCAAACCAAACCACCAAAAAAATCCCAAATATAATAATCAGCCCCTTTGCTTACACTGGGGCATCAGACCTGATGCCTTTGCCATAAATAGAGTTCCAATAATGAACCAACATGTGATCCTGGGGTCTCACATCTGCCCCCTTTCCAGTGCAGAATATCGCATATGCATCAGCTGCATACCTGAAAAGCAAAATTAAAATTATATTAAAATAAAATGGTTCACAAAGTCATTTATTCATTTGATTCACGGAGCATATAGCCTACTTTCCAATGCCATGGAGAGAAGTGACGTGAGTCCAATCAGGCCTTAAATACTCTTCTGAGAGGCGTTTAATCATGTGAGCACGCTTATTGTGCAATCCCAGAGTGGAAATCACATTCTGAATTTGCTGTGTGTCAACTTTTGTTGTAGTCCAAGCATCGGGACATAGAACAAAGAAGTCTTCTACTACTTTCTTAACCTATTTATCAATTTATAGCAGTATTAGTTTGGCCGATTGATGTTACGATTATTTCTTTTTGTCTAATATAGGTCTGGTAATTGGTTAGTCTAAATTAATCCAGAACACTTGGGATGAAAAAATTTATAATGCAAGCAAGTGTTTGATGAAATGCCAAAGAGTAAAATTAGCATATGATTTTTTTATGGATGAGAGTATATAATATACCTGTTTTCCGGTGGTCATATTAAGTAACATGCAGATGACAAGGACCCTCCAATGATCAAAAGTGTGATCCTCTTGAATGAGCTGGTGACATGAACGAGGTGGCTTAAAGTCAAAATCATGGGGCACCCTGCGGTATGCCTCCGACCTTTTCTCAGCAGCCCTCAGCTGAGAGGAAGTTTTCTTCTTCTTTTTAACTGTCACTGTCACTGTCATGGTCTCAGGAGGAGCAAGAACCCCAGCAGCCACAGCGGCATTTCCCTTTGGTGGGTTGTGTGATTTTCTGACTTTCTTGACATTGTCAGTACGTTTGAGAGGTGAGGGTGTGGATGGGGGAGTGGGTTTCCTCTTATTAATTACAGAGAGGGAAGGAATCCAACAAGGACCTCCTCCTCTTCTTCTTCTGCCGGTCCCAGTGTAGCAGAAGGAATCGAGCAAATCAAATATCCCTTTCCCTAGCACGTATACACACTTCTTTAATATATTCTTGTTCAAAAACTGCTATACTAGCATAATAAGTCTCTGCTTTTCTAGATTTTCCCTTCTTGGCATCACAATAGTTATCATTTGATGGTCGATTTTCACCATGACCTGTCACTAAATTGATTTAGCTGAATTTCTATTCTCAGTCTTCTGTTTTAAAGGTGGTATGTAATATCTATAGCAGGAAAGGTAAGGTATTCAATTCATCTTTAGCTTTCTTCTTCGCTGGTCCTTCTACACACACACACACCTACTTTGGTTAATTAGTATCTTTAATCGCATCTCATTACTCATTTTCATCTCTTCCTTGATCAGCAATTTGGTTGAATTTGTGTATATTAATTATACTAGGTAGGATTGCAGAAATGAAGAGGTATTGTGTCTAGAACTTATTTAGGCTTGAAATGGGATCTGGGCAAAATTCAAATTGGTAAAAGCCAATACCTAGCTTTTCATGTAACATTTCATTACCGGTCAGTTCTGAGAGTTGGCATACCAACCACAGATAGGCAATTCAATAGCTAATTTTCACCATGGCCTGTCACTAAATTGTTTAGCTGAATCTATTCTCAGTCTTCTGTTGAAGATACTACTACTCTAAGACCTGTCACTAAAATAATTTAGCTGAATGGTGTGTACGTACCTTGAAACTCTTCTTCTCCAACTTTCCTCGATTGTGTTGGCCTTAGAGTAGTAGTATCTTCAAAAGACGCAATATTTCTCTTGCGCTTCTTCTTCTTCTTTAAAGAAGTATTTACAACTTCAGTTGGGCCAGCAAAGCAAACAACTGGCTGCTTATCAGTATCAGTACGAGGCTGCAGTTGAGTCGCCACCAAAGCTTTGAGAAAACAGCCCCCCTTCATCTTAAGGACAACAGAGATCGACAGGGTTTCCGACAAGCGGTACTCTTTTCCTTGCCAACGTGTCTGCAAGGCAAGGCCAGGTCATATTTATAAAAAATCAATTAAATTAAATTACATCTACAACACAACACAGCTTAAAGGAATATGACTGACCGTAAGAGCCTCTATGTTGATTTGTCCAACTTCAGGGAAGCAAATTTCATGCTCAGTTAAAAACTTTCCTAATAAAAAAACACAACTTTCTTGTTAGAATGAGTTATATACAGGAATGAGAGTGAAATTGTTTGTAATGAGTAGAGATATTGTGAGAAGAAGAAGTGGTACTTTTGAGAGAGGCAACGGTGTCATGGGGAGAGACAGTTATGGCGAGATGAGTGTCGAGAGAGGTGTCAACAAAAACCGGGACAAGACCTGACCTTGTCATCTGCCTTGGAGTTCTATGCCATAGAGAGAGAGGGAGAGAGAGGAAAAGGGGGTTTTAGGACTAAAAAATAAATAAAATGACAACCGAACCCAAAATGCCGAATTCATTTGAAATTCCAATTATTTTAGCCGAACCCAACAAATTTCAAAATCCCCACACCACAACATAACGCATTTAAGTCCCAGTGACAAGGGAATATTAACAAGAGAAGGCTTAAAATTTACACAACTTTGGTTTTGGTCCCTGTGGAGCGAAACAAGCACATTTTGAGCAATTGGAGGGGGTCATTGGAGTTGTGGTGAACAATTTAAGCAATTCAACTCAACACCAAGCACAAGGGAAATAGCAAAAAGAAATCGAGGTTCGTGAAATGGTGCTGTCACGACCAGGAGCTGAATTGGGGATCATTCAGTCCAATTTTGACTTAGTCAAACAACGCAATAGAGAAGATAAAGAAGTGGGCAGGACGGGCAAAGCAGAGGCAACCACGGTCAGCAAAATTAAATCAAGTGAAGCACTGACAGTGGGACCAGGAGGAGAAGATGGGAAGGAGACCGTTGAAGCGTTTAGTTTTATAAGACAAAGGCTGCGTAGTGGGACCAAGGCGTCAGAGAGATAGTAGCTGGATTTCATCCACTTAAGCACTTAGATGGCAAGCGGAGAATTGATCAAGCAATCTAACCGATGGATTAGATTGATTCCAGCTTTAGGAGTTTCGCCTATATATTTAGAATTAGTGTAGAGAATTGGATTATGTATTCTGTTGTTAGATTTCTCTAATTCCCTAATTTCCTAATTTTAGCTATTCTCCCTCATTCTTCCGTTGTAACCCAAGTTCTTGATTTTAATTGAAATTGATTAGTTTAAGCTTACCTTTGTGAGAATTGAACTATTTCTGAGTACAAGGGTCGTCTCACGTGGTATCAGAGCATCAAAGATCGCTTCTGGGAAGAATAAACGCAAGGTGCCAAGAGTTTCAGACGACCAACAATGGTGAAACCACGTCAAGGCACTAACACTGACGAAGAAGTGGATTTAGCAGCATTGACAGCAAGAATTACACAGTCTGAGTCGGCTCAGCGAGAGATGGGAAACCGCTTAATTCAACTTGAACGACAGGCAGCAACGACCAATCAAGCTATCGCCCTCAGCAATCAAGGCATTCAGGCTAATACTCAAGCAACAGCAGCCTTGGAGCATAATTTAAATACCAAATTTGAAGAGCTAGCCAGGCTAATCACAGCGAGTTTGCATAACCCCACTCCCCAAAACAGCAACTCAGATCAACACAATGGCACAGGCAATGCAGGAGGTGGAGAGATACCTCATCAAGGGGTAATCTTGGGGCAAGAATTTCGACAAGAAGGCAGAGACCTAGGCCAACAAAGAATCAATCTTCCTCGCATCGATTTCCCTAGTTTCTCTGGACTCAATCCTATATCCTGGGTGGAATGTTGCAACTTTTACTTTGATATGTATCAAATTCCTGAGGCTTACAAATCTAGAATGGCGACAATGCATTTTACAGGAGCTGTTGAGAATTGGTACAGGTGTTTCAAGATTGCTCATCCACACCCTTCATGGCCAATTTTGGTGGAAGAAGTCATGGAATTTTTCTCTGATGATACTGGCAAACCTGTAGACGAATTCAAGAGGGTGCATCAGTCGGGCAGCCTTGAAGATTACATAGCCAATTTCTTGCAAGCTCGAGCTAGACTCACCTATAAGAGAAGAATTACCAGTGAAGATTTTTATGTCGAGGGATTCATTAGTGGTTTAAAGGAAGAACTTAGGCATACCATAGAATTGTTTAGACCCAGTACCATGAATGATGCAATCAAGTGTGCTAGACAAATTGAATTATCTCTTGACTGTACCATTAAGAAGGTTGCATCAGTTGTTAAACCTACTCAGTATTCCATTAGGCCTCAAAACCATAACATTGTTACTGATGTTAGGTGGAAGGAAAAAAATCAATTGTTGAGTAAACCATACCAGAAAATGGAACACAAAATTGAACCTCCTAAACTCCTGAATAAACCACATAACACCATGACTTTAGATCAAAAAAGGGCTTTAGGATTATGCTTCAAGTGTGATGAGAAATGGCACCAAGGGCACAAATGTCAACTAAAAGTTCTGCACACTATAGAAGCTGAGGTTGAAAATAGTTCTGACCAAGACCAAGTTGAACCCACAGGAGAGCAAAATACACCTGAATTCGATGATTATATGGAGTATGAAGGAGGTGAAACAGCTTTCATTAGTATTTGCAATGGCCAGTACAACACATCCATGACATTTAAAGGAAAAATAGGATCAATTCCCATCTGTGCTTTCATGGATAATGGCAGCACACATTCTTTTATAAATCCAGATCTTGTTTCTAACTTAGGCCTAGCAGTTGAGAGAACAAAACCCCTAACAGTAAGTGTGGCTAATAGAAACAAGATGAGTACTGACATGCTTTGCAAGAATCTCAAATTCTCTTTGCAGGGTAATGAATTTAGTACAGATTTGAGGGTTTTAGATGTTCAAGGGCAAGATTTGTTGTTGGGCATGGATTGGCTGACTCAGCTGGGTCTCACACTAGTTGACTGGAACAAAGGCAGTATGAAATTTAAAAGAGGAGATAAATTCATTAAGCTAGAAAATGAAGATGTAAATGCTAAACTGAACCTTCTCACTGTCATTGAACAATCTTCAAGCATGCTGAAAGAATCTTTTGAAGAGGGGCATGTTTTACTAGCTCAGGTTTTCCATATTGACAGCAAGGTAAAAGGAGAGGTACATCCTTCTATACTACCAATTTTAGAGGAATTTTCAGACCTCTTTGCTGAACCTACTGTCCTACCCCCTAAAAGAAGCATTGATCATAAAATTCCACTCAAACCTGATTCAAAACCAATCAACCTTAGACCATACAGGTTCTCTCACTACCAAAAGCTGGAGATTGATAAAATAATTGAAGAATTGCTCAAAAATTCCTTTATTCAACCTTCATGCAGTCCTTACTCCTCTCCCATTCTTTTAGTAAAAAAGAAAGACAATACTTGGAGAATGTGTGTAGACTATAGGAAATTAAATGATAATACAATTAAGAACAAATACCCAATTCCTATAATTGATGATTTGTTGGATGAACTAAAACATGCAAGGGTATTCACCAAATTGGATTTAAGGTCAGGTTACCACCAAATTAGGATGCATGAGGAAGATATTCATAAAACTGCATTTCATACACATGAGGGCCTTTATGAATTTAAGGTCATGCCTTTTGGCCTTACAAATGCACCAGCTTCATTTCAATCTCTAATGAACTCCATATTTAAGCCATATTTGAGAAAATTCATATTAGTTTTCTTTGATGACATATTGATCTATAGTGCTGATTTAGAGACACATGTGCAGCATGTAAGGACTGCTTTTGAATTGATAAGGCAAAACAAATTATTCCTAAAAAGGAGTAAGTGTGACATTGCAGTAGAACAGTTGGAGTATTTAGGTCATATAATTTCTGGTAATGGAGTAGCTACTGATCCCAAAAAAATAGAGGCAATGAAGAATTGGCCTATACCAATGAACACCAAAGCTTTGAGAGGATTTTTAGGCCTCACAGGGTATTATAGGAAATTTATAAGAAATTATGGTGTGATTGCCAAGCCCTTAACTGAATTATTAAAGAAAGATGCCTTTAAGTGGAATAGAGAAGCACAACTAGCATTTGACTCACTTAAAACTGCAATGACCCAAGCCCCAGTTTTAGCCTTACCAGATTTTTCTCAAATTTTTATAGTTGAAACTGATGCTTGTAACACTGGTATAGGTGCTGTCTTGATCCAAAATAAAAGGCCAATTGCATTTTTAAGTCAGAAACTAGGAGCAAAGAACCAACTACTGTCAACTTATGAAAAAGAGTTTCTAGCCTTATTAACAGCCATTACAAAGTGGAGACATTATTTAATGGGTAGTAGGTTCATTATAAGGACAGATCATATAAGCTTAAAATACCTTTTAGAACAAAAGATCAATACAGCAAGTCAACACAAAGGATTAAGCAAGTTATTAGGCCTAGATTATACAATTGAGTATAAAAAGGGTAATGAGAACACTGTGGCTGATGCTCTCTCTAGACAAGAGGGGCAAAGTGGTAATTTTGATGAAACAGGTGCAGTTTTAAATTTTCTAAGTGAGATAAAACCACAATGGGTGAGTGACATTCAAGGCAGCTATGTAGCAGACCCATGGATTGAAGGAATCAAAGAGAAGGTGGAGGAGCAACAGGATGGCCAAGCAATCAACCCATACAGTCAACACCAGGATCTGATCAGATACAAGTGCAGAATTTGTGTGGGCAACACTGGCAACTGGAGGCATACCATTTTGAGAGAATTTCATGCATCAAACTTAGGAGGCCATTCTGGAATTACAACTACTTATCAAAGGATAAAGAAATCCTTCTACTGGCCAGGTCTTAAGAGAGATGTGCACCAATTCATCAAGGAGTGTGAGGTTTGCCAGATGAACAAACCAGAACATGTACACTCACCAGGCCTACTACAACCACTGCCAATTCCAACTGAAGCATGGGTGAGTGTGGGACTTGACTTCATTACAGGTCTACCAAAGTCAGAAGGCAAAGAAGTTATCATGGTGGTTGTAGATCGCCTCACCAAATACTCCCATTTCATTCCTCTCTCACACCCTTACAAAGCAGCTGATGTGGCACAGGCTTATTTTGATTTTGTCTACAAACACCATGGCATGCCTCATGATATCATTTCAGATAGAGATCCCATTTTTACAAGTCGGTTTTGGAAAGAATTAATGTCAAAATTGGGAGTCCAGCTTAATCTCAGCACAGCTTACCACCCTCAAACGGACGGTCAAACGGAACGGGTTAATCAATGCCTTGAAAACTACCTCCGTTGCATGACCTTTGATAAGCAAAAGCGATGGGCAAAATACCTCACACTGGCTGAGTGGTGGTACAACACCTCATACCACAGTGCGATAAAGATGACCCCTTTTGAAGCGCTTTACGGTTACTCCCCACCTCAGCTGGGCTTGAGTAGCAATCCAAGGAGTCAAGTCGAGGCTGTGGACTCGTTATTGAGAGATAGACAATCCACACTTCACCAACTGAAGTCCAATTTAGCAGTAGCACAAAACCGAATGAAACAATTTGCGGATGCACATCGCAGTGAACGTCAATTCAACACCGGTGACTGGGTTTACCTTAAATTGCAACCTTACCGTCAAGTCACTGTTGCAGGATTGCAAAATCAGAAGCTCAGTCCAAGGTTCTATGGCCCTTATGAAATAGTGAAGAAGATTGGCACCAATGCTTATCGTCTTAATTTACCAATTGGTTCAGCAATTCACCCCGTATTTCACATTTCCCAACTCAAACTGCGGATTGGGCGAAATCAAGCAGTGACACCCAACCTTCCAGTGATGGGTCCAAATGGAAGCTTACAATCCCTCCCAATTGCTATATTGGCACGTCGCATGGTGAAGAAACGCAATGCCGCCGAATCTCAAGTGTTGATCCAATGGGCTGGTCAGGAAATTGACGATGCTACTTGGGAGAATTACAACTCTATTGCTCAGCGATTTCCACAGTTTATCCTCGAGGTCGAGAATGCTTTGAAGGAGGGGGGAATGTCACGACCAGGAGCTGAATTGGGGATCATTCAGTCCAATTTTGACTTAGTCAAACAACGCAATAGAGAAGATAAAGAAGTGGGCAGGACGGGCAAAGCAGAGGCAACCACGGTCAGCAAAATTAAATCAAGTGAAGCACTGACAGTGGGACCAGGAGGAGAAGATGGGAAGGAGACCGTTGAAGCGTTTAGTTTTATAAGACAAAGGCTGCGTAGTGGGACCAAGGCGTCAGAGAGATAGTAGCTGGATTTCATCCACTTAAGCACTTAGATGGCAAGCGGAGAATTGATCAAGCAATCTAACCGATGGATTAGATTGATTCCAGCTTTAGGAGTTTCGCCTATATATTTAGAATTAGTGTAGAGAATTGGATTATGTATTCTGTTGTTAGATTTCTCTAATTCCCTAATTTCCTAATTTTAGCTATTCTCCCTCATTCTTCCGTTGTAACCCAAGTTCTTGATTTTAATTGAAATTGATTAGTTTAAGCTTACCTTTGTGAGAATTGAACTATTTCTGAGTACAAGGGTCGTCTCAGGTGCCTAACCCGAAATTTGCTCCAATCGTGAAATGGGCCAAGGGAAGCCACTGCTTATGCTTATTCCACCTCGCTTCTGACTTCTCACGAGCACAAGCCAACAACGAGAAATCCCCTTAATTATCGGGTTAAGGGTTAAGCAACTCAAAGGGGGAGAAATACAGCGATTGAGAGAGAGAGAGAGAGAGAGAGAGAGAGAGCGAGCGAGTCACTTCGCTTGTCACGAGCACAAGCCAACAACGAGAAAGATTAATCGGGTTTAGGGTTTTAAGGGTTTAGCAACTCAGACAGGAGAAAGGAAGAGAGAGCGAATTCATTCCTTGTCCACAGAAGAGAGAATAATGAGAGGTGGGGTCCACATGTAAGAGACACACAGGGGAAAGGGTTTAATTGAGAGTTGGTGGGATCCAGCTGTAATACAAATAGAGAGAGAAAAAAAGAGAGAAAGAGGAAGACAAAGGGTGAGCATGTGCTTGCGTGGCGTGGTCTTTCGTGTGCCTAGTCAATTTATTTCTTACTACTTTTAATATTGGTAAACTCTAATTTCTACTTACGTTCAGTTCACAAGCGCATGATCCTACTATATAGTATTATTGGAGTATCGATTCACAGTGATAGTGTATTAGATCTTAAACAATTTTTAGTAGTTAATTAGGTTATCGGGTTTTTGAAATTTAAGGTGATGGTGATAAATGCAATCAAAGTATTATAACTAGTAAGGTTAAACAGTAGATAGAGAGTCTAGGGTTCAGATTATGACCTTCTTAATTATGCAAAATATAAATTTCGACGTCTCTCTATGTCGCATGCGGCACTGTCACTGTCACTGTCACATGCGGCATGGATTGCCCCACAACTACCCCGCATGCGACACTGTCACTACCCGCAGGGTGTGCTGGGTGTTTATTACACAATTTTTTCACACTGTGAGTAAGAAAAGATTTAAATCAGTTTTTGTGAATAAGCACTAAAGGTAAAAGAGGTCCGGGATGAGTAGTGTCATAAATTCTTCCATCTGGGGTTGAGCTTTTATTGTTGGGCCATGAAGTGATTAACTCTGTGATTTCTAAGAGGTTATGGGCCTATTTAGGCCGCCAGGTTTCAAATTCACAAATTTTGTCACTATTTTGTACTTGGTACCAACTAAGTTGTTAACAAACTATTTTCTCATTAATTTACTACGTACGACCTTCAGGATAACAGATCATTCAACTCAAATGAACTCTTCCGAAAACTACAATTATATATTGAACAAAATCTATAAATGAATAGACTTGAACTACTTGAAGAAATCATAGCAGGCAAGCAGAAAGTGTGTGGCCAGTGGAAAGGTACAGGTACTCTACTCCTCATATCAAATTATCAACCTGAACTAACATCACTACTATTTAACACAACACTACAAACACAGAGCAATTCACTTTAATTCCAAACAACCGTTCATATTTTTGTGTTATCTACCTTTGCTTTGCTTTCCTTTTGTATGCATTTTGTTGGATTGAGTTCAACAAATTAAATATGTTGTCTCATTAGTTGGTGCATTTTAGACTCAATATCACTTGTAGTATCGATTATATATATTATTAATATTTGTACGAATTTTGATGCAGATCGGACGGTTTAGAATAAGACTTTGTCCAAAACCCCCACCCCTAGCTAGCTAGGATGATCTAAGTCCTTAATCATCGTGATTTCTCAGCCTTCACTTGAAATCAAATCTTTTTCCTGGGTTTTTAAATGCTCTACCGACTACTGTTCTTATTAGAAGGTAAAATCCCTGCTCCAGCAAAATGTGACAATTAATGTAGCAGGTCACACTGTTCTCCAATTTCTGACCCATTCCATGAATAAATACACTGAAGGGGCCACTGTGATTTCTAACTTAATAATTAATTACCGAGTTCCAAACATTCTAATGATGAAGAGAACCTAATTGAATTGAATGATCGATCATGAAGAAAACAGTGAAGTGAAGGTGTATCACAAAATTCAAAGGATAAAAAAAGATACTTAATTGTATTGTATAGAAATCCTGCACGAAATCTTTTACTAAAAGAGTTGGGCTATACAATTAATTTACCTTCTCTTCTGATTCTGACTTCTGGTAAAACTAAATCTCCTAAATTAAATGGGAATTGTATTCTTTTATTATTGATTCTACATAATTATCAATTGGGCCTGGGCCTGGGCCGGCCTATTATCAAATCATCACTGCTTAATCTTATTTTTTATTAAGTGATTTCTATTTGACGGTCCAATCAAATTCCACTTTTATCTCTCAAACACTTCCTCTACAAAGTAAAATAATTAAAAGCCCACGTACTTTAGAGTTTGCATTAATTGTTCAGAATTTGGTTCATCTGAAAAAAATTCCGAATTTCAAAGCAATTTATTGTGTATTTCTCTCTGTCTCCCTCGTTCTCTTCTCTTTCCCTGGTGCCGGCCTAGCCGTTGCTCCGACCACGGAGATAGGAAGAGATGATCTAAGAGAGACGATCTAGAGGAGAGAGATGAGAGAGATGCGATCAGGAGTATAAATCTGGTTGTTTTACAGTATTCACCTTGTGGTTTTACAGTATTCACCTTGTGGTTTTACAATATGCATCTTGTGGTTTTACAATATTCATCTTGTGGCAATCTGGAGGGGATGAGAGAGAGGCAATATGGAGGAGATAGGAGGACATGATCTGGAGGAGAGAGATGATAGAGAGGCAAATAGGAGTATAAACCTGATTGTTTTACAGTATTCGCCTTGTGATTTTACAATATGCATTTTGTGGTTTTACAGTATCCATCTTGTGGCAATCTGGAGGAGATGAGCGAGAGGCGATCTGGAGGCGTAAGGTGGAGACAATTTGAGAGAGGCGATATGGTGGAGAGAGATGAGAGAGGGACTATCTGGAGTATTAATCTTGTTGTTTTACAGCATTCGTCGGAGCTTACCATTTCCCTTTCCTCTGCACCACCTCTCAAGCGCTATTACAGCTCCCGATCGATTAGATCTGCCATTTCTTATAGTTATTTCCTTTTATTTAGATCTATTTAGATTGTTCTTTTACATCTTTTTGTTTCCTTCTATTTAGAACTATTGAGATCTTTTAGATCGTTCTTTTACATGTTATATGACTTAAATCGAGGATCGAATATGTTGTAATCTTAATTAATCTTTTTATTGCACTCTATTGGTTATCAGCGAGAATAAAAAGATCGGATTCATCACTCTCGTGAGTCACTATTTACAGGATAATCGTAAGGAATGTTATGTTTGTTGGAAGATATTTATGTTTTTGTATATGCTTTATTTAGTTATTTTATAGTATTCATGATGTTGTT